>CM068726.1:9275767-9875767 GCA_035079005.1 Fraxinus americana | reverse complement strand
AAAAGTTGGACTGAAGAGAATTACACAAAGCAGGAAGAGGTTTTAGCACAAAGCAGAAACAGATTTTTGTCTTCTCAAAAGCACAAAGCATAGAACCTTTTTTATATGCTGAATCGAGGACGAGAGGTTTCCATTTATAGGCAAGGAGTTGAACCAATTTCTCGTATTTTTCTCTCCAATGATAGACGTTATCAAAACCGAAAATTGGTTAGATAAAGGATAGAGTTCTACAAATTTGAATTAAAGAGAGAAACGACCCTTATCAAATTATCTCCAAGAATTGGGTATTGAACATCTAGCCCAATGAGATGATTACCTCTAACTACTCATAGGACTTGGGCTATATCGTTTGTGGTGTGGACTTTAATTATTCATCAATCCTGGGCTTATAGCCTATGAAGTTAAACGGGCACCGTTTTTCATCATCGCCAGGGATTATTTGGGCATCACAAAAAATACCCGACAATCTCCACCTTGATGTCAAGCCAACCTGCAAGTCAGATAAGATAACAAATAGCTTAAGGAAAGAGACTTACAAGTTTGTACCAATGTTGAGAAAATCAAGGCAGCTTCTAAACTTTACCAATGAGAGCACCTTAGTTCCCATGTCAGCAGGATTATATTCTCAAAGGACTTTCTCAAGTTTTACCGATTTTTGAGAAACCATATATCTAATGAAATGTAATCTAATATCGATATGTTTAGTACGTTCATGAAAGAGAGGATTTTTACATAGGTGAATGGCAGATTGACTATTACAATATATTGTCATATTGTTATTAAAAACACCAAGTTCATTTAATACACATTTAAACCACAAAGATTCTTTAAAAGTTTCAGTAACAACAATATATTCAGATTTAGTGGAGGATAATACAACAACATGTTGAAATTGAGATTTCCATCTAACACATGAATTACACAAAGTAAACACATAGGAAGATGTAGATTTCCTATTATCTCTATCACCAATATAATTAGCATCAGTAATCCCTTTCAATTTTACTCCTTTAGAGCTAAACTTATATATTTAAAAAACATTGCATGTTTCTTTCAAATATATAAACAACCATTTTAAAGCTTCACAATGTTTGAGACTAGGGTTGGACATATACCTGCTAAGTGTACTAACGGCATAGGCTAAGTCAGGTCTAGGACGCACCATTAAATACATAACAGAACCAATGACATTAGAATGTGGAATCTTTTTCATATATTCATCTTCCTCTTCATTAGCAGGCGATTGTTCTTTAGATAATACAAAATGATTAGCTAAAGGTAATGTAACAAGTTTACATTCATTCATGCCAAATTTTTTCAAGATTTTCATGATATATGGAGTTTGATGCAAAAACGAAAATGAATTAGATCTATCTCTTTGAATTTTCATGCCTAAGATTCTTTTAGAATTTCCTAGGTCTTTTATATCAAATTCATTGATGAAAGTAGTCTTAATATCATTTAATAGTTTCAAGTTGGGACCAATCAAAAGTATATCATCCACGTATAGCAACAAAAATACACAGTTATTATTATTAGCATCACCTTGATAGTATAAGCAATGATCAAATTCACTCCTTTTAAAATCAATTATTTGAACAAACGAATCAAAACATTTGTACCATTGTCTAGAGATTGTTTTAGGCCATACAATGAACGTTTAAGAAAACACACATGATCAGGTTTTTGTTTATTCTCAAAACCCTAAGGTTGATCCATAAAAGTCTTTTCATCAAGTTCACCTTGCAAAAAAATAGTTTTAACATCAAGTTGTTCAAGTTCTCAATTAAAATGTGCAACTAATGCAAGTATAGTCCTAATAGTGGTATACTTAACATCTGGAGAAAAAAATTTATTATAATCTATTCCTTCCTTTTGTGAGTAATTTTTGGCCTAGCCTTAAACCTTAAAGCCTTTCCTTTCGTGATTCCCTCCTTAATTTTAAAAACACATTTGCATCCAATAATAAACTTGTCTTTTGGTCTTAGGAATAACTCACATGTTTGATTTTGATCGAGGGAATTTATTTTTTCTTTCATCGCTTTCACCCAATTCTCTGATTGTTCACTCCTCAAGGCTTCTTCATACGTGTTTGGTTCCCTATCAACTAGTTTTTCATAACTAGCGTAAGCAAGTTTAAAATCAGACTCTATCCTTTGAGGCACCCTATATGTTCTCCTAACTCTGTCTCTAGCTAACTGGTAATCAGACAAAGTATTTTGCTCTTCTTGATATTCCTCTATAACCTCATCTCTCTCAATATTTTCATTCTAATTATCTCTTAATTTAGTATTTTGATGCTCCACCTCAATTGAGGTGGTGGGGATTTGAACATTCAAATGTCTTAAATCCACTTGGGATTCATCACTAGTGTTTTCTTGTTGTTTTTCTCTCAAGATGTCATTCTCTGATCTTAGACGCGACATTTTAGGCTCATTAAATTCCTAGATCTAAGTTCTAATTTTCCCTCATTTTGATGAGAGAAAGCAGCACGGTCAAAATTTATTAACACAATATAGTCAACACATTTAGCATACCATTTTTCATGCGGAGTATCACCATTTAAAGCAATAGAAGATGTCAAAATAATCAGATAACATGTAGTCATAACAGCTTCACTCCAAAAAGATTTAGGAATACCAAAACTCAACATCATACATCTAACTTTATCAAGTAAAGTAAGATTCATACGTTCAGCCACTATTTTGTTGTGGTGTATAAGGAATAGTTTTATGTCTAGTAATTCCACAGTTTTCACACAAATCATTATTACAGAATTCAAAGTCATTATCAGTTCTTAGATATTTTATCTTTTTTCCAGTTTGAGTTTCAACTTGCAATTTCCATATTTTGAAATTCTTGAAGGTTTCAATTTTATCTTTTAACAGATAAATCCACACCTTACAAGAATAATTATCAATTATGGACAAAAAAAATATATATTACCACCCATTGTAGGGTTAGTAGCAGGCCCCCACAAATCGGTATGAATATAATCCAAGACTTTAGTACTTTTATGTACACCAGATGAGAAAGATAACTTATGATATTTACCAAGCACACATTGATCATAGAAAGGCATATCAGATACACAATCTTTTCCAAATACACCTTTATCATTTAGCAATTTAAGTCATTTAATACTTATGTGAGCTAATCTATTGTGTCACTTGTGTGTGTCATCCGTGTTGGTCAAATTTATAAAGAAAAATGAATTTTTAATAACTTCAGCAGTAGTCACATAAATACCGTTTCTTTTACTACCCTTAGATGTGACAAGAGCACCCCTAATCATTTTTAACATGTTATTTCCAATTTTACCAGTAAAACATCAGTTTCTAAAGCTTCTACTGAAATAAGATTCCTGGCAATTTCAGGAATATATCTTACTCCATGTAATTTAAGCACATAACTAGTGTCTAATTTTAATACCATATCACCAATTTCAACAATTTTATATGCATGATTATTGCACAAAATAGCATGACCACTTTCAGATTCTTGCTAATTTTCAAACCAAGCTTTATTTAATGAAACGTGAAATGATGTGTTACACCTTATCCACTTATAGTCAAAGTCAAATAAGGATTTAATTGAATAAATGATTTTTTACGGGGTCTAATTGGTAATTATTAATAGTGGAAGGGCTAGAAATAATATATAGAGAAATCTAGGATGGTAGTTTATATTATTAGTAATGAAAGAACTAAATATAATTTTGTATGAACATTGAGGACTTAACTTTGCAATTTCCTTATAGTTATCCAATTAACATTGACTTTTCTCAACCCATTTGCTCATTTATGTGGGAGAGAAGAAAGTTAGAGACCGAAAAAGGGAGGAAAAAGATTACCATCATCAATTTCCTTATCAATTCTTAAAGGTAAGCATGAATTTTATTTATTGATTAATGATAGTAGATTTTAGGGTTTATAGAAATTTTTCCCTAAATTCAAAATTTTACAAGAAGTAGAAATTATTAATGTTTACTTGAGGTTTTAAGCATGACTATAGCAAAGAAATGGTTAATTGCAGACTTCAGTGTAAGAAAGTAAAAATTTGGAAACGGGTTTGTAAAATAAAAGCATATTCTTTGATTTTCTTTTGAGTATATGATGCTAAATACTTAAATTAAGGATTGGAGGTTGGAATTTCCCATTTTTTGGCGAGTTTCGAACAAAATTATAGCAGGTGCTATTTTTGGAATTATTTTCAGAAAGTGCTAATTCTGTCAATAGTTTTGGTGGTAATTTTCAACATGTAGAAACAGTTGACAGATTTCAATATTCTGAAATTTAGCGCTGTTTTTGTCAAACCTTTTTTTCTAGCTTTTATGAGTTACAATGAAACTAAATGTTAAATATGGAAGTTTAGATATACGATTAAATTATGTAGGGGGTTGTATGTGTATACGGCGTATAAGTAATGAATTTCATATATGTGGTACTTGGTGGTAATGTATTAAAGAGAAGTGAAATGCTTACCATATTATTCTTATTAAAGTTGCGAATTGAGTTTTGATCCGAATAAGTTTATTATCATATCAGGAGTAGCGAAAAGATTGGGACAGCTTATCAGCAGAACTAATCGTCCCGTAAATAACTAGCGAGTGGAGGAACTTAAATATTTTTCAAGTATTGATAAGTAATTATATTATTATCCATGTTATGCAATTATGTGAATTATTTGTCCAATTACATGATTAAAGTGGAAATATTCCTTCATTATGATCGGTGTGGAATGTTAAAGATTGTATATGGATTATTTGTGAATTGAAATGTGAGACGTCTCCGGTGATCATAATGGTAGTTAGGGGATGTGTCTTTGGTGATCACGGGATGATTGACCACTTACTTGTGTTGTGTGATATGGTGATTGTTAGCATCTTAGGTGGGACACTTTCAGGGTGATCATGGAGGCTGTCAGGGATGTACCTCTAGTGATCACAGAATGATGGTTCCACTCGATTGTGATATTGTGATCATGGAGGCTATCAGGGGATGTACCTCTGGTGATCACAGGAGGATGGTCCACTCGATTGTAATATTGTAATTATGAAGGCTGTCAGGGAATGTACCTCTAATAATCAAATTAGAATACTTCGAGTTTACATTGATGACATTATCATGTCTGTGAGATGATTTTTTTTTAGTATTGCAGGAATGGTTTCCATCTTGATTATTATTATTATATGATGTTATATCGTAACTTGTTAAGTGATGTAAACTCGATTTTCGATAGATATGTGTAAATGGAAAGTATAATTATTTTTGAACTTCCCGACTCACTGAGCTATCAACTCATATATTTTTCCACTATTTTCTTATCGGGTAGCAGTTGAGTTTTGGGCTTATATGATGTTATATCGTGACTTTTTAAGTGATGTAAACTCGATTTTCGATAGATATGTGTAAATGGAAAGTATAATTATTTTTGAACTTCCCCACTCACTGAGCTACCAACTCATATATTTTTCCACTATTTTTTTATTAGGTAGCAGTTGAGTTTTGGGCATCTTGGGGAGTTGAGCCTGAATTTTGGACCATCGACGAATTGAGCTAGTATGACTCATTTTCTAGGGCATGTAATCAATGTTTTGGGATACATGTTCATTTTTGTATGTCATGTCACGTCACTTGTAATTAGTTAGATGGGCTCACTGTGTACTTGTATCCACATGTACAGTTGATGTCATCTTCATATTCAAAGTATTGAGAGTTCAGTTTATCTATATACTGTTTTATATAATTATGAGTTAGTATGACATGGTACTATTGTTGGGAGTTGTGTAAAATTGTTTACAGGTTGATTATCCAAAATACAGGGGAGATAATGTCGAGATTTTCATTAAAATATTTTGTAAGTTTCACATTGTAGTAGCCTTGATGGTGGGTCCAACTTTTAGTTGGTATCTATTGTCGACGCATGTCACACTTCGAGTCCACTAGCTTTATCGGGGGTAGGGCGTGTCAGTTGGTATCAGAGCCAGGTTTGGAGTCATTTGGCTTGCATTGTGTATACATTTTGATGTTTAGCATATCATGCATAATTGTAGGAGTCATGTCTCGTGGTGGTAAAACTCGAAGGTTCCAAGATATATTGCCCCAGACTCACATTGCTCCTGATGAAGATGACCTTAGACAGCAAGAAAAAGTGGATGGGTCTGTACATCAGCCCTCAGAACATTTGGGACAAGGCAATGTAGCTGGGAATGATCCTATGGCTATTGAAAGAATTGTTGATGTGGTGTCAGCTATGAGCAATACAGACAGGGATTTCAGTATTGACGATATTATCATGTCTGAGAGATAATGTTTTTTTTAGTATTGCAGGAATGGTTTCTATCTTGATTATTATTATATGATGTTATATCTTGACTTATTAAGTGATGTAAACTCAATTATCAATAGATATGTGTAAATGGAAAGTATAATTATTTTTGAACTTCCCTCTCAATACTGAAATCCTTGGCTGTATTGCGCATAGCTGACACCACAGAGCAGTTCTTTCAATAGCCATAGGATCATTCCTAACTACATTACCTTGTCCCAAATGTTTTGAAGGCTGATGTACAGAATCATCCACTCTTTCTTGCCATCTAAAATCATCTTCATCAGGAGCAATGTGAGTCTGGGGCAACATATCTTGGAGCCTTCGAGTTTTACCACCACGAGGCATGACTCCTACAATTATGCATGATATGCTAAACATCATAATGTATACACAATGCAAGCCTAATGACTCCAAACCTGGCTCTGATAACAACGACATGCCCTACCCCCGATAAAGCTAGTGGACCCGGAGTGTGACATGCACCGACGATAGATACCAACAAAAAGTTGGACCACCATCAAGGCTACTACAATGTGAAACTTATAAAATATTTTAATGAAAATTTCGGCATTATCTCCCCTGTATTTTGGACTAACCAGCCTGTAAACAATTTTACACAACTCCCAACAATAGTACCATGTCAATACCAACTCATAATTATATAACACAGTATATAGATACACTGAACTCTCAATACTTTGACTATGAAGATGACATCAACTGTACATGTGGATACAAGTATATAGTGAACCCATCTAACTATTTACAAATGACGTGACATGATATACAAAAATGAACGTGTGTCCCAAAACACTGGCTACATGCCCTAGAAAATGAGTCATACTAGCTCAATTCGTCGGTGATCCAAAATTTAGGCTCAACTCCCCAAGATGTGCAAAAACTCAACTGCTACCTGATAAAAAAATAGTGGAAAAATATATGAGTTGGTAGCTCAGTGAGTGGGGAAGTTCAAAAATAATTATACTTTCTATTTACACATATCTGTCGAAATCGAGTTTACATCACTTAACAAGTCACGATATAACATCATATAAGCCCAATACTCAACTGCTACCTGATAAGAAAATAGTGGAAAATATATGAATTGATAGCTCAGTGAGTGGGGAAGTTCAAAAATAATTATACTTTCCATTTACACACATCTATCGAAAATCGAGTTTACATAACTTAACAAGTCACGATATAACATCATATAATAATAATAATGAAAATAGAAACCATTCCTGCAATACTAAAAAAAAAAAATCATCTCACAGATATAATAATATAATCAATGTAAACTCGAAGTATTCTAATTTGATTATCAGAGGTACATCCCCTGACAGCTTCCATAATAACAATATCACAATCGGTTGGACCATCCTCCTGTGATCACCAGAGGTACATCCCCGACAGCCTCCATGATCACCCAGGAAGTGTCCTACCCGAAATGCTAACAATCACCATGTCTCACAACACAAGCAAGTGGTCAATCATCCCGTGATCACCAAAGGCACATCCCCTAACTACCATCGTGATCACCAGAGACGTCTCACATTTCAATTCACAAATAATCCATACACAATCTTTAACATTCCACACCGATCATAATGAAGGAATATTTCCACTTTAATCATGTAATTGGATAAATAATTCACATAATTGCATAACATGGATAATAATATAATTACTTATCAATACTTGAAAAATATTTAAGTTCTTCCACTCACTAGCTATTTACGGGACGATTAGTTCTGCTGATAAGCTGTCTCAATCTTTTCGCTATCTCCTGATATGATAATAAACTTATTCGGGTCAAAACTCAATTCATAACTTCAATAAGAATAATATGATAACTATTTCACTTATCTTTAATACTTTACCACCTATTACCACATATATGAAATTAATTACTTATTCACCTTATACACATACAATCCCCCTACATAATTTAATCGTATATCTAAATTTCCATATTTATCATTTAGTTTCATTCTAACTCATAAAAGCTAGAAAAAACAAAGGCTTGACAAAAACAAAGCTAAATTTCAGAATATTGAAATCTGTCAACTATTTCTACATGCTGAAAATTACCACCAAAACTATTGACAGAATTAACACTTTTTGAAAATATTTCCAAAAATAGCACCTATTATAATTTTGTCCGAAAATCGCCAAAAAATGGGAAATTCCAACCTCCAATCCTTAATTTAAGTATTTAGCATCATATACTCAAAAAAAAATCAAAGAATATGCTTTTATTTTACAAACCCGTTTCCAAATTTTTACTTTCTTACACTAAAGTCTGCAATTAACCATTTCTTTGCTATAGTCATGCTTAAAACCTCAAATAAACATTAATAATTCCTACTTCTTGTAAAATTTCGAATTTAGGGAAAAATTTCTATGAACCCTAAAATCTACTATCATTAATCAATAAATAAAATTCATGCTTACCTTTAAGAATTGATAAGGAAATTGATGATGGTAACCTTTTTCCTCCCTTTTCTTTTCTTCCTCCCTTTTTCCTTTTTTCTTTCCTTTCCTTTCTCTTTTTCTCCCTATGCTTCGGTCTCTGTCTTTCTTCTCTCCCATAGAAATGAGCAAATGGGTTGAGAAAAGTGAATGTTAATTGGATAACTATAAGGAAATTGCAAAGTTAAGTCCTCAATGTTCATACAAAATTATATTTAGTCCTTTCATTACTAATAATATAAACTACCATCCTATATTTCTTTATATATTATTTCTAGCCTTTCCACTATTAATAATTACCAATTAGACCCTGTAAAAAATTATTTATTCAATTAAATCCTTATTTGACTTTGATTTTGACTTTAAAGTATGGCCAACTCACCAAGATGCCCAAAATTAAAAAAAAAAAGCTGATAAGAAAATAGTGAAAAAATATATGAGTTGGTAGCTCAGTGAGTGGGGAAGTTCAAAAATAATTATACTTTCCATTTACACACATCTATCGAAAATCGAGTTTACATCACTTAGCAAGTCACGATATAACATCATATAATAATAATGAAGATAGAAACCATTCCTGCAATACTAAAAAAAAAAAAATCATCTCACAGACATGATAATATCATCAATGTAAACTCGAAGTATTCTAATTTGATTATCAGAGGTACATCCCCAATAGCCTCCATAATCACAATATCACAATCGAGTGGACCATCCTCCTGTGATCATCAGAGGTACATCCCCAACAGACTCCATGATCACCCAGGAAGTGTCCCACCCGAGATACTAATAATCACCATATCACATAATACAATCAAGTGGTCAATCATCCCGTGATCACTAAAGGCACATCCCCTAACTACCATCGTGATCACCAAAGACGTCTCACATTTCAATTCACAAATAATCCATACACAATCTTTAACATTCCACACCGATCATAATAAAGGAATATTTCCACTTTAATCATGTAATTGGACAAATAATTCACATAATTGCATAACATGGATAATAATATAATTACTTATCAATACTTGAAAAATATTTAAGTTCTTTCACTCACTAGTTATTTATGGGACGATTAGTTCTGCTGATAAGCTGTCTCAATCTCTTCGCTACCTCCTGATATGATAATAAACTTATTCGGGTCAAAACTCAATTCAAAACTTTAATAAGAATAATATGATAACCATTTCACTTATCTTTAATACTTTACCACCAATTACCACATGTATGAAATTCATTACTTATTCACCTTATACACATACAATCCCCTACATAATTTAATCGTACATCTAAACTTCCGTATTTATCATTTAGTTTCATTCTAACTCATAAAAGCTGGAAAAAAAACAAAGGCTTGACAAAAACAGTGCTAAATTTCAGAATATTGAAATTTGTCAACTGTTTCTACATGCTGAAAATTACCACCAAAACTATTGACAGAATTAGCACTTTCTGAAAATAATTTCAAAAATAGCACATGTTATAATTTTGTCCGAAAATCGCCAAAAAATGAGAAATTCCAACCTCCAATCCTTCATTTAAGTATTTAGCATCATATACTCAAACGGAAATAAAAAAATATGCTTTTATTTTACAAACCCATTTCTAAATTTTTACTTTCTTACACTACAGTCTGCAATTAACCATTTCTTTGCTATAGTCCTACCTTTTCTTTTCTTCCTCCCTTTTTCCTTTTTTCTTTCCTTTCCTTTCTTTTTTCCTCTCTATGTTTCGGTCTCTGTCTTTCTACTCTCCCATAGAAATGAGCAAATGGGTTGAGAAAAGTCAATGTTAATTGGATAACTATAAGGAAATTGAAACGTTAAGTCCTCAATGTTTATACAAAATTATATTTAGTCATTTCATTACCAATAATATAAACTACCATCCTATATTTCTTTCTATATTATTTCTAGCCCTTCCACTATTAATAATTATCAATTAGACCCCGTAAAAAAATTATTTATTCAATTAAATCATTATTTGACTTTGACTTTAACTTTGACCATAAGTGGATGAAGTGTAACATGATGCACTAGAATTAAGTATCTATTCATGCAAATGTGATTTCACAATCAAATTTATTTCAGTAGGTTCAGAGTTGAATAACACATAAACTTCACAACATTCAACAGAAGAAGTAATAACATTTGCCTCATCGTAAACCTTTTCTTTTTGTTTGTTTTTTCTCAACATAACAGTCTTTAATGAAATGTTCAGTTTTACTGCACTCATAGCATTTTCAACCTTTAACTTTACTTTTTGACCTAGATAGACTTCTAGTTTTCTTTTTACTACCTGATGCGTATCCACTTTGGTTATCACGAGTTCTAGACTGAGACCTACCTCTCATCATATGAACCTTACCACTTTTTCTCTCGACTCTTTCGGCTCGCATTTCCATATCTTTGCTTCTTAACGATTCTATGACAATTTCAGATGTTAAAGTATCTCTCCCGTATTTAATAGCATTTTTAACTTTTCTATAAGTGTCATGGATAGCATTTAACAGAATGATAGTCTTATATTCTTCAGATACTTTTTTACCACAATTAGTGATATCTTGCACGAGTTTATTGAAAACATCCAAATTGTCATCCATATCTTTTGAAAAATTGATTTTGAAGCTAAAGAAACTTTCAAGTAGAAAAAGTTTGTTTGGAGTGGATTTTGACACTTAAAATTCCTCCATTTTTCCCAAAAGTCTTGAGCTGATTTTAATTTACCAATTTTTCTTAATACAGCATCAGACAAATGTAAAATGATGGAAGCATAAGCCAACTCATCCAAATTCTCTTTTTCGTCAACAGTCAAGTTTGTAGGAAAAGAGCCATCAATAACTTTAGAGACTTTTTGTTGAATAAGAATACATTTCATTTTTTGTTGCCAAATTGAAAAATCCCATTTACCATTAAAGACACCCAACTCAAAATGATGTGTCGACATCTTATCAAAAAAGGAACAGAACACAAATAATATGTAAAAGTCACAAGTCGAGCAGATTACACGGAGTAACAAGATTCCTATGGTTTCACAATAATACGCTATTCTAAAACCCGAAGATCCCCTGAGAATCTTGTTCTCGGGTCAAGGAAAGAAACTAAAATAGGAGTCCAAGTATAAATCTAAAATGAGATTAAATAACAACGTTCAACAAATAACTTTAAAGACAATAAATAAATAATTTCACTTAGAAATTAAACACAAAATGACAAATAATCCTAGGTTCTACCAACAAGCAATGGTTACCAAGCAATGTCAACCCCCAATCCTAATGATCACCCCCACACGATGATCTACTAGTGTGATAATGTAAAGGTTTCAACAAATTTACCAGAAATGACCAATTCTGTAGTATGTAAAATAGGAGAGATGCGAATTTACTGTTTTATGGCCTCTATTTTGACCAAAAGTAATTCAGTAAATATATATGACAATTCCGACCGTTGACCTACCAGGGCAAAATCGTCCAACTTTTGTTGCAGTACCTGAAACAAAAATCTAACAACATACGAATGTTAGAAAAATCAAAATAAAGATTATGTCTGAAGAAACCTTCGCCAGATTCCTCCTCATGCGCCCGCACGCGCTACCGTTGGATTGCCCATGCGCCGGTCAGATACCTTCTTCTTCCCCTGTTGAGTTTGAATCTAGCCTCCGTTTCTCCAAAAAGTCAACCGTTTGTCTAGAAAGTCGATTTCCAGGTCCGAATTTTGTGAAAAATTTCCCTATTCTTCTTCAGCTGCTTTGTTCACAATTTTTCCTTTAATTTTGACTCCCCGCCAAGCTCTGATACCAATTATTAAGTCTAATTCCACCTACAATTGAACAAATCAAAGTAATTAGTTTATGGAATTAACAATAAAAGGAAATCAAAATTAAGAAATCAAATCAAGAATCTAATTTCAATAAGAACAATTAATCCTCTTTCTCTTCGGCTCAGAAAACGTAATCCAATCACCACAAAGGTAACACTAAGCTTTGGAAAAACACAAAGGGCACACCAAGGAACGAAGGACCGAAGCTGGACTGAGGAAAATTGCACAAAGTGGGAAAAGGTTTTAGCACAAAGCAGAAACCGATTATTGTCTTCTCAAAAGCACATAGCAAAGAACCTTTTTGGTGTGCTGAATTGAGGACGAGAGGTTTCAATTTATAGGCAAGGAGTTGAACCAATTTCCTATATTTTTCTCTCCAATGATAGACATTATCAAAATCGAAAATTGTTTAGATAAAGGATAAAGTTCTACAAATTTGAATGAAAAAGAGAAACGACCCTTATCAAATTATGTCCAAGAATTGGGTATTGAGAATCTAGCCCAATGGGCTGATTACCTCTAAATACCCAATAGGACTTGGGCTACATCGTTTGTGGTGTGGATTTTAATTATTCTTCAATCCCGAGCTTATAGCCTATGAAATTAAACGAGCTACTATTTTTCATCATCGTCTAGGGATTATTTGGGCATCACAAAAAATACCCAACAGATGGTATGCATGAAATTTTTTCCTTAACTTCTCTGTCAACCAAAGGAAAATTTTAGTTCAAGAAGATACTTGTGCCAGGGGTGATAACTGATAACCGAGGACTGATGCCTCCTCCATGCTCCATTTGTGCTACAGTGCATGCTATTCTCAGATCCCCGGATAGCAGAAGGATATTTTTTTTTGTCAATTGGGCCTTTTATTCAGTTATAGGAACTATAAAAGCTTCACAAAAATATGAAGATACAAATTTAATGTTTCTCCAACAAATAGCTGCCAAAAATAGGCCATCAAGCTTCAAAGCCAATCTACTCTGCCATAAAAGAAGATTATGTAAGAATCACCGATGACTAGTGGTGGCAAAAAAACTCGCCAGTTCGGACGGCTCAGGCTCGACTCGGTGGAACCGAGCCCCATTTTGGGGGGGTCGGGCCGGTCCATGTCCACACGGGTCGGCCCATAATTAATTAAAAAAAATTTTAAAGCTGCCTGCAAATAGCTGGAAAAAAATCGAGCCGACTCGGCCCGCTAAAGCTTGGGCCAAAGCTCTGGCCAAGCCTTTTTTTTGCCGGGCTGGGCTCGGGCCCGAAAAAAGCTCGAGCCGAGCCCATGCTTTTTTTTTTGGGGGCTCAGATCAGCTGTTGACATAGCTACCGATGACTACTAATGGTAAGTAAATTTCATTTTGCAAAATCATTGAGAGAGAACTAGATCCAGAACGGTATATAGCCTAGAGAAACTCAAAGGCGTTGCAAGCGGGAAATGATCAAATTACTAGCACCAAATGGAGAAGCAAAAACCTGTGTCATGGCTCCAGGAAGATCATTTGTCCAATGAAGTCCCAAACTGCTAATAACCAGATCCAAAGAGCTAGACATCCATAGCATATATTTTAAATAAGTAATTTTTTTTCATAACATACATCACTAATCTACAGTACACGCATCAATAAGGACAGCAAATTACCATTCTTTCACAGTTAAAAACTCTTCATCAGCAACAATGAACGATGTTTCGACATTTTTGTTTGGCAATTCCTGTTCAGCTTCTTTACATAATTTCACCATGTCATGTGAAGAATCCATCATTATTAGCTTTTGGATGCCACCTGACGGGGAAGAAGACACAATGTTGGTATTCTAGGGAGCAGTTTCTAATTAGTAAACAAGTTTACAGTCTCCAAGATATAGGATCCATAGGAAATAAAGCTACAACCCTTCTAGCTTGACCTATCTAACCAATCCCAACTTCTACTTTCTCCTAACTATCAAAAATTATTTGTTCTTAGGAGAATCTTATGTTGTGGACTGAAAGTTCCAGTTCCTTCAAGACTATGAAAGTGAATGTATGCTTGTCTGAATCCACCTGCAGGGAATATATAAAGCTAATTGCTAATGCTTCTGCTGAATGAAAAGAAAGCAATTTAATCATTCTATAAACTACAAAGCTTCACTCTGCATATAGAAAAACTAAGAGGCTGCTCTTTTTGTGTTTCATTCTTGGTTTTGTGTTTTGAGTGTTCATTTTGAGATTGTTGAAAATGTGTTCTTTTTGGCATTTTGAAAAATAGTTTTGAAAATATCCAAAATGCGTTTTGAAAATTTTGGCTTGATTATAACTGAAAATACCCAAAACGACGGTTTTCTTTGTAAATTTTTAACTTGTTTTCAAAAACGAGTTTTCGAAAATAGGAAAGAGAACATGTTTTCACTGTTTTGGAAAATCGAAAAAAGAAAACGACTTGAAAATGGTAAAGAAAATAGACCCCTAATTTTCCTATATTTCTACTTCATGAATTTTTTACAGTTCACATGGAATCACATTCACAATAACAGGTAAAATGATGACTGCAAACTTGAATTCTTACCATGCCCACGTATTAAATTCATAATTTCTTTCAAGGGACCCCCCATGCATAATGCTGTAGCAAATGTCCTTTTAAAGTCCTACAAATACAAAAGGACAGAATGTTCAACTTAGAGAAGATGAAGTTGATTAGAACTCTCCTGGGAGAACTTCTTATGGCATTTAGAAAATGAAATCCAAGAAGCATTATCCTTCACAAGAAATAAGAACTGCAGCCGCTAACTTCAAATCAGTATATTTTGTTTAGACGCCATAAAACTTAAATGTTACTGAAAGTGCAATGCAAAGGGAAGGAGAAATTTTTTTACGAAGTTATTCCTATTACATGTGGATGGTAACACTTACTCTTTGTAAATTGTTATTTTTAGCTACTTATAGCCTATAGGTCAAGTAGATAAATTGCTAAGATTTCCATTTTCATAATTTTCTCTAACCTTCCAAGTGATGTGAAATGAAGTACAAGACGTGTCTCTTCTCAACAAATGGTAATCATTCCACTTTAATATTTGTTTGTTTCACCCATCCAATAATCTGTTTAATCTAGTTATTTGATGCTAAAAATCTATGATACATAGACTCAGACACGTCAACATACGATTTTTTAAAAAAGTATTGACAGGACACGAAGTTAATACTGTTGTAAAACAAACAAAATACCAGAATAGCTCTGATATCAATTTTTGTGAAACAAACTATCGGATTGAGATGTTGAAGTTATATGACAAATAATAATAATGAAGTATATGATCAATTAAAAGAATAATAAAGACAATAATATGGTAAAGGAATTAAGAGATTTTATAAACTCGAGAATAATGAAGAAAAGAAAAAAGTTACAATAGATCATATAATTCTAGTAATCTATTTTCTCACACTATAAAATTGTATTGAAGAGCTTAGTATTTATAAGGAATAAGTAAAGGATGTCCAAACTCACCTAGTATGGTTGTTGATGAAATAAGATATCATAAAATTGAGTTTAAAATAAATTTCAACTCCCACTGGGCTTCCAAAATAGAACTTCAACATGACATAGGACTCCAATAATATTCCAAATTTGAATTCTTCATGACGGCACTTCAATTAGAATTCTTTCACTACTTCAACAAGAAATTCGAGTCACACCCCAATTCTAACAATTTCCACCTTGACACAAATTCCACCAATGAATGAATTGACTTCTTCAACAATAACCAAAAAATTAATTTTTCCAACCAAACACAAAATAATACACCTCTTCCAATGAATCCAAACACTATTCTGCAGAATTACCTCAAATTCCAAAAAATCATAATGATTTTATAATTTACCAAAATGGGTTGTAACACACACAAAGCCGAATCAATACCAAATGTTTTTACAGAAGGCTCCTTACTAGATTGTACACTTTCTACTCCACTTAAGCATGCTCAACAAAATCAGATTCCACATACCTTTTTCCATTGAGCCCGTCCCTAACAATTGAATACAATGTCACCGCAAGTGATGGTGGCAAAGAGGCATTATCCATATCTCCTGAACTCCACTAAACTATATTCTTCAAATCTCACCATTTATGAGCTCCTAAAGATATTGTACCAAACTGAATGTCCACCACGGTCCTGAACTTGTGTTGATTGACTCTTCTAAATTCTACATGACCTGTAAGATGTATAATCGAGACATTTTCTTTGGGCAACCTTACAAACTTTCAAAGTTTCACATCCACCAAAGAACTCATAACCTTTTGAATAAATGATAGATAACGAGATGAGATTTTTATTCAAATCTGGAACATGTCGAACATGACCAAGTGTTCTAATTGTCTCATCCAAAAGTTTCAATCTGACTGTGTCTTTTCCAACAACCCAACAAGATGCGTTGTTTTTCATAACCATGACACCTTTGAAAGCAGTTTCATATGCACTAAACAAGTCCTTATTATGACACATATGAAACACACATGCTAAATCAAGAATTCAATCATCTTCCGGTTTAGACTCAATGTCAAAAATAACTAAGAGTTCTCCATCACTTACAACGTTCTCCACAAGGTCTGCTTCGCTTGAAGTATCTGAATATCTACTTGCAACCATCCTTTTTTTATTCTGCAATTTGTAGCAATCCTTTTTTAAGTGCACATTCTTCTTCCGTAATTTCTCCTCCGCGGTCAAAGTTGCGGACATGTTGTCAATTCCCAGCAACGCATCATCCAAATTCAGTTGTACGAGTACTGCATGTATCTTAACTTGCTATAGCGAAAATCTAGTACTCTGATCCAAAAGCGAAATGTCAAACTTTATGGAAGTCATCACGAATAAAAAATCTCGAACAAATCAAATCTTGCGCTCTTGTGGAACTGCTGAACTTAGGCTCTAATACCAATTGTTGTAAAACAAATAAGATACCAGAATAATTTTAATACCAATTGTTGTGAAACAAACCACCGGATTGAGATGTTGAAGTTATATGACAAATAATAATAATGAAGTATATGATCAAGTAAAAAAATAATAAAGACAAAAATATGGCAAAGGAATTAAAAGATTATATTAACTCAAGAATAATGAAGAAAAGAGAATAGATCATATAATTCTAGTAATCTATTTTCTCATACCATAAAATTATATAGAAAAACCTAATATTTATAGGGAATAAGTAGGGTATGTCCAAACCCACCTAGTAGAGCTGTTGATGAAATATGATACCATAAAATTGAGTCCAAAATAAATTTCAACTCCCAATGGACTTTCAAAATAGAATTTCAACATGACATAGGATTCCAATAATATTTCAAATTTGAATTCTTCATAACGTGCACTTCAATTAAAATTCTTTAATTACTTCAATAAGGAATTCTAATCACACCGAAATTCTAACAGATACGTTGATTAAATTATTTAAAATTCTTCATTTATATAATATAAGAGCTATTTGAGCCCCATTTTTTTGATAAAAATGCATTTTGAAATAATAAATTGATGGAGAATGTATGATTAAAAAATAAAAAAAGTTTTGGATTTGCATGTATTATTATTTTATTGAAGAACATGTGATTGAAAAGAAGAGAGAAAAATATATTTTAAAAATAATGGGGATCAAACAAAGGTTAAATTTAATTTTATACTTTTTTTTTGTTAAAAATCTTTTAAATATGAATATCTATTTATTATTTAATAATAATTTTGAGTTTAAATAAATAAAATTTCGATCATTCTACTTTTGTTAAAGTGTTCGTGCTACGAAGCTAAAAGTCTTCCTCTCATTGTTGTATCTCCTATTCACCTGCAGATTTCTTCACTTAAAAATCCTACATTTTCATGTTTCCACAGTACTTAAAATACGTGAATGTACAGATGTGGACGGTGGACCCGTATGCATAAATGTATACTGTGTAATGACAGCATCAGTTACCAGAGAAACTATAACAATTGGCAACCCAAATCCTTTGCAAAAACGCCTAGAATTAACCATTAATAACTATTCTACCAAGCAATTTCTCAATTCACTGTATCACAGCATATTAATCCAAGTATATCTTGATAAGTCACACGTTCGTACAACTTAAAAAAGTATTTATATCAAAACTTAAAAGACATCTAAAATCCAGCTAGAGTATACATAAATCAGTAGCCAAAAAGTACCCCCCAGACGGCTGGGCCAGCTGTTTTTTGCCGTCCCAGATTGCAGGAAACAGCCGACTGTTTCTAGGCAGCCCAGATGAATTTGTAATTCAGTCTGAAATATGCAGATGAATTTTTTTCTCATTTTTGTTAAAAAAAAAAATTATAAATCCATTTAAGATTGTAAATTTTTTATCTGTCTATGTCGAGATAAGATTTAAAAATTAAAACAATGTAGTAATTTAATGAAAGCGAAATTAAAAATACGTAAATATACTAACCGATTCCGAGTGATGGCAATACATAATATTTTTTTGTTGAGCGTTTGATAAATTTATGAGATTTCAAGTTTGAAGCGGGTGAAAAATGAAACAGTTTTTATCTGCGTTGGAGTAAACAGATAACGAAAGTTATTTGATTTTGAATTTTATGTGAAGTTTTTGGAATTCTTTTAAAAAGGGCATTATTGTATTTTAAACAATACCATATTTTTGTAATTGTATAAATATATTTTAAGGGTAATTTTGTCTTTTAATCATTGAAAGGCCATTGTGGTAGACAGCAAAAAAAATTGTTCAATGTGGAAAATGACCATGTTGACGTGGCCAATTTGAAAAGTACCCCAATGTCTACTTCTCCGCCATATACGACACCCGTTTCTCCGGCAAAGATTGGCGCAAACTCTCATTTCCCAATTTCGGTACAGTTCATGAGCCGGTGAGTGTGTGTTTGTGTGGTTTTTGAACTTTTTTTAATGGGCCGGTCGAAAGTCCTTCACTCGGGTAGACGTGATTAATCAGATAATTTACAAAAATAGCACTGGTCTCGTTAAAAATGACTTGTACTTTTTCCTGGATTTTCGTGAGAAAAAATTCACTCCCAGCAGGCCCAACACTATTATTTTCTTGGTGTTTTTCTCTCTTCTATTTAATTGATCTATACTGGGATAACCATTGTGGTGAATTCATAAAAATGCAAAATCTTAATAGTGTCGCAAATAGTAAGTTAATGGTGAATGACAATTATACATGTACAGCCCTAGATATTATTACCATATGTATCTCTATTCCTTCCCTATAAGTATAGGGCTTTGGTTCTCATTATAATAAAAATAAGTTTATTGATTTTTCTGATTCTCTTCTCTTTTTTCTCTTTTCGCAGCACGCTATCAGCGCTTAATTTTTCAAAGTTTTGTAAAGGTAATAATTTTTTTTTCAAGCAAAATCAACTCTCACGTGTACCAAAATGAATTTGATAACACATGAATTCTTTATATATATACATATGCATCAATTCACATGAATCTGCTTTATGGTTTCAGGCATATTTTTCACGTCTCACGTCTCAATCATATTAAAACATAATAATGTGGAAATAAAATATATTGTTCGCCTTTTCAACTCATGTATGTGCACCATCTTTTTCAATTCTTTCTTTGTACATATTTCGCTCCCATAATGGTTCTACCACAATTGATTTCTCCGCCCACACGTACAATCCACCTCAATTTGTCTCTTTACTTTTGCTAATTCAATTTCTCTTAATTATATATACACGTTTAGACCAGCTCTTAATTATGTCGCTAGAGTCATTATATATACCCTTTTTTTTTATGCTGTAATTTTGCTTAATTAATCATGCTTCTAATTTCTGTACAAATCTTTAGCTATAGTAGTGATATTTAATCAGGGACGGACGCAAACCTTAAAAGTTAGAGAGGCACAATCGAACTTACAAACAAATTAAGAGAAATTTTACAATCGAAAATTTTCGTCCAAAAAAAAGCATACCCTATGTAATTTTACATCCAAAAATTTACATGGGATATGACTTTTTTTGATATAAAATTTCAAAAAAATTTGATGTCATATTCGATATAAAATTTCATAATAAAATGATGAAAATTACGTTGAGAAATTTGTATCGCAAAAATAATAAATGTTAATGAAATAATTGAATTTTATTTTTAAAAAAATGCAGTTAGACGTCTTTTTTAAAACTCCCGTTTAACGTATTTTTAACTATTTTCAATATCTGTTTAGATTATTCGATATTCCCATAATTTAGTTCTCGAAATAAGATTTGATATAACATAAACAATTTGTATATTCAATTAGTTTACGATCGTCAGATAATTTTTAAAATTAGCATGTTATAAAAATTCAAATTTATTGTGATTTTACCCCATTTGATGGAGATTAAAATCAATTTTTTAGTAAATTTTTTTAATACAAGTTAAACAATTATGAATTTCATGAAATATGTTATTAAAATTAATTACTAACTTTGATTTAAATTAAAATTTAGATTTCAATCGATGCCAAACATGATTTTATAAAAAAAAATCAAAAGAATAAATGTACTATTTTTCATTTATTATGATTTTTTTCAAAAGACTTTTCCTAATATGATTTTAACAAGACATATTTTTTGTATAATGAATCTCTATAACGTATAAGACATTTACACTAAAAAATCTCATATATGTACTAGATTCCCAAATAGATCAACAAGAGTTATTTTTCGAATCATATTACTACATTCATCAAAGATTAACAAATATCTCGTATGAAAACGATTTTATTTGAAAATTATACAAGACAACATGAGATATATTTTTCACGAGACAACATGAGATATTTTTCACAAGAAATTGCAATATTTAAGACATTGACATACAAGATAATGATAAATTGATACAAGAATTGAAATCATGGAGAGCAGTTGTACTCCCTTTCCCTCAATCAAGTCTTGTCCTATTAGATTTTCTTGACATGGTTTTAATTAGACATATATTTTGTAATGTATCATTAAAGGGAAAGTATTGTAAATAGTAAGTTTATTAGTGAATGATAATTGTACCCCTATAACTCTAGAAATTATTATCATTGTATTAATAATTGTTCCATATATATGTATGGTTTTAGTTCTTATAATAATACACACTAGTTTATTAGCTTCCCTCTTTTGTTCTCTATTTTTATCTCTAGTTTGTAACACTTTTTGTTATATTATGATGTCCTTACTTGGTTCAGATAAAAATAAAATTTTTTTAGTATATTTTAGTAAAAGTTCATGGAATGGAATGTATGATTGAAAAATTGTGAATCTTAATAAATATATAATTAAAATTAATTGTTGGTTTTAAGTTAAACTGTATTTATTTTTTAACAAAACCAAACATGAACTAAATAAGAAAAATAAGGGTGCATTTGTTTTGCTATTTTCAACCTATTTTCAATTTTGCAAAACACTTAAAACGTGTTTGGTATGGTATTTTTTAAAATGTATTTTCGAAAACAAAGTTAAACTTATAATATAAAATTCAAAATGCATTTGACATTTTGAGTGTTTTCATTAATGTTTTATAAAATATTCAAAATATGAAAAATAAGGGTTTAAATAAAATTTTATTTAATATTAAAAATTAATTTTTTAAAAAATATATAATATATTCTAACAAAAAAATAAAGATAAAATCGATAAATTCTAAAAACTAGAAAAATTAAATAAAAATTTTGAAAAATTAAATTCTAAAAAAACTAAAGTTTTTTTTAAAAAAAATAAATTTCTAAAAAAATATAGAATAAAAGTATTGAAAAAACTAAATTATAACAAAAAATATTTCAAGCTTTTAATGATTATTTATATAAAAATTATAAAAAATATTTAAATGGATACAAATAAAAATATTCTCAGTCCACGTAGTTATTTTTTCTATATATTGAACTCAATTTATTATTTATTTTTATTTTTATTTTGTGTGTGTATATATACATATATCTTAGAGAAATGTCAAATGGCAACGGCTGAGGTAATCGCATTTAATGCGCAAGGAAGCCGTGGCAATCGATCTAAGAAGCTGCCAATGGAGAATGTGGGCAAGTGATAGAACCGTATAATTATTCAAAAAGAGAAAAAAGAAAAAGTCAGAAAAAATTTAATATGAAAGATTTAAGGCCATGTTTGACAAGGCAAATTTTCTTAGGAAAAAGGAAAATGTATTCCATTTCTAGGCAATTTTTCTTGTTTGATGGCAAAAAATAGGTTGGAATTAATTTTCTTGGGACTCAGCTCGCACGCCTTGTTTCCTTGAAATTGTGGAAAATGATTTCCCACCATTTTGGTGGAAAAATCATTTTCCAGGTTCTGACTTTTTTTTTTTTTTTTTTTTTTTTATAATGGAAACAAATTTCATAACCAAATGTAAAAAAAATTTCATTTTCATGGACAATTTTTATGCAAACGAAAGCCAAACGAACACTAAACTTTGATTAAAAAATAATTTTTTTAGGAAACTATTTTTTTTTTTTTTACTTTTTCGCAATGGAAACAAATTTTATAACCAACCGTGGAAAAAATTATCACTTTAATGAACAATTTTCATGTAAAATAAAGTCAAACAAACACAAAATTTAAAAATTTTTCAGGTGGAAAATTATATCAATCAAACACACTTAATTAACAATTCCCTACAAAACAATTTCTATGCAATTATATTCCCTGAAAATCATTTTCTTTTCACCCATTTTTCACCATTGCAATCAAACAGACAATAAACCAAATAATTATTTGACGACGATATCACTAAGTTCAATCTCCTCCATTCAATTATATTCTTACTATTTTTGAATAATTTTATTCTTCGATTCAATTATTTCAAAGTGATTATTAGTCCGTTTTACCTGTCTCTTTAACAATGAACTAAAAAAATAATATTTTAAATTTCTTTTTCATCTTGTATATTGTTATCCACCTTGATTTAAAATTTTCAAAAGATAAAATTTGATTACATACATGAGTGGACAATTGTGAGTTCAATGGCCGCATATTTAGGATAGAGAACTAAACATAATAATCAATAGATTGAATTATGTTACTTTTCTATCTATCCATTACTCCAACATGGAATCTCAAACTCTAAGGGTCCGTTTGATTGTAGGAGTAGAATTTGGGTGAAAAGAAAATTAATTTTAGAGAATTGAATTGTCTGGAACTTGTTCTTCATGGAATTGTCAATTATTTGTGTTTGATTGGTATAATTTTTCAGGTGAAAAATATTGAAATTTTGAATCTCTTGGTGTTCGTTGGCTTTATTTTTCATGAAAATTGTCCATTAAAAGGATAGAATTTGTTACAATTTCACTTAAAATTTGTTTACATTGTAAAAAAACCTGAAAAATCAAGTGGTGGGAAAATGAATTCAAGAAGAATTCGTGACCGTGTGAGAGGGAGTGAGAATTCCAATTGCCAAGAAAAAAAATCCAATCAAAAAATTAAAAAATGGGAATATGGAATTGTCACCCTATCAAATAGGGCCTAATAACAATTGGGTAGAGTATTGTCACCACTTTATCAACGATTATAGCTCATGACGGCGGTGTAATTCATCATATATCTCCCAAAATCAAACTCGGGGTATCCATTCAAATTCAAGTCCGTCAAGCCATGTACTAGAGAAAGAAATGTCAAGTTGTAAAGAGACTACAAAGAATTTCAAGATTACAATTCTCGATACTTGAAGTAAACATGAGACTCATTAAGATTTTGATGTGCTAATATCACATGAAAATATTCACCGAATGTTATTTATTGAAGTGTTTAATAAGCCACTATCACAAAGTGTTAAATTATTCTCTTCGATATGAGCCTAACGCACATACGTTATCTTGAATCAAGAAGACTTAATCGAAGTTCGTGCTATACAAGATTGCTTGATACTCCTCGAGCACCCACTGGTGTCCTAAAAATAAAGCAGTGAGTATCAATAATTCAATTTCCGCAATGTGCTGTGTAAATTATTCGTTTAAGTCAATATTTACTGCTGTGGTTTTCCTGAACTACACAGACAGGAAGCATATGCGTTAATCACGCTTTCGTCCTTTCAAATAGCAGACAAAACACAGACATGACATGTATGGGTTCAAACAAACATGAACACGCGTTTTCATTTTTACCCAAAGATTCTTCGAGGATCAGACCATACTTAATTATTAAAAATCAATTATTAAGATTAAAAAATCATTTTACACGTGAAGCTAAAAGCAACACAATTAAAATATGAAAATAGAAAATGAAAATGAAAATTTGCACCATTGGTCCCCCAGCCTCTTCCACTTGTAGTAACATATTCCTCAACTTTTAAAAAGAAGCAAGTAGGCCATTCGCTTTATTACAATTACTCGACTAGTCTTCAATCTCTAAAGATTGAAATAGTTAAAATATTCATTAAATCATTATATGACGCTCACATAAACATGCCGTGTTTATAGGGTCTAAGCACTAATGGCTGTCATCATCCTTGGCACCCTTTTCGTAAGGATTTGAACTTGACTCGCCAATAAAAACACTCCTTCATAATACAACTTGAATTTGGGACCAACGTGCTTTGAAGTTCGGATGTTTCCCTTTGTTTACCTCTGTAAGAGGTTCGTTATAAGTTGCTTTTCCTTTCGCAAGTTAGGAAGAAGAGATTCGCCCTAACATGAGGTTTCCGTCGAAATACAAAAAATTAAGGAATCAACAACATTGAGCGAAACAATCTATCTTTGACCAACCACACAAGTTAATGATTCAATTTTTTAAGAACCAATTCAAGTTGAAAGCAAAATCAAAACTTCGTAAAGATGAATATATGAGCATTAGGTGACGATTTAAAAGATTTTAATGGTTTTCGTCATCAAGAACTTATTTGTGTAACAAAAATGAAATATTAAAAATTAATTTGTTCATTTTTAAAAGTTCGAGACTTGCTATTAGTGCAAATTTGGTACGCTGCATTGGATTGCAGAAAGGACAAGGAAGTCTCAATGCATTATATGGATTCAGCCTATTTGGTAAACAAATATACTTTCAATCTATGTAGTATTGATGTCTAATGAATTGACAGTCGATTCAAATTTAATCTCCAATAGACAAAAAAGAGAAAATAATAATAAATATGAGAGAAAAATAACAAACATGAGAGATAGAGGAGGGAGAGTTTAAATATTGCCCACTCAACCGTTTAATAAAATTTCAGTATCTAAACGACTCTTTAAAATATCTATTTTTCTTGTCACGCCAATTAGATAGAGTCTCACTTAGATTCCATTGAAGAGGAATTTCAGTAGATATCGTCTATTTTTTACTTACAAGGTAATTTTTGGTACAGTTCGCATTAGCATTGGAGGCTTATAATGATAGGGTTAAGGTAGATAATGTGGTATTGCTTTAATACGAAGTTTGGTACTGAAACATACTTGGAAGATAGTATAATTAGTGAAAGATTATAAAATAAAAAAATATGACAATATTTTTTACTTATAATAAGGTTTTATAATTTATTAATTGAACTTTTTAATTCTAATTTACACGTGGTTAAATTTTCACTTATAAGTGATTTTTTTAATTACAAGTATTTTTTAACTTGCATGTGAATATTTTGAAATTAACATAATTTTTTTTTACATATAAGTGAATTTTTTAACTTGTATATAATTTTTTAAGTATATGTATAAGTAAATTTTTACTTCTACTAACTTTTTTAGTTATAAGTAATTTTTACTTTTAAGTACTTTGTTTAAACATACGTTAATTTTTACGTATAAATGGTTTTTTGTCTTACAAGTGATTTTATACTTGTATACAGGGACGGCTCCAGGATTGGATCCACGATCGGACTACAAAATTTCAAACAGGGCTAATACGCGAAAAAAAAAAAAAAAAAACCCTTACAAAAAAATTTTTTTTTTTGGGCCTTTGTGTGTGTGTGTGTGTGTGGTGGGGGGGGGGGAGGGGGTTAACATTCAAATTTGTATGTATAAGTGATTTTTCGTCTCATAATCAAAATTTTAGTAATAACTAATTTGTTTACTTATAAGTCAATTTTTAGGAATTTATAGTATGTTTTATTTATATGCAATTTTTATTGCATACTAAAGTATATATTTTTTTTCTATCATAAGTGATTTTTATACATAAGTAATCTTTTTGCTTATAATTGAATTTTTAAGTTCATCTATATGTAAACTTTCTAAAATGTTTTCCGTTTTATTTTTCACTCCGGTTACTAAGTATACGAAAACGCACCTCTGGAGTATAGGTTGGGGACAAATGGTGCAATTTTTCATTAAAAAGTGTTTACCCTAGCCTAGCCGAGCCGAGCTGAGCCGGTAGGATAAGCTGGACTGTCTTGTGCTACAAGATTGTCCGTGAATCGGGAAGATAAACACGGACAGCTATATATGTAATCATCAAACGATCAATTTAATTAATCACATCTTTAATCGCATCACGCCTTGCGTCATGCACATGTCATGCAAGTGTCAAGATGATGTCATGTACCTTTTTGGGTTGCCAATTTTTTCTTCTTACTAAAAAAAAGAAAGGCACTGGCATTTTCTCACGCCTATCCATTCTATCCCTATCTGTAATTCAATAATTTTCAGCCGTTGATTTCTATACTAGCCTATCAATAATTTTGACCCTGTTAGTCGTCCTGATTTTCTGAAATAATTTTTTGAAGTGGATGATTCTATTCGCACAATTATTAATAGCTTGTTTGGTAGATATTAAAATTGGATTAAAATTGAAAAATCAGTCGTTATTGTTGATTTTTATTAGACGAGTGAGACCTAATAACGGCTATATTTTTAATTTTAATTGGATTAAAATCTCTCACAAACAAACTCTAATTGCCACTATTCGAGAAAGATAACTAGTAATTTTTAGACAATCTTCACGGAAAATAGTAATAAAGATTTCGAAATGTGTAAACAATAATTAATAACAATTTTAAATTTATAGTTGAAAATAAAATTTGACAAAATAGTAAACGTAACTTTTAAATTTACTAAAATTAAAAACATGTTGGAAATGAGGGGTGCCTATTGTCCCCATTTGGGAATGACCTAATAGCATCTTCATAAAAGGCTTTTTTTTTTTTTTTTAAGTGGGGCCCAAATAAATTTGGTTTGAGGTAAATTTCTCGACTTAGTATTGGATGATATATGGTAAATTGCAACTTTTCCATCATCTATAGCTTTAAAGCAAGGTAGTTACATTTCTCTACATCAGTTGTTATCAAAATTAGAAGTAACATATTCAAGTCAATGCTGAAGCATTTACGGGGAGTGTGTGTATGATGTAGAACCATGCTTGAAATGATGTTGTATCTATTGTCGCTATATTACGAATGGTCTAATAGGACCTTCGTAAAGTGTCCTACGAAGTGGGGCCCAAGCAAAGTGAATTTGGGATGAATTCCCAAATTTGTAGATTGTAACCATCGAGTTGCAATCCACCCTGTATTAATAATAACATAGCTTTTGTAAGGTAAAATTGTAATAGATAAAATGGAACGAGATGTAATTTTATATAAAAGAGACTAGCATCTTTCTACAAAACAAGGAAATTTTCCACTTAAAAACTTGAAATAGACACAAGTTTTACATGGTGGTTGCAAATTTTGAAATCTCTTTAGTCAATGCGTTGTTGGGGGTGTTGAATATTTCACCATCAATCTTGGCACTTGATGGGCTCAATTTATCTCTATTTGTGTCTAGTATGTTGATGGGGGTAGTTTTTACGACTCCCTATTTTAAGTTCAACCACTCTAAAACTCAATCAATTTATTAACTCCGACCTCCGTTCTTTCATTACGAATCCCATAAAAGTGATTTCGTGTATGTAGAAACTTGCTTGCTTCTCTTCTTAGAAAATCTCTGATGATAATATGAATTGTACTAAAAAGTTTTGCCACATAAGTTAAATTCGACAAGAGTTGAGCTATAAGTACAGGGAGTTTTTACCGATTTTTTACAGATTTTTGAAATCAACAGTGCATATTCAAACTTTGGGAAAAAATTAAAAAATACGGATGGACAGGATGCTGCCACATGCTGTAACATTTCTGGGGAAAAAAATGCATCTAGGATTATGTTGAACGACATGACGAGAAGGAGTATACATTGTCAAGAACATTGTGAGGATGTAAAATTTGAATTAAACTACTTGTACAATGAATTTGCACAATGATTTTGACAATGTGTGAGGTGTATACATCATTGTCATTAAATTCAAAAACAATCTTTCAAATCAATGGACATAATATCTGTCAACTCACACATTGTCAAATTCATTGTACAAGTATCATAGTTCGTAAAATTTTATAGTTGGAGTGAGTTCCCATAATTTAATATTCATTTATCTTTCTATCACCTGTTTCTTACCCTTTTTTTCTCTCTCTACTATTTGTTAATTCTCATATTAAGGACCTGTTTGGTGGGGATTCTCATTTTCTACAGTAAATCAATTCTTATTTTCAACCACACATTTTTCAATAAAATAATATTTTCCATCACATCAATAATTTTTTCTTCTTTTTCAACCACACATTTCCCATCATATCACTATTCAAAATCAATTCTTCCCCCAAAAAATCTCTACCAAACAAGCTCTAAATACATAAACGAACAAAATTCGAATTGTAAACGAAACTAATTGAAGATGAAATTCAAACTAAACCATCCATTTGAAGATGCTATTACCCTCCCGCGTAACAAAATTTCTACATTAAAATATTAAAAAAAAAAGGTTATAATATTTAAAAATAAATATTATTAATCATTAATGATTACCACTGGTCTAGGTGACTTTGAGCTCCATGATATATTATCCAATTGGTAACGATAAATTAAGAGACTCGTTCACGATGTCGCCTAAACTAGTGATAATATGGTAAATATCATTATCAAAAAAAAAGAAAATGTTAAGCCCCCGTTTGTTTTTTATTTTTCATCCATAAAAATGAAAAATATGACTGTTATTCATCACATCAAGCCATCAATTTTGAATTTTTATCTCTTGTGTGGGGCCCAATAATAGCTATATTTTTCATTCTCATTCTAAAATAATGAGAATCAAACGGACCCTTAGATAAGACTATTAACTTCAATTTGTCATTTCATTTAAATGGATTTGACTACAATTTAGCCTTTATTAGAAACTCATTTTTTTAAAATTTATTTTTCTGAAATTCATTTTCAATCATATATTTTATTAATATTTTTAACAATATATTTTCAAAACCAAACCATATTTTACAAAATTTATTTCTAAAAATAAGGCTCAATCTTCTGAAATATTACCGAACTTTCCTGTTGACTACTAAATGGATAGACATTAACGAAACCTCAAATTTCTAAATTTTGACTGAAATTAATTTCTCACCTAAAACTCAAAAAAACTGGCATCGGCTCGAGTCAATGAGAATAGGAGCCGATGGCTATGACTCTACTTGACCGCAAAAGCACCGTCCTGGACTGTACCGTCTAGTTAATTAGAGCAGCACCGTCAAAAATCATACGAACAAACTGTACTTTGATTCCGTCACTCTACTGTCAAAACCCCTAATTAACCATGGTTTATTTAAAGCTGACGCGTGTCCCAATCTACGCGGTTCCTTCTTTCCCACCCACCCCATCACCGCCTTATTTATTCAGCCCCAACCTCCTCAATTCCTCTACTCTTATTATTTACAATTTTCTCTTCCTTCGCAATGTCGAACCCTGTAAAAATTTGAACTAGAAATTTGATTGATTCGTGTTTATCAGAAAAAAAAATTTGGGTTCGTTTTACTGATTATTTTTTGTTTAAAAATGGTTTTTTCTGAGAATTTATTGGCGATGGAACAACCATGGGGGACGTTCTGTCAAACGTTTGCTGATTCTTGGTATTGCGATGTCTTTTCTAAAGAAACAGAAGCCCTAACAAAAGTCTTGCAGAATTCGTACGCAAATCCATCGACTGAGAATAATTCCAGTCATGAAATTTCGACGGATACGGTTGAGTCTTTTCTTGTTAGTCCCGAATTGACGCCTGTGCAGACACCCACTGCGGCGAGAGGTTTAGGAAGTGGAGTTCCGGTTTCGAAAAGCCGGATTGACGCGCCGACGGGGAAGATAACTAAGCGAAAGTCGCGTGCCTCTAAGCGGGCTGCGGCTACGACGTTCATCACGGCAGATCCGGCGAATTTCCGACAGATGGTGCAGCAGGTGACAGGGGTGAGATTCGGCGGTTTGAAGGCTCAGTTTGCGGCCGCGCAATTGGTGAAGCCGGAGCCTCAAAGAGCTACGAGTCACATGCAGGGTGGTGGATGCTTGCCAACTCTTGACACCTCAGCTTTTTTGCTGGACCAAGTGGGGTCCACTTCATCTCTATCTGTTGAGCTACCGGCCTCTAATGTTCCTCCGTCGCCGCCCGTATCGGTGGCTGACGGTGGCGGCGGCGGCTTTGAATTTGAGTCATATTCCTATTGTAGCTTTCCAACTCTCGAGTCGTGGAAAGCTGTGTAACCTGAAATTTTTCTTTCAAATCTTGGTCTAGAGAGTGCAGTGGATGGGGCAAAAGGGTGAATCTGTAAATATTTTACTTTTTTTTATCTGCCTTCTGTGTCTGTGTGGACGTGGGTGAGGTTGGCCGTTGGCATGTATGGCTGGGGTTTTTTTTTTTTTTTGCCCTTTTAATGATGAGTAATATTATTATGATAGTATAATTAAAAGAAGTGTTTATAAATAATTTAGAGCTTGTTTGGGAGGGATTAAAATCAGATTAAAATTGAAAATATAGTCGTTATTGTTGACTTTTATTAGACGGGTGGGACCCAATAACGGTCATATTTTCAATTTTAATTGGATTTTAATCACTCCCGAACGGGGCCTTAAAATATAAATAAGCCAAATAAATTATCAAACAAATTATTATTATGGGCTAAAAATATTAGAGAGGAAGAGAAATTGTTGGTCCATTTATAGTTAGAATAAATGGATTGTTGCTAGTTATAAACACATACGATTCTCTTCTAACAAACGAAATATATACTGAATAATTAAGCAATAAGTCATCAAAATAAAGAAAAATTAATTTAGTTTAACGAATCAGGTAAATTTACAAAATGCACTTATCATGAGATTACTTTGTCTAGAGCGTACTCGTTACATCCAATTCAATCATTTTGTATCGATTTTCTTCTAACAAACGAAAATGTATATAATACCGAATTAAGTCATGATTCATCAAAATCAAGAACAATTAATTTAATTTAGCGGATCAGATAAATTTACAAAATACATTTATCATGAAACTACGTTGTCTATAGAGCGTATACATTTCAATATATCTTTAATGTTCGATTTATCGTCGTTAGTGCATAAACGCCAATGAACATTTTTTCGATTTCATTATACTTTTAGAGGCTTATTTGAATCCTTTGTACATTCTTTTGTGAAGAAACACTTCCCAAACATAGTTTAACGCATCTCCCAAAATTCTTTTTCTATTTATAACTTAAAACATTTTATAAACACATCCCCAAATATAGTTTTAACAATAAATTGAGCCAGCTCTACAAGATATAAAGGAGTCAAATACAAAGCCAACTAAACTATTGTCGACCACCCATCAGTACGGACAGTCACATATTGTCCCTCGATAGCTCAACATAGATAGGTGAAGCGGACCCCACTTGGTCCTAAAAGCTGACGTGTCAATAGTTGATAAGCATTCCCGCACTGCGAGTAAACTGTAACATATATAGAGCCTGTTTGGTTGTGATTTTCAAAATCAATTATCAAATCAATTCTCATTTTCAACCACACATTCTTCAATAAAATAATACTTTCCATCACATCAATAACTTTTTCTTCTTTTTCAACCACACATTTCCCATCATATCACTATTCAAAAATCAATTCTTCCCCCAAAATCCCTACCAAACACACACATAATAATTTGGATTTTGCTTGGTATAAATAATTTTTGTACATAGGGGTGTCCATAGAGAGCTGCTACATTTTACAGCTCACGCTGATTAGTGTGGATCCCACTAATTAATGACTAATCAGTGTGGACTGTAAAATGTACAGTCCATTAAGAACTGTACAATTGGAAAAATTCATGTTCATAACCCTCACATGAGGTGGAGCCCACATTTTTGTGAACTCCACCCCATGTAAAGGTTATGTACACTCTTATGTACAATAATTATGTAGAGCATTTTTCCAATAATTTCTGTAGGTAAAAAGGGATTTATAATTTATTTAGTGGAAAGGAATGGCCACGTTTAACAATTAAAAAGAACTTCTGTTCTCCAAGTAGAATTTTTTTTTTTTTTAGCTTAAAAGGGTCCTTCCTACACACACACACTGAAGTCTTTGGTCTATTTGAGATTATACTCTTTATAATTTTTTAAAAATCTAATTTATAAAAAAAAAAAAAAGTATTTTTACTTTTTCACTAGAGAGAAAGCAACTTGTACCCCACGGAATGTGTGTTGAGTCATGACATGAGATGGATACAACTTGAGTCAACCCACATCTATTGATGATTTTATACGAAAATTTTGGGGGAAATTTGCAATATTCTATCTTAAGACTATTGGTCATTGGATGCATACTACGTACGCTCGCTATATGTATTCATGTTGTTGTAGTTATACCAAATTTATTACAATTTAGGGGTTGTTTGATAAAAGTTTCAGTGTGTGTTTTGACGCACATTAAAATGGAAAGAATGCATTTTTTTTGTGACGTGATGGTGAATATATGGTTGAAAAAGAAGGAAAAATTATTGATGTGATAGAAAATATTATTTTATTGAAAAATGTGTGGTTGAAAATGAGTAAAATGATGAGAATGAAAATGAAAATGTGACTCAAACAAGGACTTGGTAGATTTTTATTAAAAAGAGAAATGTGCGGCTGAAAAGTTAATAAAAGTTATGGATTCCGTAAAATATACGGTTAAAATTAATTATTGACTTTTACTTCAATGTTTAAACAAGTTTTTAATCTATCCCAAACAAGCACTTAAATTTACTTTATATTTTTATTTCTAACGTGGCCAATAATAATTAGCCCCTGTTTGGTTTGCATAAGAAATAGATTTTTATTAGATTTTGATAAAGTCGATGAAATGTATGTTAAAAAAAATGATAAAAATTATAGGTTCCATTGGACGTGAGATTAAAAACGAATTTGAAAAAAAAAAGTGTTGAGAAATGGGGGTGAAACAGAGACACAGTTCACCGTAACAAACGATGGATGATTAAAGAATTAGCAATTATTTACAAACATTATATATAAGTCTAATTATTTTTAATCTACATATTTAGTGGGTGTTTGGTAGGGATTAAAATTCAATTTTCAGTAAATTGTGATAGAAATTTTTGAAATGTATAGTTGAAAAGTTGTGGGGCTCGTGAGGATGTGATTAATATTGATTGTTTGACTTTGATTTAGATTTAGATTAAAATTTGATTTTAATACGAAACAAACATGACCTTAGTAGGATTTAAAAGTACTATTCAATTATTTATCACTAATTTTTATCAATTTATAAATACAAATATTTTAAAAAATATATGTGTTAAGTTCTAAGTTAGCAAATAAATTGTACATCACAATCGATTTCGTTAGGAGGAAAAAAAAACTATTAAAAATTAAAGTAAATTAACCTTAGTTAATTTTCATTATTATTGTGTGATTTCAACTGCAAAATTAACGTGGTGGTCCCCAAATGTATACGTCATATAAAGAGGTCAACAAAGAGAGTCAAAAATCAATTAATATGTGGGATATTAATAAAAAAAAATAGGCAAGTCTCGAAATGAAGTAAATCAAGTCAATTGGAAAATAACAAAAGTGTACAGCCAAGTACAGCTGCCCTCTTTGACCCTTTCAACTTTGAATTATTCAACTACCAAAATTCCATCAAAACTGCATATAAAAAGAAGAAAGAAAGGAAGAAGATGTGGAAAATTCCCACATGAAAAAAACTCAGCCGTGTTTTGTATTTCCAATCCCAAGAAGAATCAGCTCTCGAAGACAATAATGTTATTTATCATTATAATGATGAAATATCGATAATATGACAAACATGGACGGAGAGAGGGGGTCCTGGGGGGACTGGGACCCCCCAATTTTTTGACAATTTTTTTTATTTAAAATTTTATTTTTGTATTTACCATTTTGTCCTCAAATGAATAAACAAATCCAAAAACTTAAACTCGAAAGGAACACTTGTAATAAGGTATGATTTTACTAAATTGACGATTAGTACTTTCTTTTATACGTTTCTTGATTTTTTTTGTTAATAATGTACATTAATTTATATTCCTTTATTTCATTTCTTCATCTCAAAGTACTAACTTCTCACATTTTAACAGATAATATTTAAAAAAAAAATCAGGGGCAACCCCTGTGGCCCCCACCCCATCCTATCCTATCCTATCCCATCCCATCAACTCTGGAACCTCTTACTTCGACGAACTAGCTCCGCCCCTAGTGACAGTGTACGTGAAATAATAGAATTGAATAGTTCAATTTTTATGAGAGAATGAGGGAGAGAAATGTGAGCGATAATGAATTGACATATCGTTGATATTCTATTATCATGATGATAAAAAAACATTACTTTCTAGAAAAAAACAAGAAAATTGTTCTCTTTATTGTAATTTTTGGTCTAGTCTCTAGAGTACACAGACAATGAACTAGACTCGTGTTCAAAGTAAACCTTGAAATTTTGGAGGCTTCAAGTTATAAGGAACCTTATATAAATAATTATATAATATTATTTAACAATATAAAAGTATTAATCTTATGGTGAGAGCTTAGGCCATAGCTTGTGGCCTATATTCAGGTCGATTCTGCGTATGTTTGATGTTTCTAGCTAACACGCACTAATTTAGGCAAATAAAGTTTATGTTTGGTGAGAATTAAAATTAAATTTTTCGTGAATTTTGATAAAAGTCGATAAAATATGTGGTTGAAAAATTATGAAATCCGTAAAATGTGTGGTTAAAATTAATTGTTGACTTTAACTTAAATTAACTTAAATTAAAATTTTAATTTTAATTGCTACCAAATATGGGCTAAATAAAATAAGAGGAATTTGCATCTATAATCTTTAATATGCATGTATAAATTCGAGAGATGTGTCATACTTTTCTCGAAAACGGGTATAATAACCTTTGCTTATTGAGTAATGTTATTCATCCCCAGTGGGGATGAAAATACAGTCTATGTGTCATTAAATGATAGACTAAATGAAAGGTGAAATTAAATGACTTATTTAATTTCACCTATTATTTAATGTCACATTAGCGCCACATAGACTGTGTTTTCATCCCCCGTGGGGATGAATAGCATTACTCTTGCTCATTTTGCATTCTTTTTGTCTACTTGGCATAAATGGTCCCCCAACATTTACATTATTGGTGCAATATATCATTTTTGTCCCTAATTTTTGAGAGATTAAAAATAAGTCCCTCTTATCAATTATTTTTAAAGAGAGAAATTCATTCTTGCTTTAAATAGACAATAATTAAGTAAAAATAAAATAAATAAATGCTTCTCTTTTGCAACAATCCACCAAAAACCACCATCATTGCCAATCGTAGTCCCTACCGCCATAATTCTCATCCCGGACAAAATTATTCCCATCTAAATGTAGTTGCCGCCACCCCTCCAAAACACCACCATGTCAAATCTCAACCACCCGATCACCACCACCCCGTCCTCATATCCAACTTACACTTTGCATCATAAGTGTTGGCAAATATTAGATTTTTACCCTTTGGCACAATCTTGTGAATTCTATCACAAATTATACAAATCCCAATATTTTCATTCTTCATTTTTATTTTGCCATTTTCAACTCTGAAATTGTTTCCATCAAATATGTGATTTGTCCTTCAAAGAATGTGATCTCCGTGCCCCAAAACTAACGGTCTTTTGGACGTAATCCATCCAAAAGGGCTAATTGGGCCAGAATAGTAAAGGTTGGAAACCATCTATCACAAGTTTGAAAGATTTGGACTAAAAACATAAAATGGACAAATATTTGAGATCATTACTGACAATTTCCCTACTTTTCTTGAAATGATCAAATCTTGATTATTTTAAGGTGCAAAAGAACACATTGATACCTAAGACCATCAAGATTGTTGTGAAATGAAGGAAACGTAGCCTCCATTTGGTGATAATTATTATGGTCTGTTTGATACAGATTTTCATTTTATACAGTAAATCAATTCTCATTTTCAACCACACATTTTTCAATAAAATAATATTTTCCATCACATCAATACTTTTTTCTTCTTTTTCAACCACACATTTCTCATCATATCACTATTCAAAAATCAATTCTTCCCCCAAAAATCCTTACCAAACACACTCTATATTGTTTAACTTATAAATAAATAAAAATAAATAATGAATAATATTTACAAGTTCATTAAAATATATAATTGAAAATGAAGTTTGACCATATAAAAATAATTTAAAAATTTCACCAAATGCTAAAATAAATAAGGAGGCCAAAGTCACATTATACTATTACCTAGAGTGTAACACAATAAATATTATTTCTTTCTGATAATCCTTTTGACTAAAGCACATAATGCCGTTTTATTTCTTAAAAAAATTAAGTTTAAAGAAAAATGTCAAGGAAAAAAAAAAAAAGAGAGCTACACGTCAAGATAAAAAAAAATGTTTAAAGATTCAACGTTGTACGGACAAAATGCAACCAAAATTTAAAATTAGAAGACCCCTTCGGAGGTGGTCGAGTTGGTGGAGCATGTGAACACGGAGACCAAAGGTCACGAGTTCGAATTTCCTGCCAACACTTCCTAGTGCGGTTTACCTATCCTATGTGGTTTGTTGGCTACTGCATATGAAGCGGGGGTTATCTAGTGCGCACTCACAATGGTCGGGTCTCTTCGGCGAGTAACAGTTGCGGGTTCCTACTTCAACAAAAAAATAATAATTTAAAATTAGAAGGTTGTGAGCTGAACGTAATAAAAAATAAATTAATTAAATATGAATTACAGAGAGTCAAACGTTAAAGATTGAACGTACAATTTGACAAGAAAAATAGAATCAAGGTTGTAAATTCAGTGATCATTAATTACACTTTAGAAAATCTTTAAAACTACGAAGTCGCCTTTATTTTTGAAATGTTTTAAGATTTCAAATTAGACTTTAGGAAAAAGACTGAATCATATGCTTAACGAAGTCAAAAGGGTTGTCTGAAAAATAATATTTCTTATGTAACAAATTTTTTTAATTCTTTATTTAATTTGTGATATGTTAGGTAGGGTTGACTAGGTTGTCGTCATTTATTTAATTTTGTTTGTTCATTTGGCAATAATGGAAGCTCATGAACCTTAAAATAATCGAGATTTGATCGTTTTAAGAAAAGAATTGTATATATTATACACATTAAAAATTATAGACGTAAATTCCCCTTATTTTAATTAATTTAATGTTGATTTTAATGAAAAAAAAAAAAATTAGCCTTGCGAGAAAAAAATCTCGAGAATTTTCCTTTATTTTATATTTCGATATTTTATGGGTTGAAGAATTCAAAGGGTCAATTTCAAATAAGGGCAGCTGTATTAGATTGTCTGAACAGCTTGAATAATCAATTTTAAAAAAAAAATGAAAAAAGAAATTAATGATTACAAACTGACCGTCCAATACTCCTCTACTTTCATCATCTGACGGCTATGGCACAATTTTGACTATGCCGTTGACCGAATCGTGATGGCGTATGTTGGGGAGTCCACACCGTTGAATTTAGGGTAAGAAACACATCGATGATAATGATAACAAACTCCAAAAATAATAATAAAAGAAAGAGAAAGATATCTAACGTTAAGTTTAAAAATTGACTCTGGTTTTTAATTGTTTTCTCTTCTTCAAAATTGATATTAGTTGACATTGCACAAATTTGTTTTGTCTAATTCAAAATTTCAATTTTGAAAGTGATATCTATAATACAAATTGATGAAAGTATTATAATGCCACGACTAAGTAAATAAATTTTGACGTGACATGTCGAGAATAGAAGTGTAAATGAATTAAATTATTTCACATTTATCATAGATGACCTGATCTATATCTACACCATGAGGGTTATTTCTCTAATTCGTAACTTCAATTTTGAAAGAGATATAAATACAAATTGGACGAAGTACTATTGAGCCACAACTAAATAAATAATTCTTGACGTGACATGTCAAGAATAAAGTGTGAAGTGAATTAAATTGTTCCACGTTTAATATAGACGGTTTGATCCATGTCTACACCATAAGTGTAGTGTTACGTTAAAATTTCGCAAGCGTATTTGTTCGTTGTGCAAGTAATAATCGTGATGATAGAGCTATCGTCCCACAGAGAATAAAGCTTAATTTTTGTGTATTTGATATATTTAAGTTCGTGGTTGTAAAAAAATATGATTGGTTTATATCTAATTACGTTTTATAACTACAAGATCAATAAATACTAGTTTAAATTAAATGTCATGAAAGCAATATCTTGCTCCAGAGGTACCAGAATGATATTGTCCCGAGTCAAACCATAATCAATCACCTCGGGGGTGAACGCTACCCACTTCTCTCAAATCCATGCAAAGTGCTCATGGTCAGATTCTTGATCACCGATCTGATTGTTAAAGTTTGTATAAAACTCTTGAACCAAAGTTGAATATATCCGATGTGACTTTTCTATCACCCCTGCCCACTGTGCTCTGTCGATAAGAGTAGATATCTCATAACCCTCGAAGTCGCTTAGAACAACTTGCCTCTTGGCCACATTTTCCTCCTCTGTAGTACCCGATTAAAGAGCCTCTTGTGATCAGCACTAAGGAAACACTTCATTCCGCCGTCATCCACACGTGTACGTGCTGTAGTGCCAAATGTGCCAGTCTTATCTTTTCCTTTAGATGTAAAGGCCTTGTGTTGTCGTTTCGACGGCATCCTATCACAAGGTAGAGGAAACCATCAATCCAAAAGTGAAAGAAAAGTAACCAATAAAAGAGCACTAGAATGCACAGGACAGGGAGAAAGAGGGGCCGAATGCGCGGAATGCAAAAAAATTGAATGCCGAGCTGCATGCATTACCCATAGGGGTGGGCATAGGTTGGGTTAGGTCGGTTTTTGCCCAAACCCAACCCAACATTGTCGGTTTGTTCAAAATCCAACCCAACCCAATTATGTATCGTCGGGTTGGGTTGTGTTGGTCGGTTTGTATCGATGATTTCTATTAACTAGTTCTAAATTACAATGTTTCAGCTCATGTCTCAATTCAAATTTTCAACAAGAAAATCAGAACTAAAATGAGAATTCACGAGAAGTAAATGAATATATAGAAATAAACGAATAGCCACTGGACCAGCAAGCAAGCAGGACAGCCACGAGAAACCAAAAAGGCAGAAACTGCATTTTTTTTTTTTAGAATTTCCACTTACATTTCAGATGAAGGTTTTATTTCTAGAATAGCACTCAGATGAAGGTTTTATTTCTAGAATTAAAATAAATAGATGAAGATTTTCCCTCAGAAGCCCACTTTCATGCTTATATAGGAAGGGGAAATGATAGTTTTAGAATAACAATATATTAATGAGATTTCTACTCATAAGCCCACTAAATATTATTTAACTATAACGAAATCCATCAAGAAGTCAAACCATTTTTCATTACAGGAAACTAAAAATACCTTTGTGAAGGCGTAGTTCTCCAGCACTTTGCTTCTTGACTGGAGGCTTCTCATTGGCATTTTCAGCAAGTTCCCTCTGTTTTTCCTTTACTTTAAACAATTTAATCATGATTCCTACAAGAATAAAAATTCTACTGATTGTAATAATCAACTAAATAAAGTAGTGAAGATGAAGAAATGAAAGGTTAAATATGTTTCTTGGTCATGCTCAATAATCTATTAAATAAGTTTGTACAAAAAAGTCTGCAAAATGAGGGCTGCATCTTAGTAACAAGCCGGAAAAAAAAATGCAAACTTTATGACTTACCTTGGGAAAGGAATTGAAGGCTAAATCGCTTGATGGAAACCGGAAATGAGAAAAAAAGAGGGGGGGGGGGGGGGGGAGGCAAAATATGAAGAAAGGAGGAGGAAAGAGAGAACTGAGAAGTCGGCACTTTTGATTTGTGTTGTGGGAGAAATGTTGGAAGTGCAACTGGGCTGGTGCAGGTTTAGTTGAAATAGGTATGAAAAAAAAATGGGCCTTTTTTTTTGTTGATGGGTTGGGTTGGGTGAGTTAACCTACAACCCGACCCGACCCACTAAGCCTTGCCAGAACCCAACCCGAAACAAAAAATGGAAAAAAATCGACCCAACCCGGTTGGATTGGTTCGGGTCGGTCAAGTTCGTCGGGTTGGTTCGATTTTTGCCCACTCCTAATTACCCAATTCTGTAAAAAAATGTTATATATAGGAGTGCAAATATGTGAGAGCGCTCATCTAAGAACCAAACGTGTGATGGATGAGTTTGGTGCACACGGGCATTTTAACAAACACTTAGTAGGCATGACTAAGAAACAACATCCAAAACACCCATGAATTGTGTGAAAACCGCAAACATCTCAAAAGTATCATGAAAAACTAGCACTACATGAACCCATCCTCCATGACTACAAGATGCATAGCACAATCCAAAAGAATTGCAAGAAAAATGCCAATAAAAGCTACGTAGAGGTATAACCATTTTACCTTTGAATTCTTGATAATTAGCAGTTGGAAGTAATAAAAATAGTAGATTGATTGAGGAAGACACCTAAACTTGAAGACCCAACCGAAATTTATGGAGATATTCCATGGGCTGGGGGAGGAATGGGGGCGTGTTAAGGGGGGAAAATGTGGGTGAAACCCGGTTGAGGAGTTTTAAAACTCCTCACCCGATTCTGAGGCGTGGGCCTCACCCTATTGAGGCGAGCCAATTTCACCAGAAGGCACGTGCCTTGGTTGACCAACAATGGATGTTCCCCTGCTCCACTGGACATGCTCTAAATTCCCTTTTTTTAGGACTTCCACAAACTTCATATTGTTCTGAACACCTCCAAATGTTGCATGAAGGGCTTGAAAGTGATCTAACGCCTAAAAAATTCATGAGATTTAAATACTTTGACTAGCTTACTTTTGAGAGTTTGGTGCTCTAAAAATCTCGATTTTCTCTCAAACCACGTGTTTTTCACTTCCACCCACCTAAGTATAATGGTAACACCCCCAAACTCATGCAATGCCCATTTAAAACTTATGTGAACACATACAAGACTTTTTCAACTCGAGAATCTTTTTCAATCTTTTTCGAGTTTCTTTGTCCAATCTTTACGTGATGCATTGATCTAACCTCGATAGTTTTTTTCAACTCCCTGTTAGAGATTTCCACTTGCCTACTAGTTAGAGGGTGATATGAAGTCGAGACACTCCATACTCATGTGTCTCCTTGAAAATGGCGCCAAAAACTTATTATGTTAAAATCCCGCAAGCGTACAAATTCGTTGGACAAGTAATAATCGTGATGATAGAGTTATAGTCCCACAAGGAATAAGGCTTAATTCTTGTGTTTCATATATGTAAATTCGTGATTGTAGCAAAATATGATTGGTTTGTATATAACTATTGTTACGGGTTAAAGGACAGAACGGACACGTGGCGTCACATCACGACGGTGGGACCAGCTTAATTCAATCAGGTTATAATTCTCTATCTTCGGTTGTGGGTTCCGAGGCCCTGGCTATTAGTCCGAGGCCCTCGCTATTACTCCGAGGCCCCTCCTTCTAACGTCCGAGGTCCATCAAAGGCCCACTTACGAGGATTCGGCTATGATGAAAATCTCTAACAAATGATTGATGTGACCTTTGTGTAAAGTTTACTTGTCTTGTCTCGTCAATGTCAGAGCATTTAATGTTAGTACAGCTAGGAGAGTCAACTTGATTGCTAGGATTTGAGGCCTTGGTCAAGGAGATGAGGCCACGTGTAAATTGATCCAAAGGTCACAATTTGAGTTGTAACACTATAAATACCCCAACCATGTAACAAGAGGGGGACTAATGAAAAATTAGAGAAAAAACTGAATCTTTTGGAGCCACATTTCTCTCGTTTCAACATCATCTTTACAACATTTTTATTACAACACAATCCTGTTATCTATCGATTGGTTTCTTATACAATCGTATTTCTTTCATGCCGGTGACCTGAACGGAGACGTCTCGTGCCTTTTTGCTACTCCCACGCTCGTTTTCTGGAGTCTTCATGACCGTTGATCGGCATTAGCGTGTTGGATAAAGCTTACGTGTGCACGAGTGGGCCCGGCATCTGTTGGCAACATTTTTTGGGGTCAACAGATTGGCGCCGTCTGTGGGAAACCACACTATAACCACGAGCAACCCCGTGGAAAAAGCTTTCTGAAGCGTTTTTGGGCATCCCCCTTGAAAAAGGATTTATTCTTCAAGGAAGAATAAGAGGAAGCCCCCGAAGTTCAAGTTTATTCAAGTTTCAAGAGACATGAGTTCAGAAGAAGAGGCTCCCCCCAGACGAACTAGAGAAGCTGACAATGAGGTCCCTGCGGTCCGACGTCGACCCCACCACCATCACAGGTGAGGTGGTAGGAGGTTGGCGGCCCAGCTTACTAGGGAAATGGCAACCAGGCAGCCAATATGAGGAGAATTACTAATCAAAACTTGGCGATGCAAGAGTTGTTGAGGCAAATGCAAGGCCAGGGAGGTCCCCCACCTCCCTCCTTTGTTCCACAAGGGCCATATCAACCTGACGAAGTTCAGAGTCAAAGAACTTATTCCTCCAGGCAGTATAGGGGAGGAAGCCCAGTAGAAAGGGAAGTTGGAGTCGATATTTCATCCAATTATGCTTCCGGCCGACCCTCCGAGGCCCCGTTCAACATGGAGGATAATTTCCCTCCGGAATATGAGCCAGCGCCGAGGCCCCAGAGGTCTGCCAGTGTATTTGATAGGCTTAGCCCGATAGGTCAGAGGCGAAGACAAAGGAACGCAGCCCACGCTTCTAGGAATAGGCCACAGCCCCCACCTCCTGAGGTTCGACAGCCGGAGGAAAGGCAAGAACGTGCCCCCCGTGCTATGCCACCCCATCATGAACGCCTTAGGAGGGATGAGGAGGCTCGCGACCAGGCAAGACCCTCCGCGCAACAGCCCAGGTATGAAGCTGAGGCTAATTATGATTCGGATGGTCCCCAAAGATCCTGTAACTTAGATGATGATGATGACAATCTGCCATTCTCGAGGGAGTTAAGGAATGCCCAGGTCCCGAATCATTATACTATGCCCAAAATACCCAAGTATGATGGGAGAGGCGACCCGACGAAGCACTTGAACAGCTACAAAACACACATGAGCCTGAGAGGCGCCACTCCAGCTGTTAAATGCAGAGCCTTCCATTTGACTCTAAGCGGAGCTGCTGAAATTTGGTATAGTAGGTTACCTCCTGGGAGCATTCGAAGTTGGCCAGAATTCAAAACAACTTTTTTGAAAAGATTTGCAGTAAGTAAAGAAGGCGAGGCCCCGATCCAACGCCTCCAAGACATGAGACAACAGCCAGAAGAAACTTTGAAAAGCTTTCTGTCCCGTTTCACGGATGAAATGACTTGCTGTGTTCAAGTCACCGATCGCGAGGCTCTATCCGCCCTTAGGGGAGGCCTCAACATGAACACCCTGTTTTGGAGAGATGTGCAGAATCAAGATCCCCCAACTTATGATGCTTTGTTGGAGATGATGCGACGTGAAATCATCAACGAGGAACTGATAGAACATCGAAACAGGGCAAGTAGGGGTCTACTACCCCAACAAAGGCAACGTGGTAGAGGCCCAACCTCCCACCTGATAGATCAGCAGTGGGGTCAATCCAATGTGGAAGTCGCCCAAGGCTTAGGACAGGCACTTGCCCCAGCCACATTGAATGTTGTGCCAGCTTTGGCGTACGAGGACGTGCCGACTACGGGTACTCCTGAAAACCCACGAACACAACAGGCCCCCCATAGAGGACGAGGCCGGGGAAGGAACTCGAATCAAGGCAGAGGCAACTCCCAAAGATATTGCACTTATCACCATTCCTACAGCCATGCCACTGCTGACTGTAGAGACATAGCCTTGCATCCCGGAAATTCGAATTCCAGAAGTAACAATCGGAACACCTCAAGACCGAGGAGCAGGCCCCCGCCGAGGCAAGATTCACGATCTAGGCGAGGCGAGGCCCCTTCCCATCACAGGGAAGCATCTCCTCGTGGAAGAGAAAGAGAAAGGAATAGAAACCCAAATGAACAGCAACGAAGGGACAATCGAGGCAGATCTGATGATGTTCCTGTTCACGAGATTGACACTATCTTCGGGGGTCCTTATGTTGGTGGAAGTTCCAGAAACTCTCAAAGGAACTATGTGCGAGAGGCAAGGGCTCCTCCATTGACTAGCTACATTGTGGGCAGCAGTTCGCGAAGGAGCCAATCGCCTCCGATTGTGTTTACACATGAAGATTCCGAAGGTATTCACTACCCTCACCGTGATGCTTTGGTAGTAAGAGCTGTGGTAGCTAGGAACGGACTGAAACGAATGTTGGTAGACAATGGCAGTTCTGTGAATATCCTATTCGGATCTTCTTTTGACAAAATGATCCTGGACCATGAGTTAACCCCCACCAACACTCCCTTATATGGTTTCACGGGGGACAGTATCATCCCAAGGGGCAAAATTACCCTAGCAGTAGAAATGGGAGCTCCACCCCTAGCAACCACACGTTTTATGGAATTTTTGATAGTGGACAGTAGGTCAGCCTATCATGGGGTATTGGGGAGGCCCGCACTGAAGGATTTGGGAGCTATCACCTCCATTCATCACCTATGCATGAAATTCCAAACTGATAGGGGGGTGGCAACGGTCAAAGAAGACCAAAGAGGCGCAAGGGAATGCTACCTTAACTCTGTGAGGAAGGCTGAGCCTAGGGATATGCACATGGTGGCAGGCACCAGTAGCCTCGAATTTCCAGCACTTGATGAACTCGATCCACGAATAACCGAGGCTGATTCCCAGGCAGCCCCCATGGAAGAGTTAGAAAGCTTTCCTATCGATTCAAAGGAACCAACCAAACTGCTGCAGGTTGGAAGAAGTTTAGCCCCAAGATTCAAAGGGGAGCTTAAGGAATTTTTGTGCAAGAACCACGATGTCTTTGCTTGGAGGCATGAGGATATGGTAGGCATTGACCCTGGAGTCAGTTGCCACCACCTACAAATTGATCCTAAAGTTGCCCCGCACAGACAGAAGAGGCGAGCCCTTAACCCAGAGAGGTACGAGGCCTTGAAAGAGGAAGTGCAGAAGCTTATTAACAACGGCTTTATAAGGGAGGCCCTCTACCCAAAATGGATATCCAATCCGGTACTGGTGAAAAAGCACAATGGGAAGTGGAGGGTATGCATTGATTTTTCTGATCTCAATAAGGCATGTCCAAAAGATAGCTTCCCACTTCCCAGAATCGATCAGTTGGTAGACTCCACCGCTGGGCACGAGTCCCTGAGTTTCATGGACGCCTACTCTGGTTACAATCAAATTCCCATGTACTCAAGGGATGAGGAGCACACCTCGTTCATAACGGACCGAGGCCTTTATTGCTACAGAATGATGCCTTTTGGATTAAAGAATGCTGGAGCAACTTACCAGAGGTTAGTAAACAAGATGTTTGCTAATTTGCTTGGGAAAACTATGGAGGTCTATGTAGATGATATGCTTGTCAAGAGTCTGAAAGTGGATGATCACATATCCCACCTCCATGAAGCCTTTGAAGTTCTGCGTAAGTACCGGATGAAGTTGAATCCCTTAAAATGTGCATTTGGGGTAGCGTCAGGCAAGTTCTTAGGGTATATGGTCAATCAACGTGGCATCGAAGCAAACCCAGAAAAGATCCAAGCGTTAATTGAGATGAGATCCCCCCAGAAACCAAAAGAAGTGCAAAGTTTGACGGGTCGCGTGGCTGCTTTGAGCCGCTTCATATCGAAATCCACTGATAAATGCCTCCCATTCTTCAGAATATTAAAAGGAGGACAGAAGTTTCAGTGGACTGAGGAGTGTGAAGAGGCTTTCCAGGGGCTCAAAAGGCACCTAGGGCAGGCCCCCCTCCTATCAAAACCCAAGCTTGGCGAGATACTGCAACTTTACTTAGCAGTTTCCCTCGAGGCTATAAGTGCGGTACTGGTGAGAGAGGAGAATTCAACTCAGCTGCCTGTTTATTATATCAGCAAGGCTTTGGTACCCCCTGAGACGCGATACCCAGACATGGAAAAATTGGCCTTGGCATTGATCATCGCTTCTCGTAAATTGAGGCCTTATTTTCAGGCCCACACCATTCATGTACTGACAAACTTTCCACTCAGACAAGTCCTACAAAAACCAGACGCCTCGGGTAGGCTACTGAAGTGGGCAGTGGAGTTGAGCGAATTTGAAATCCTCTTTAAAGCCAGAACTGCCGTCAAAGGACAAGCTTTAGCAGATTTTGTGGCAGAATTTACCAACGCTCCTGAAATTGGCCAGGAGGCGGAGCCTTCCGAGCCCCCAACATGGAATTTGTTCATAGACGGTTCGGCAGGGGAAACAGGCTCAGGCACTGGGGTAGTTCTTATAAGTCCTGAAGGCCACACAATTGGGCCTTGGAAAGCAGGCTCTTTCGTGAGCATCAGGAACTAGGAGTTTGACGTAATGGGGGATGTTATATGTCTGCCTAAGTTCGTCTAGTTTGGCAGAAGTGATATTTGATTGAATCCTGGCTGCCCCCCATCCAACCTCATAATCTATGGGCTCTTCGGTCATACTATACCACTCAACAGAGGCCCCAGACACTGATTCCTCCCCACCTCTAACTACTGTCATGGCTAGAGACGCCTCGGATGACATTGTTGTTTAAAGGAGATGAATGGTGCAAGAAAAGGATGTTTGAGGGAAATAGGAAGACAACTATGCAAGGAGAGAGTACCTAAAGCGAAGGAAAGACTCAGAGAGTTCGCCGGAAGTTCGTCGGAGGTTCGTCGGAAAATGGCTGACAGCAGGACAGTTTCAGAAATTTCAGAGTGTTTCGTGAAAGTAAAGTATGAAAATGACAAAATTCTGGCTTTTATACTAGCGAAGGACTCAGCCCCAGCCGTTGGATCAGATCTCAGTTAATCTGAGGCGTACAAAAATGCACAAATCTTGACCCTCGAAATCAAACGTTTTCTCTACATCAACGCCTCAGATTTGTGCGTGCATGAACCAACACGGGCTCGCGCGTGAACTTGTCCTCGAAACTACACATCCCAATAATTGGCCATCATTGCGCATTAAATAAAAACAGCTGTACGGCTATTGAAATTCGTCTCGATGCAGTTCATTGGCCTTGGAAACATAAGAAACCGTCACATCACAGGCATCAATTTCTATGAACGTCGCCTCGCCTCATCAAAATGAAATCAGCCTCGGCCAGTTCGAATAGGAACTCGCCTCATCAAAATGAAATCAGCCTCGACCAGTTCGAATAGGAACTCGCCTCATCAAAATGAAATCAGCCTCGGCCAGTTCGAATAGGAACTCGCCTCATCAAAATGAAATCAGCCTCGGCCAGTTCGAATATGAACTCGCCTCATCAAAAGGAAATCAGCCTCGGCCAGTTCGAATATGAACTCGCCTCATCAAAAGGAAATCAGCCTCGGCCAGTTCGAATATGAACTCGCCTCATCAAAAGGAAATCAGCCTCGGCCAGTTCGAATATGAACTCGCCTCATCAAAAGGAAATCAGCTTCAGCCAGTTCGAATACGAACTCACCTCATCTTGACGTAGCTCCAAAGGAACTTCAGTTTTACAGGCGACTTTCTTAGAAATGGCGTAAAGCATAGAAAATTCAGACTTTGAAAGTCCACGCCTGGCATAAATGACCACACATGGACTTGGGGGACTATTGTTACGGGTTAAAGGACAGAACGGACACGTGGCGTCACATCACGACGGTGGGACCAGCTTAATTCAATCAGGTTATAATTCTCTAGCTTCGGTTGTGGGTTCCGAGGCCCTGGCTATTAGTCCGAGGCCCTCGCTATTAGTCCGAGGCCCCTCCTTCTAACGTCCGAGGTCCATCAAAGGCCCACTTACGAGGATTCGGCTATGATGAAAATCTCTAACAAATGATTGATGTGACCTTTGTGTAAAGTTTACTTGTCTTGTCTCGTCAATGTCAGAGCATTTAATGTTAGTACAGCTATGAGAGTCAACTTGATTGCTAGGATTTGAGGCCTTGGTCAAGGAGATAAGGCCACGTGTAAATTGATCCAAAGGTCACAATTTGAGTTGTAACACTATAAATACCCCAACCATGTAACAAGAGGGGGACTAATGAAAAATTAGAGAAAAAACTGAATCTTTTGGAGCCACATTTCTCTCGTTTCAACATCATCTTTACAACATTTTTATTACAACACAATCCTGTTATCTATCGATTGGTTTCTTATACAATCGTATTTCTTTCATGCCGGTGACCTGAACGGAGACGTCTCGTGCCTTTTTGCTACTCCCACGCTCGTTTTCTGGAGTCTTCATGACCGTCGATCGGCATTAGCGTGTTGGATAAAGCTTACGTGTGCACGAGTGGGCCCGGCATCTGTTGGCAATATTTTTTGGGGTCAACAACTATATTTTAGTTAACCCCGTTTCTTGTTTCTTTTCTCCAATTTCATTGTATTCATCGATCTAAACCTAAAACACACAATAAACAACAAATTCAGTCATATTTCAATTCAAATATTCATGTTTTGACAGTATAAGTGTATGAAATACACTTATCATGTAGGTAGGTAGCGTACACCAAAAGCCTTATATTATTAAGTTTTATTTCAAACAATTTTAGTAAAACTTAGTTATTTACCAGTGTTAGGTTTGCTCGGTGGAGCACGACCAATCATGGACTATATTCACATTAAATTAATCTTTTTACATGTGGAACTTAAGTTGACACGCATTAACATGAAGTGTCAAACAGATATTTTATTTATTTATTATTATTACTTTTGACATAGAAGAGTGAAAAAAAATCTCAAATAGAGCCAAAACGACTCCACCAAATCAACCGAATAGAAAATAACAAGATTAATAATGCAGATATGAAGGGAATAGTGTAGTGGGAGAGGTTGTTGACCTACAACTTTTGTTTCGAGTATGTAAGGAGTGACGTGTCGTTGACTTTGTCAAAATAAATTCATTCTCCACTTATTTTTAATTACATATTTTATAGTATTCATAACTTTTATCAATTTTTTATCCATATATTTCATCAACTTTTATCAAAATTTACTAAAAATTTAAGGGTTTTTCACTTTTTCTCTTCGTATTTCAATTTTTAGTTTTGAATTTTTTATTTTGAGTGTCCATTTTGAGATTGTTGAAAACGCGTTCTTTTTGTCATTTTGAATTGTTTTCAAAAATTAAAAAATGAAGTTTTGGTTTGATTTTAACTGAAAATAGTCAAAACGACTTTTTTGGCGTTTTCCCTTTTCTTTGTAAATTTTAAACTGTTTTTGGAAATTCATTTCTGAAAATAGATAAATAAATGTGTTTTCAATATTTTCGAAAACTAAAAATTGAAAACGACCTGAAAACAACAAAAAGAAAAAGCCCTTAATTTTTAGTCAAACCAAACAGGGAATGAGAGAGTAATTCTATCTGTAAGCATTATTGGTAGAACAGTCCAGACGATAGTAAGATCAATATATATTATCCAATAAAATTGAAATGCGTTTTAATTCATTAAAAATTTGATGCGGACTCAATGTCACATAGAATGACATCCATAAAAATGCTTAAAGCATTGTAGTAATTGTAGCACAACCAGCACGAGTAATTGTAGTGTATTTTTCTTTAACTTTCTTGAATTTTTAATCGAAGGTTAGGAATAAAACTTAAAAATGATAAATAAAAAAATGCTAGCATGTCTGTTTGACGATGACGTGCGAAGCTATTTCTGAGACAAACCGTCAAAGAACTAGACGCCTACGTGTGTATTTAACATCGTTTTTTGGAATTTTAATAATTGTTTAATACGTAAATATTTTATAATTGAACAGAAAAATGCGTCGAAGCATCTAATTTTCAAGTTTCATCCCTTAATTGATTATATTTAAAATGACTGCACCAAGACTAAGAAAATGGAAGATATTAGTCAATTGTGATAACTTTATTGATTAGTCTCACCTAAAGAATTAACCTTCAGAATTTTTAATCTTTAATCTTTATTTTATAATAGGTCTTCTTGAATTCTCTAACAACTCCCACAACGAGACTTGGTCTAAAGCAGTAGAAAGTGGACATAATCACTAGGGGTTGTTTGGCTAATGCAAGAAAGACATAATTCATGTAGAAATATCTAAGAATACGATGTGTTATATATAGTATTAAATTATTAGGCAGTTTGATTGATAAATTTTTGATCTTTTTATTGTTATATCTATAAATTACGTGACATGCTTGGAACAGAAGGATCCCACATGCTAACTCTGCATCATTTATTCAATTAAATTGGGTTTAATAAAGCAACCTCGTCTTGAAATTGAGTTGGTTCATTAGCCCTACTCGACCAATATTCATTGCTCTATATATATGCGAGTTTACTTCACAATTAAAGTTAAGATACCATAGCTAAACCCCCATTCACTCTCTCCCTCATTCGACAGTTGGTTTGATTGTCGGAGTGAAAATGGTTGTCAGACCTTTTTTTGGGCTATTGGCCTTTTCTTTCTAACGGTATATTCTAGCGTGCAAATGATGGTTACATAGAGGAGGGGTGGCCAGGATTCTGTTAACCACTTGTCCATCGGATTTTGATGTCAACATATTCTTTAATAAATAATAAAACAATTTGAAGTTTGAATGAGAAATATATGTAGATATTACTGAATAAATTAAATAAAATAAAATTTGAGATAAATGAAGAAGTATGAATTTATATATTACTCATTTCATGCCTTACGTTGAAGAAATGATATTTCTTCCAGCATAGAAAGTGTGGAATCTTCGTATGGAATGCAAGAGTAATGTCAAATTATGTTGTTTCTCTATTTTTCTTTCGCTCAAAATTGTATATTTTCTTTTTGGATTATATAAAAAAAAAATCCTAATATTTTTAATTTTTCAACATAAATTTAACATTTTATTAGTACTCAACCTATAAATAAGTTTAAAAAAAATTAATTTGACAAATCTTATTTTGATGGGAGGCATATTAAATGACTTTACGTTGGGCTCTCTGCAGCTTGGGCTTGCCCGACCTATTCAAGTTTCAAACCACACAGGAAAGAGTTGGGTGCTTACAGAAAAATGGTTTGGGCTTACAGAAAATATGGTCTAAAAGGTGTTTTGTCCAGAAGCATGTCCAACCAATTCAAGAAGGAAAAAAAACTAAAAAAATTCGTGTTCTGTAAAGCAATTGACAGGTGTGGATCGACGATGGGAAGAATACATAAATCCTGCTTTTACTTATACACATTTCAAAATTAAGGTAAGATGTTTTAAATTTCAAAAATCAGGTTTCTATTTAAATTTATTTATGAATTACTTAATTAATTAAATATTTTATTAATAAATATATAACGGTCACAAATATATACAATTTGGTCACAATTCAAAAATTTTTAGGTCACAATTCAAAATTTTCATAAATCACAATTTATTTATTGGTCACAAATTAGAAATTTGAAAGTCACAATTTTTTCATCGGTCACAGATCCCAAAATTTATGAGTCACAATACTTATTTAGGTCACAAATTATCAATTTATTGATCACAATTAATAATTTTTTGGTCACACATCATGTATTGGTCACATTTTATCTAATTCAATGGTCACATATTGTTTATCGGTCGCTAACCAACCAAATTATTGGTCACAACACCCACAGCATTTGTGACCACCAGCAAAATCATTTGTGACCATCACTTCGCCACGGCCTCCACCACCTTCCCCACACCACTATTACCGCCCCAAAACCACCATCGCCACAGGCACAGCCAAAACAACGCAGAACCGCCACCACCCAACAGCATACAGAACACGCACAACCAACCGTACCCGCCGCACAACTAACCTCACCCAAATAGATCTGCCCCTCCCACGACCGTCGCACCCGCCGTCGCACCTCCACCAAAAACAAATATGCTCCTCCCACACACCCAACCGCAAAAACCGCCGCACCTCCACCCAAAAGAGATTTGCTCTTCCCACACACCCAACAGCAAAAATCGTCGCACCTCCACCAAAAATAGATCTGCTCCTCCTACACACCAAAACGCAAGATCCGCCGCACCTGCACAAACACCCCCAGCCACACCTCAACCACCGCGCTACACAATAACAAAAAAAAAGCAACAGAGATAGACGGACTGCTCGTCGGCGGTGGAGTCCAGAAGAAAGAGATGAGAGAAGAGTGAAGACGAGAGATGGAGTGTCGGCGTCGGCGTCGGCGGCGATGGCGATGGACTGTAGCGTCGGCATCGGCGTCGGCGGCGGTGGACTGTAGAGAGATACGGGGAGAGAATGGGAGGCTGAGGGGAGAGGGGAGAGAGTGTGGAATGAATTGTAGGGTTGATTTAGGTTATTTTAATTGGGATGAAAATTATATAATTAATATTAAATTAAATATAAAAAACCTGATTTTTGAAATGTTAAATTGGAAAGCTGATTTGTGAAAATGGTATTTTAAATACCTGGCTGGCTGTAATTTCCTCATCGACGATCGTGGGGATGTAGCCCCCATTTGGCCCCAATTATATGAAAATTTAATGGGTGGAATATTTTATTTTTTTTGAAAAATACGTGGTTAGTAAAGAAGTAAAAAATTACGTGTATTATTATTTTACTTGAGAATGTGTAGTTGATAAAAAGAAAATGAAAAAGAAATTATAATTTTAATGGAGGCCAAACAGGAGGTAATGTCTAATATCATGTAGATGGTTGTTGATCACCACCAAGGATATTCATGATTTATATGCCAAGTCACCAACACCGTAAAGAGATTGAGTGATTGACAGGTTTTCGTCTTCATTTTTTGTTGCTGCACCAACTTAAATTGATTATCTGGATATTGAACTGAAAACTCAAATTGCTTCTATCCCAACACCCCCTCCATTATGAACACTATTATCGTGCCCATTATGTACAAGGAGAATAACCCTAGAAAAAATATATATTTTTTTAATACTATTAATTATATTTTTTAATATTTGAAAAAATAAAAACAAGCCTATCTTCATTAGAAGAGATAAGTATATCAAAAATGAGCCATGCTACAGGAATTGCGGGGAAGACCGCGCCGGTGACCGCACACACACATGGGGGGTTCGAATTATTTTATTTGGGTGGGACCCTCACCTTGGCTATGAGGGCACAGTCATCCCCGCGGTCATCCATGCGGGTAGTCTAGAATAATTCATCAAAAATAGACTCAAGCAGTTTGAAGTTCAATACTGATCCTTGTAAAACCACAAGATGCAAATATATAACCACTAAATTTGTGTTTCGCTATTCTTATTGTAGATTTTCCTCTAAAATTTTTCATTTCCAGGATTCAAGTGGTTTCAAGTGATTCATAGGCTATTTCTGGTGCAACTTTTGTCCAATGACTAGAGTACTGTATACTACTGCTAACAATGGAAGTGATTTGAAATACCTCTGTTCTCTCTCGTTGACAAAACAGAGCAGCAGTCGAAATTTCCTAGCATCAACTATCTATATTGTACAGCTTCAGGACACAGTTTTAAAACAGGAAATATTAAAAATACAAAAAAGCAGGAGATACATATTTCCTATCCTACAGAAAATGCTATTTGTACACCATGATTTACACAAGGAAGATGTGAAATGTATTAACTCACTTCTGACTTGACTTCTTTTTGTTACCACTTTATATTTTTCTCTCTTCCATGTCATTGTTATGACATCGATCTGTAAACAATGATGTACAAATAGCATTGCTCCTACACACAAGGGGACATGGATGGGTGCCATTGCAAGACAAACATGCAACACAATTACTTTTGCCCCATTTTTCCTCCCACCATCCGTTGATTCTAACACAATTGCCTAGATACTATAATTATACAATCAGCAGTTGGCTAATCCTGTGAATCTCCAGAAAGTAGCCACGACAGGTATTCAGGTCCCTCCCGCCTAATGAGATCTGATTCGCTAGGCGGAACAACTCTTTTTCGCATTAGAGTCTCAATCTCCGGGCATGTTCTTTTCCTGCCACCTCTTGGTCTTAACCGAAATTGCTCATCAGACTCTTCAAAATTTCCCTGAACACAAAAGGGATAACAGGGCCCAAGATTAGATTAATTGCCCACGACGTCTCATAGAATGGAAAAGGGAAGTATGATTGTGAATAAAGGGACGTCATAAAATTGGGAAATTAGGTCCATCTTACCAGAGTATAAACATGGCACCCAGATTTTTCATGATTATCTCTCACGTGTTTGAATGCAAATTTTATGCCACAACCAGGAATGCTACAGCTAAATGGTTTAAGCTCGCAGTGAACAGCTTTGATGTGTAGATTGAGATTGGACTTCTGTATCAGAGAGAAGCATATCTTAGTAATAGGGAAAAAAATCACAAAAGTAACAAGTTTATTCACTATGTTTGTTTTATATTTCACACGTGTGTGTGTTGGGGGGGCTGACATATTTGACAAAAAAAGACAGTAGTTGCTTACAGTCGAAAAAGTACGCAAACACCCTTCGAAACTACACTTGATCCTCTCAGAGGAAATCCCTGATTCATGGATGCGGAGATGGCGCTTCATGTTCTTCTTAAGCTGCTTGGTCCCACATATCTCACAGACTATATGCCGATGACAATACCAAAGATGCTCCTTGAGGCACTGTGCATTTGTAAAATATTTCATACAGCCTGGTTCTGAACAAAATGCCTCTACTGTGTCCAACTTAACTGCATTCAACCAAAAGTTTCACCAAAGGTTCAAAAAGTGTTCATTATTAATTTCCACAATAATTACTGCCAAATGCAAAATCATCAACAGAAACATAAATTACTTGAAGAGGAAATTCCAAAACCTTAACAACTTACCATGGGACTCTTCATGTTTATGCAATTTGGAGAGAAATTTGAAAACTTTTCCACATCCAAATTCTCGACAGACATGTTCCTTTGGGTCCTCAACACTAGTAGAAGCAGATGAATTATGGAATTCATTCATGTGTCGCTTCAGATTGCCCTGAAATGCAAATCTGTGTTTACAAGCCTCAACTGGACATTCAAATAATTTCCCTTGATGCTGAAGAAGATGTCTGGTCAAGTGGTCCTTCCTTCTGTAGCTGGAATGGCAATCGTCCACTGGACATGTAAAGGGCCTCTGTAGAGAAAAGTGTATTGTGAGAAAGAACCGTAGCGTGATTGAGGCTCACTTGATGGGGCTTCTCAGGCGGTCCTCCACTTCCATAGATAAACTAGAACTATTCTCAAACCTCGAAGAAGAATAAGCGTGATTGAGGCTCACTTGATGGGGCTTCTCAGGCGGTCCCCCACCTGATACTGATCCATTCAAGAAATATTGCCTGCCTCGCATTTTGGAGTTCTTTTCTATGGGATCCAATGCTTCACGCCCAATCAAGTATCACAATTTTTGTTCCAAAATACATCAATCTGCAACATTTTGCATTTTCAAATGACAGGATACCAGAAATAAGAACCATTTCCATAAAGTTTAGTAAGACTTAAGCAGTTATTCATGTTAACCAGAATTACAAAGACTTGCGTATGGAGAGTTCATCACATAATCAATAAAAGCACAAGTCAATCAAAATATTAGTTATAATGCATGAGTAATACTGCTATAGCAGAATGTGATTATCCTCCCCTCAGTACAATTTCAAAGTACTTCAACTGCTTGATATGCGGTTTACTTATTGGTACCTTCATACTCTGCTTGGCTTTTATGTTAAAACCTTTTTTCATAATTTCCATAGTGTTTGGCTAAAACCCATCTCTTTCAAATTCTTATTCTGAACTTATGGTTCCAAAAGCTAATTATAAATAATATCACAATGTGTAAAAGGATTAGTACTACTTAGCTTGACCAATGCATCATAAAAGTAAATAATGCATAAACGAGCCTTAATAAGGCATTGAAAAAATCATACTGAAGAAATCTTTAATCATGGCCCGTTAAGAAATCGGTCCATGCTAACAAACTGAACAAGCAAAGGCAACATGTTGCATAAAAAATAAAAAAATGGCCTGATTGATAATTAACAAAATCAAAAAAAAATTTAATGCTTACCTCGAGTGAATGACTTTGCATATGCTGTTTCAAGTGAGCTGGCTTCTGAAAAGAAGCACCGCACTCCTCACAGATATTCGTCTTCTTGCTCTCCATTTTTTCTCCATTCTGCTCCTTTTCCTTCACTTCCTCCTATAATTTACCCAATGCCCATAATTTTTAAGTAGAAATTTCACTTAATAACACCCAATTGCAATCCAAATTCATAACATCAACTAAAAATACGAACAGCATAGCACAAACACGAACACAAATCTACAAAATACGAAATCATAAATTGATACACAGAAATACCTGGTGGTGAGATAGAATGTGAGATGATATTAGGGATTTCTTGGAACGGCAAATCCCACAGTACTGGCAGTAATACCTCCTGATGTCTATGAATATCGGTCCTCCTCTTTCTACTTCGTTTTCCATTTTTTTAATCTGTATACGTATATGAATTATATGCGCAGGATCAGGTATGAATTATACGTATATGAATTATATGGGATGCTCTCGGCGGAAAAACCCTAGTTATGAAGAAGGGGAATGATAGGGTTACGATTATATACTGCATTGTGTGGACAAAAGAATTATGAGGAAGTCCCAAACTTTTAAAAAATATGCAGCGTGATTTCCAAACCTTTAAATCGTATTAAAATCATGTCATGTCTTTTAGAAAATCAACTATGCTACCTATACAATCATGATTGACAACTTTCGTTAACAACTATGAGTTGATAAAATCTATACCATCCATTTTAAAAAATTATTTTTAAATCAACAATATAGATCTTGACAACACATGGATTAACGACGAAAGTTGTCAACAATCGTTGTACAAATAATTGTATTCAAATATAGTAGAATACCTCATACTAAGTCAAGCGCCTCACCATAATTTGACGATATTTTAAAAAAGGCAACATGTGTTTTTTTTAAAACTTACAATTAATTAAAACATGGGAATTTGTATTAGAGGTCCAAATCTTTCAAAAATGTGAAGCATGGTTTCAAACTTTTAATAAATGTACGCCGTCAACAATTTTCTTCCAAAACTCCAGGGGTCGTTCTCTTTATATTTTAGTTTTGTATTTTGAATTTTGAATTTATTTTGGGTTTTGTGTTTTGATTGTCCATTTTGAGATTGTTAAAAATGTGTTCTTTTTGACATTTTGAAAAATTGTTTCGAAAATACCAAAAACGCGTTTTGTAAATTTTGGTCCTTATTCATAGACGTCGTATTCATAGATTTTTGTTCACGAGAAATGGTCATATGTACATGCTAGACGCTATGCAGTGTAGTCCGCATCGGTGCTATGCAGAATTTCGAATGTATCCATCAATACTCCGAACTTTCGCACATATTTTTCGCGATGAGTATGGACTGCGCACTGGTCAACACATAATATATGAACAAGTGGACATGTTTCTTTGCATTTTAGCACATGGGAAAAGGTTATAGACAACATGTTCGGATGATTTTCAATAATTCATTGGAAACTATATGACACCACTTCAAAATTGTGCTTCAAGCTGTTGTTGAGTTCTCTCCTTGTTTAATTCGACTAGATCCTAACTACAATCACGATGCCGAGCATCACGTACCAAATCGAAACAAACATCCACTGTTTGCGAATAGCATAGGTACAATTGGCGGTACGCACGTCAGAGCCGCCCTCCCACTCAATGAACAATTGAACTTTATTGGACGCAAAAGAATTCCTACGCAAAATGTCCTGGTTACATTTGTGCTGGCAGGTACGAGGGAGCATACACATGATGCCTGCATCTTGGCTCGTGCTATACACAACCTTGATATTGATTTTCCACAACTAGCAACTGGAAAATATTATCCGATTGACTCGGGATTTGCCCATCGACCTGGGTACATGGCTCCTCATAAGGGGTCCGACATATTGTACCATTTACAACAATCTTATGATGGGGACACCAGACATAGGCATAAATTCCAAAATGCGCGTGAGAAGTTTAATTTCAGACACTCGTCTTGCAGAAATGTAATTGAACGTGCATTCAGAGTTTGGAAAAGTCGGTGAAAAATTCTTGATCATATGTTGAGCTATAATTTCAAAGTGCAGACTGCTATTGTAATAGAAACTATGGGTATTCATAACTTTTTTCGACGGGCTGGCGTGGTCAACGAAGCCTTTACGAGAGTGGAGATAGATCCCTATGCTGCAGAGGTGGAGCTTCCGGACCAACATGAAGAAATTGCAGGTGAAATGAACGCACCGAAAATGCTACAAAATAGTGGGATCATTTTCGCGATTATTTGGCACAACAACAATGATAATTTGTGCTTATTTGAAAGAAGCAAAATTACAATTACGTCGTTGATGACATAATGGTCATTGTTTTGCACTGTTTGTCGTATTCGGAAAGTTGGAAACCAAAAAAAAATGTTCTCAAACTCTATTTACTACTACTTAAGGTGTATTTGTGTATGCATTGTCTCAATTACTAGGCATGTGACCGTTTAGCACAATAAGTACACAACATTTACAAAAGGCTATACCTAATAAGGCAACCTGTAATTGAACGTGGCGAAGTGATAACCAGTTTTATGACACAAACGTACACAGTAGCAGAAATGAATAAAAAGTGATGAATATGTTACATTCAAAATTCATGAAAATAGAACACTTTCCAATGGTGGGCCACACTAATATTGACTTCAAAATCAATTTTCATATTGCAAGACGGTAGAATGGTGATTCCATTACATTTTTAAACATGAAATTGCACACTTTTCTAATGGTGGGCCATATTGATTTGATGTAAAAATCAATTATCCAAAACAAGGATTCCCGCCCAGACACACTCCTGGACTTTTATTTGACACATCTTCTATTACTTGCAATAAACCTCTTAAAAATTTATATACAGATGTTTGGGGTCCTGCACCTCTTACAGCCTTCAATCATTTTCATTACTATGTTATGTTTGTGGATTATTACACTAAATATTCGTGGCTCTATCTTATGAAATAAAAATCTGACATCTATGTTATCTTTGACAAATTCAAAATTGTAGTTGAAAAGTTTTTCAACACTAATATCTTTAATATGTACTCAGATGGCGAGGGAGGGGGAGAGTGGGGAGGGGGGGAGGGGAATATCTTGACCTACATTCAACTCTCACCAATCATGTAATTCAATACCTCAAATTACCTCCATATACCTTTCAACTTGTTGGCACTGCCAAGCGTCGTCACCATCATATAGTCGAAACTGGGTTAACACTCCTCCACGATGCCTTCCCACCTCTCACATACTGGTTTGTTACATTTCAAACCGCAACCTACCATATTAATCGACTTTCCATTCCTATGTTAAGTAACCAATCACATTTCCAAAAATTGTTCCAAAAGCCCCATAACTATACAGACTCCGAGTATTTGGTTGTTTGTGCTATTCATGGTTGCGCCTCTACAACACCATCAAACTTCAACCCTGTTTTCGTCCTTGTATCTCGTCAGATACTCCATTGAACATAATGCTTATAGATGCCTTGATCCACACTTCAATCAAATCTTTATCTCTCATCATGTTGTCTTCGTCAAACATTTGTTTCCCTTTCGCGACAACCCTGTATCATCTTATATCCTCATCTTGACTCTATCACTTAATGGGCCATTCTTGACTCTTCTCCACATCATAACTCCCTATTACACCTCATCCATCAGCCCCTTTACCTGACGTGGCCTCTCTTGCTCATGTGCCTAACTCAGTTTTACCATCGCCCACTTCAATATGTCATCCACCTCTCAAGTCGCTCATACCAATATGTCCTCACACCATATGATCACTCGCTCCAAAAATCACATTATAAAACTCAACCTGAAATATCCTACACACATTTTTCCCTCTAGATAATACCGAACCTAACTTATTTACCCATGCCCAAAAATCCCCACACCGACTCCTAGCTATGAGTGATGAGTTTGATGTCCTTGTCTATAATAACACATGGACTTTCGTCCAACCCTATCTCTCACAAAATATTGTTGGCTATAAGTGGATTTACAAGATTAAATGGAACCTGATTGGAACCATTTCTCGCTACAAAGCACGTCTCGTTGCCAAGGGTTTTTACCAACACCTCAAACTTGATTTCCACGACACCTTTAGTCCGGTTGTGAAACCAACAATCATACATATTGTTCTTACCATTTCAATCACACGTAAATGGCCAATTCGATAACTCGACATCAATAATGCCTTCCTTCAAGATACCCTTACTGATGATATCTATATTCAATAACCTCAAGAATTCATTGACGGTCAACAACCAAATGATGTATTCAAGATCAACAAAGCATTATATGGCTTTCGCCAAGCACCACGTGCTTGGTTTCATGAGCTCATGGGATTTTTTTTGACCAATAGGTTTAGTAATTCCAATTCTGACAACTCTTTCTTTGTTTATCGTAATGGATCTCAAATCATGTTTTTCCTTGTATATGTCAATGATATTCTTGTCATAGGAAACTCTGATATAAAACTTTAGCATCTTATCACATCACTGATAGAACATTTCTCTTTAAAAGATCTTGGCCATCTCAGCTATTTCCTTGATGCTGAAACATTTTCTACAACATAAGGTCTCTTATTATCTCAGCACAAAGTACACTAGTGACCTTTTACATCGTACAAACACGTTAGACTCTAAAGAGGTCTCTAGCCCTATGAATTCCACAGAATCACTCAAACTTCAAGACGGGTGCCCTTATGCCGATGCTATTGAATATTGTCGAACTCTTGGTGCGTTGAGGTACCTTTCTCTCACTCGTCTTGATATATCATTTGTTTTCAATGAATTATCTCAGTTCATGCATCAACCTACTATGCAACACCAGTGTTCTAAAATGCGCCAAAATGCGCCGCCTAGGCGTGATGCGGGGACCAAACGCGTCGAATTGGTGCAATGCGCGGAAAATGCGTTTTTGACGATTTTTGTTCGAAAATTTGCTCGCCTAGGCGCGCATTAGCCCGCATTAGCGCGCCTAGGCACGCCTAAGCGAGCATTTTAGAACAAATTTTTTTTTTTTTTTTTTTGGTAAATTTTTTTTTTATATAAAAATATATTTAATGCCTTAAAATATGAAACGCATTATACCGTTTATTCTTCGCATTGACACACCTAAACTTGTGATTCTTGATTCTCGGCTTCGACGCTTCGCTACGCATTACGCATTTTAGAACACTGTGCAACACTGGGCTGTAAGGAAAAGAGTACTTCAATACCTAAAGAGAATGTCGGGGTCACAGTATTCTCATTAAAAAATATGCCATTATAGTGCCTTATATGAGGACAATCATATTTTGGTGATATTGGATGTTGCTCTGTCAAGGGTTGCTAATACGACATCGTTCAGGTATGTCAAGAATTATATGAATGTTGTGAATTATCAATAGATGGTTGTCACTCTTAGATAGTAAGAGATTATAATTTACATTCCATTCAATTAAGTTAATAACGAAATCCTTGATCAATGTGTACTCAAAAGTTGAAAATGAGTTTTCGACTTACATTGACTTAATAGTGGGATGACATATATGATCGATAATTGAGATTGACACACATCCATATCTTATAATTAATCGGATCATAGTGACGAAAGAATTATAGTTTCACGATAAACAAACAATTTTGATTCTGTCATACCACGTAACATTTCCCGTCACATTTATTGCCATGACACATTGCTATATATCAATTGAGGACGCCAAAGTAAATTGGTGATAAATTTAAAAGGGATATTTTAATTTATCGATTTTTATTATATCAAAATAATAATTAATATCATTAGACATCGTGATAGGGAACCGGTGGGTCACACACAAAAGGAGAACCAAAAGAATGAGATTCAAATTAATTAATTAACAAGTGTTATACAATTAATTAATTGAGTTGCTTATTAATCAGCCCGAATTATGGACCGAATTTAATTAATTGAATTAATTAAATATTGGATCGGGTTAAGTTTAAAATGTTAGCCCAAGAATAACTAACCAAGAGGGGGGTGAATTGGTGTTTGAAACTTTTTCGTTAATTAGTTTCAAAACTATTCAATACACAAGAAGTAAATTCAAAGTGTAATAAGAGAGATAAATATGCAAACTCGATAACTTAATTCAAGTATGAATATAGCATAATATAAATAATAATGTAAAGTAAAGTGTAATAATGTAAAGATAACAAACCAATTTAATGGGGTTAGATACCCAATGTGTTCTATGTCCCCGTTACCAAGCTCTCCGTCACAAGCAATGTCAAATGCACTATCATGGTAACCTACAACAAGGAGTACCAATCCTTAAGTGATTTACAATAAAGAGCATTTATCCTTAGATGACTTACAAGAAGGAACACTTATCCTTGGGTGACTTACAATAAGGAGCACTTATTCTTACAATCGAATTTTCACGAGACTCTCGAAATCGTCAAAATGTAAGCGATAATTTTACAATTGAAGAAACTCTCTTAACCAATGATATAATCAAGTTAAGTATTAGAGAGTTATGTAAAAACTTTAATAGATATCAAATAATAAAGTTCAAGTGTTTGTATTGTAAATTTTGATGAATAATGAATAATAAAATAGTTTGTATCTTTGTGTCAAATTTTTCAACATATGGTCTCTCTTAACAAATAATACAAGTTAAGTATGAAGAGAGATTTACACTTAAATCAAAATATTGACAAAGAAGACTTTTCTCAAGAATAAAGAGTAGATGAAGTTGTGAAAAAATTCTTTACAAAATGGAATTCTTGATAAGATGAATGAAATAGGTTGAATCAATCAAGAAATTCTTTTGTAATAAATGAACTAGAATTTTAAAATCAAGTAAACTCAAATTATCTTCAATAAATAAGCTCTCTAAAATCTCTTGTAAGTGGTTGGTTAAATTGAATGCAAGAAGAGATGAATATTTGTAGGGCAAAGAAGACATAATATGTCACTTTCGGTTGACCAAAAGTGTGATATAGCCGTTGCAAAAATCAAAACGTTGAAGTTTCGGTTGAGACTTCAATCGATCAAACCGGTCGACCGAAACACATTTAGGTCGACCGAAGTGTAAGGTTGCAAATCCGGTAAGTAATGTAAATACGGTAAGAGCTTTGTAAATACGATAAGCAATCTATTTCAGTTGACCGAAATGTACAAGTTTTGGAATTTTTTTTTTATAAAAAAATATTCATTTTTCTAAAATCATTTGTATATCAAAAACAGTTTTTTATGCAATTGATGAATTTATGAGAATGGTTTGAGCTTTATGCATTTGCTAAGATTGATGAGTTATACCTTTACATATAAATTGAAGCAATTTCTAAGATTCTAATTCTTTATGGTTCTTGATTTCTTTGAGTCTCTTTGGATTGTTTGTTCTTCAATGGATGAAGATTTGTGCCTTTTAGTGTTTAGGAAGAATTATACATGAAAAAACTCAAGAAACTAGAAATGTTAGAAACATAAATGTATTGTTTGTTATAATAAAAAAAAATAGAGTTAATCGTAGCTCAACATAAGAGACAGACCAAACCCACTTGAATTTATAATAATAAGACATTAGAGTTTCAGAGAAGAAGAGAACATAATTTATATTCTTACTAACACAAGAAAAGAGAAACCCTAATTCTCTCATTTTTGTTCCATGTGTGGATTTTTTATTGGAGGCTGGACAAAATGGATAGCTGTGAATTGTAAATCATGATTGTTCGTGTTCTAAGATTAGCAAAAAAGTTTGCAAAATCTACAAAATGTGTAATTTCCATCACAATTTCTTTCTAAACACAAATAAGATCCTTGGTGAGAATTGAAATTTATTTTATTTTTCACTGTGCATGTTTGGTAAATTTCCAACAGCTACAACATCAAGGAATTTCCAGTATACCTGAATTGAACATGTTTGTCCGATGTTTTAAGCAAATGAAGATCTGTATCCTTACTGAAAAATGGATTTACATCTGTTTGTTTAGGATGTTTCTTTGAGATTTAGAAGTATCCGCTTCTTTGAGATTTAGAAGTATCCGCTTAATATGATATTAAATAAACTTTGACAACATTGTAATACCTTGCATTTGGATCCATTTGATTTTATGACCAAATGCTCGTTTTGTTATACTTCTCGAAATTCTAATTCTATTAGATATTTTTCCTATTTTAGATCATTTGCTTTAACATAATCTCGCAATCATTCTGAGGATTTTAATGCTGTTAAATTTACTTGGATTGCAAAATCCAAAAGTTCATCAATGATTTGCTATAAGGGTTCGTTTGATTGAAAATGTGAAAAATGAGTTGAAAGAAAATGAATTCCAGGGAATTGAATTGCCTATAAATAGTTTTACTGAGAATTATAATTAATTGTGTTTGATTGATATAATTTTTCACCTGAAAAATGTTGAAAATTTGGATCTTTTGATTTTCGTTTGAATTTATTTTTATATAAATTGTCCATTAAAGGGAAAAAAATTTCATAGGTGTGGATAGAATATCTTTCCATTGCCACAAAAAAAAAAAAAAAAAAAAAGTTTGGTGGGAATTGGTTTTCCACCAATTCAAAGAAATTGCACCCATGTGAATCAAATCAAGAAAGGTAATTCCATGAAAAAGTTTTTGCATCAAACAAGGCAAAATGCAAAGTTGGAAAATGTTTTCCATTTTCCATGGAAAATCTTGAGCTATCAAACATGCCCTAAATGTTCCAAGGATTTTGCAATTAGTTAACAAATTCAGTTGTTGAACTAAATCCCGAACCCACTTTTAATCAATTAAAATGAGCAATATATACATTACAATCCAGTGATTAAAGTGTGCAGTGTATTATATAACGATCTATTTGTAATGCCAATATGTCGTTTTGGTTGCCACAACAGTGCATCCTACTATTACTCTTCGACATATTTAATACGTTAAATTGAATATTTGAAGTACTCTAAAATGGAATTTAGAAAGGAAAAAATAAAAAAAAAATTATACATTGAGAGTGCTATCAAGACATATTTAGTATGGATAATCGCAAATATGCTTAGAAAAAACCATACATCTCGATATCTACCACATTAATTTTGATCTTGAACTGGTACGGTCCGATCACAACGTCAAGTTCAATTATTCCAAGAGTCTAGCGGACGAAATTTTTGAATGCTTGGGCCGTCATCTTCTTTCTTTATATCCAGATGCCCTCGCCACATGGCCTTTACACTGCTCAACGTGAAAACGTTCAAATCACTCCCATGGGACTAAACGAGAACAGGAGAGATCCGTCGAAAAAGATCATTCTCCTCCTTTTTTCGGAAGAAAAGGAGGATCCGAACAAAATCGATAAAACGGAAGAAATCTGAGTAGTAATTATAGTTAAGAACAATAAATTGTTAAAATAAGCAGTATGCAAACAAGAATCTTACAAGTCTTCCCTTCAAAATTGTTGCATCAGATTGAATATATTGGAGAAGAGATTAGTAAAAAAGAAAAATAAATTAAAATTTTATTTATTAATAGTCGCTGTTTGGTAGAGATTTTTTGAAAGTATATTATATAACAAAGTGATTTTTTAAATAATGTCTAGTTAAAAATAGAATTTATTTTTAAGTTTATGTGTAAAATTATTTTAATAAATGGTTAAATGAGTTTGAAAAATAATTAATTTTAAAAATAGCCAAACAACGCCTATATTCTAATTATTATTATTCATACCAAATGCGAGCTTGTAGTACGACAAAACGTGCACGAAGAAAGCAGTACGACTTTTGAAATGAAGTGTGATGTTCGAGATGGGACTCAACAGAGGAGTGGGCAAAAGAGCTGTCAATAGATTGAATTTGATTCAAATCCAATTAAATTAATGAGAGATAGATTTATGGTCTTAATTCGATAATTCAATCAAGATCTGAATCTAATAATCCGTTAATTAAATGGATCAAATATAGATGTAGGTCAATCCGATCCGATTTATTATAAATAATTGAATCAATAATTTTTTTATGTCATATTATTTGTCACTAAAATAAAAAAATAGAACAAAAAAATTATCAAATTCAAAACTTAAAAAATTGAGAAATTTTTAATTATTAACCCGGTTTAAGAATTGGAAAAATTGAAAAAAAAAATTTTGATTCCAACATCCATTTTTTTTTCTAATCTTTAATTTATGATCGGATCACATTATCAGAGATTCGATAATATAGCAAAACGAATATGAAATCAACTATTAAATATCCGTTAAATTATCGAATCAAATCAAATAATTATTCTTATCGATTTGGATAAAATATAGACAGATATATCCATATTCTATTCATTTATGAATTATACTACTTTGCCATTAAGTTTCACATCAAGTTTCACATTTTTTTGTCATTTTGTGTGAGTTACCATTATCTCTATATTTTAATTGTTTTCCGCATTTTTACCCTATAATTGGTATCAGAGCCTAGTAATAAAGCTAAAAAAATATTTTAGAATTAATAAAATGAATAGAAGAGATAAAATTATTTTAGAAGAATTACAAAATATTAATATTTTAACTAATACTAATCGAATTAAATTACAAGAATTAGCAACAAATTTAAGTATTAAATATAAATATCTAAGTGAAGAGATAAAACAAATAAATAGTTCTCAACAATTAGCAGAAATAAAAAATAAAGGATTACAAATATTAGTTGATGAATTTTCCGAAAATGAAGAAGAAGATATTATTATAAATCAATTTTTAGAACAATATGATAATTATGCTCAACTTTTAGGAGAAATAGATATTTTAAACCAAAATATTTAACTCACATAAAAAATATCGAGTCTAATTTGGAAATTGTTAATGACAATATTAAAATATGACCAAAAAACCTATATAAACAAATTGAATCAAGAATTAAAGAATCAAAATTTAAAGATTTTTATACATCTATTGAACCACCTTTACCGGCATATGTTATAGAAGAATTAGAAACTAAATTCTATGAAGTCACAGGGGAAGAATTAGAAGCTTATAAACGGAGTCTAGAACAATTAACTATTCAAATTGAGAATATTTATATGAATGATCCACCCAAAGAAGAAACCAACAAGTTGAAACACAAACATTAGTTGGAGAAACAAGTAGAACTAATGATTGGACTCAAGTCGAGTCTAATGACTCGAATTTTGAATGGATGAAAGAATATGGAATAACAAAAGAACGAGAAAATTACAATTTTAGAAAAGGAGTTCGAACTACATCAACCAAGCTTATACACCTTATGGATAATAATCCAGTTAAATTATTTATTGAACAAATTTCTACAACAGGAATATGACTAGATGTTGATGATAGCAATAATAAAAGTGAAATGGGCAAAAGTTACTGGTTTAGCGGTTGCTTTTCATAAATGGAATACCACTCAAGCATACAACTTTATAATCCACACCTTTAGATGAATCACTTTAGATATTTGGAGAAGAACTTCTGAAAAAACTAAAAATCAAATTAAATATGGAAAAAATCTACAACTACTATAGATAGCAATGAAAGCTTAAATACTGAAAATTTTAAGGAAATTTTAAAACGAATGGAAAATTTGTTTGGACACTTACTTTTAGGAGAAGTTATACCAGAAACTAAAGTAGATATGATCACTCAAGAAGCCTTAAAGCAGAAAGAGAAATGGAAATATTAAAAATCTGTGATATGTGTGAACTAAGCGAATATACTAAGAAATTCGAAAAGATATATATCAAAGTATCTAAATCCATAAAAGAATGGAATATATCAGAAGAAGATAAAAAACTACTTAATAGTTATTTTCTTAAACTACCTTGGCCATGGGATCAGAAATTATTTGAAGATTACCAAACTTATTGGAATAAAATAGAATGAGAAGATCCTAATCGTAGAGCTGATACCTTAGGAATGAATACTTCGTTTGTTAAAAGAAAAATATCAGAATGGTGTAGAAAATCTATGTACCAACACCTATTTAAGAAACATGGTAAGAAAACAAGTTTATGTTGTTATGGAGAGATAGCAGCAGTACCATAATTTGGTTGTCACAAACTATCTAGGAAACCATATTATAAAAAGAAATTTAAGAAATATCTTAAACCTTGGAAGAGAAATAAAGGATTTAAGAGCCACATGAAATATTTCAGGAAGAAAAAGCTTTGAAAAAATGAATATAACCAACATAAGAAACCTCAAAAGAAATCTAAAGAAGAATTTTATAAAAAATGTAAATATTTTACATGTAATGAAATATGACATATATTTCCCAACTGTCCCAATAGAAATAAAAGAGAAAATATTAAAGCTATCAGACTAATGGAAGAGATAGAATCTAACTCAAATTATGAAATAATAGAAGACTTAGACGAATTACTGAAACAGACTCAATTTAGAATTACTGAAACAGACTCAATTTATGAGCTAGATATAGAAGAAATTGAAGAACCAGAGTTTGAACAAATTTACATGAATCAGGAGATTATGGATACCATTGAGAATACTTTAGATAATGAAGAAGGAACTTTACAAATAATTATGTTTGATGAATAAAGATTTGGAGCCATAAAAGAAAAACAAATATTTTTAAAAGATAAAGATGTTTTTGTAAGACCAATACTACCTTGGTTAAACAAAACCATATATATTGCCAAATATGATGAAGTACCTATTAACATCGAAAATGTTGAAGGTAACACTACTATATCTCTAATAACCAGAGAATGGGTTAATAAAGAATTAGTTAAGATAAAACCCTCAACTAGATAAAGATTAAAATATTGTGATTGGAGGAGTACAAATAATGGTTAAATGATACTTTAGAGAAGGAATGGATATTCCTATACAAATGTACTTGATGGATAACAGATCATGATCCTATGGATACTTTATTAAGAGTTGTATCTGGAAATCTAGTATATAAGAAAATTATATTAACTATAAGATCTGGATTTACCATGTCTTTATTAGATGAAAACTTAAGTATAGTATTAAATCTATATCACAAAATTGATAGATTAATTATGCCACCAAGAAGTAAAGCAGTAACTTTACATTGTAAAGTTTTATATGCTTTTACTACTATGCACAAAAAAAAAAATTAATAAAGTCTCAGGAGACTTCATACAAATCTATAAAGACATTAAAGATCTACCGCAATTTACACCGCCAAGAATGTTTAGTAATAATAACATTTCATTACCACAAGACATATTGCTTGATTTTCATCAAAAATCTAGAAGAATAGATAATAATGTAGGAAATCAAGGATTAATCACCTTAAGTACCTCTGGACAACTTATTGTTAAAATGCCTAGCAAAAGAATAGAAAGAAGTATTAGTACTAGAGAACTCTCAAACTCTAGTAGACCATCTACAAGTAGAAATTATGCAATAATGCCTAGAAATAGTATTGATATTGATCTTAGAAGATGTGAGGAAGATAACTTCCTTATCCTAACAGAATATATCAATAATCAAAATAAATACGAAAAAATTATAGCCCTTATTAATACAGGAGCTAGTACTAGTCACATAAGAGCAGAATTAGTAGAACATTTAATAGAAGAGAATTTACCACAAGGAATAACTCTTACCGATTATCACGGAATTAAATACGAAATTAAAACATTTGTTAATCTCGAACTAAGTTTCACAGATATAGAAGGAGAACAATTTAAATTAAATCTTAAAATTCATAAAGATTATAGAAAAGGAAAAGATACTAGTCCAATATTACTTGGAATGAACTTTCTTGAAAATGTTTCACCATTTTATATCCAGAAGGATATTATGCAAATAACTATTGAAGGAAAACAAAAAATGTTTTCTAGAATTAATAAAAACAAGCAACCAATTTATATGATACAAGGAATCAGATCAATCAAAACTAGTATACTTAGTCCATATATTGAGATAACTCTCAATTTACCAGATTATTGTATGAAAAAATTTCATGCCATAATTGAAACGGATCAGGTATTTGTCTATGTAAAAGAAATGTGTTCCCAGAACATTATTATAAAAAAGATTATAAGAAAACAACTTATGGTCAAACAACTAGTGATATTGTTGAAATCTATAGAGATTTTCTAGAAAATGTTCTTATCATTATTGGAAATAGAGAATGTTTTATTCCACGAATATATGCAACAGATAAAATTGAATGTGATATCCTTTTAGGAGAAAATTTTATCTATATATAGCCTATTTACACAATATAAAGTGTGTGTTTGGTAGGGATTTTGGGGGAAGAATTGATTTTTGAATAGTGATATGATGGGAAATGTGTGGTTGAAAAAGAAGAAAAAGTTATTGATGTGATGGAAAGTATTATTTTATTGAAGAATGTGTGGTTGAAAATGAGAATTGATTTGATAATTGATTTTGAAAATCACAACCAAACAGGCTCAAAGATAGTTTTGAATTTACTGCACCTTGGAATCACAAAATTAAAACACTAAAAATCTATAAAGCAATTGGAATTGCACATCAACCAATTCACCATACACCTAGACATCAGAGTTCTGCAGGTAATCGTGGTGGATATTATACAGAAATTAATCAAAATAAAAAAATTTTAGTATTAAGAATTGAAAATTTAGAAGAAGAATTAGAAAATGTTGAATTAGAACTAAAAGAATATTATCATGAACATCCTCTAGCTAAATGGGATAAAGATAAATATATGGCAACCATTGAACTGAAAACCCCCGATGCTAAGATATCAGGAAAACAATTTCCTTATATCGAAGAAGATAAAAAAGAATTTGAAATACAAATTAAAGAACTCTTACAATTAGGAGTGATAAGAGAATCAACTAGTCCATATAATGGTTCAGCATTTATGGTTAGAAATCATAGTGAAATCAAAAGAGGAAAAGTTAGAATGGTAATTGATTATAGAGAATTAAATTCTAAATCAATACCAAATAGTTATAAATTACCAATAAAAGATTTGTTAATAAAATAAATACAAGGAAGTAAAATATATTCTAAATTTGATTGTAAATCAGGATATTGGCAAATAAAATTAGATGAAATCTCAAAACCTTTAACTAGTTTTACAACCCCTAATCCATCAGGACAATTCGAATGGAATGTTATGCCATTTGGATTAACGAATGCACCTGCAATATTCCAACAAAGAATGTATAAGATTATTACACCAATAAAGAATTTCTGCATTATTTATGTAGATGATATTCTTATTCATAGTAAAAATTTAAAAAAATATATTGAATATTTTAAAAAGTTCAACTACATAGCTAAAAAGTATAGATTAGCCTTATCAGAAAGAAAAGCAGAAATAGTTAAAACTGAAATTGAATTCTTATGATATATTTTTATAGAAGAAAAAATACTTCAACAACCTCATATTGTTAAAAAGATTATAGAATTTCCAGAAGTGATTAAAGATAAGAAAGAATTGTAAATCTTTATCGGATTATTAAATTATTCCGAAAAATTTATAAAAAATTATAAAGTCCACTTTACCAAAAAAACTTAAAATATGAGTTGTATGGGAATGGAAACAAGAAGATGTAGAAATGATAAACAAAATTAAGAAAATATATGAGAATCTGCCTGAATTAAATATTCAAAATGAAGAAGATTTCTTTATTTTAGAAACTGATGCCTATCTATTACACTGGGGAGCAATACTTAAAAGGAAAGAAAACCATAAAAAGTTCTTTGTAATCAATTGTGTAAATGTCCAGAAGAGCTTGTTGCTTATACTTCAGGCACATTCAAAGATGCCGAAACCAGATATGATATTAATCGTAAAGAATGTTTAGAGGTTAAGAAAGGAGTAGCAAAATTTGAACCATACTTGCTACCTAGAAAATTTCTTATTAGAACAGATAATACTAGGTAAAACCATTATTAACAAATAAACTTGGAACAAGTGCAGTTGAAAGACCACTTATTAGAATGCAAATGTGGTTTGCACCATTTAAATTTAATATTATCCATATTAAAAGAAAATACAATTTTATTCCAGATTTCTTAATCAGGAATGGAGCAAATCAAGAAGGAGTTAGAAACATTAAAGTTCAAGACGAACATAAAGATTGCTGCGATAGAGTCCAAGATAACTTTGATGGAAATGGCTGCTGTAAAGCCAATATTTGAGAAAGCCAACAATGCTATATTATCTGAAGGCCCTAATGCCAATAATTCTCAAGGCCTTTGTGCCAATATTGAACAAGAAGCATTGAAGCTTCATAAACTCTCAGTTAAAGAGCATACTACTTTGTCTCCCTCACAGAAGGAAAAATTTACAAAGGATAGTATCTCCATATCAGAGCTTGATTGCTCAAATATTATCAAAGCCTGTAGCAAAAAATAAAAACGATTTTATGCTTGCATATGTATTGTTCAATCGAACCTGCTGTTGGTCCACCAGTATAGGAGGATGGCTGAAAACGCTAACATATGGAACCTACAACAAAGTTAACCTTTATCCAGGAGCTCCAACTTATTGGGTTCGTGCTCTTTACGAAATGAGAAATATAATTTGTATTTACCTATCAGAATCTTTAAAAGAAATTTCTTTGTTACCAAAAGAAGTAGTCCGAGCTATTGAAAGGTATTGCTAAGTTCTTAAATATAAGAGCATTTATATCAGGTTTTTCTCTGCTAGTCCTGAATGGGATAGCGAAGAAGATAAACTATTGCTAGTTAGCCATGTCATGAGCATTGCCACTACTTCCAAGCACTTTAGCCTGAGAAGAGTGAAATCCATGAAACTACACCAGAAGATGTTATCAATATGACAACCTTCTGTAGAGCCAAAGGATATAAGGAGCAATTTGAGCTTATCTAGAAAGTTATTGAAGAAAATCAGAAAATTTGGGTGTATGAATCAGGAGACCACTTGATTTACAGCAAAGCCGTGGCACCCACTAAACAAGAAGATTGGCACTATCTTGATTTATGGTGTGATCATATTTTTGGAAGTGATGCTAGTGGAACACAAAAGACAAAAAATGAGCTGTGTAAACAGTTTTGGCGTTATCCAAACCATAAGTGCGAGTGCTGTAGCAATGAAGAAGATGTCTCACCAATCTCACTAGATCCAGAAGAATTTCCGGATGAGTGGTTTGAGTCTCATATGGAAAAGTAGAGGACCCCCTTTATCACTACTTTATCAGATTTACTTTGATAAAGAAAAATTGTGGGGTTTCACCTCAAATAATTTTTCATGCTAAGACAAAGAACTTTAGGCCACAGTAAGATTCTCATTATCTTACACAGTAACACCATAATAATGAAGGACAGTTGGATAACTTTTTGAGTCTAGAAATTGAAGACTAATTCTCAGAAGAAGGCATCCCATCCTTAAGAAAAAAAAACACTATATTTCTCTCTAGTTTTTCGAATCTTGTAACTATTTCAGTTTCTCTCTTTCATTTGAAGCTTGTAATAAGGTAATCTCTATGTAGTTCTAATCTCTTTAGAGAAAGTACCAAGAGTGTAGCCGAAATATGTATGTATACTCTTATGTAAGAGATATTAGTGTGATGTGTTTATGAAATCCAAGTTGTTTGAAAATACCGTCTTTCTATTTTTGTTGATTTCTCAAAAACTTTCTATTTTTGTTGATTTCTCAAAAACTCTTATTTTACTTATACTCCAACTGTGAGAACCTTGAAGGTTAGTGCAAGTATCTTGTTGCCATATAGCTGTGTATAGGCGTTTGAGGTGTTGTTAGAAAAAGTCATGAGAACCCCGTTACCTTTCAAGGTGATGTTTTAACAAGGAGTTGAAAGGAAAACTGTGATTCCGTGTGATTCATTGTGAGATATGCAAAAGAGTCAGAGAGAAAAATAATAAGAGTGTGGAAGTCGTGTTGGACCATAACCCACTTTCTTAAACTCAAATAACATCGATCACTTATATCTGAGTATACAAACATACATGAGCAAGCTCGAGGGAAATCTCGTTGATATTATTCTATCTTTACCTTCTGCTTCAATACTGTAAGATCTTTCTTATTTATGTCAATTATTTGCATTAATATTTGCACTTCTACTATTTATGAAGTTTTAATTACTATTATTCAATGTTTAGAAATTGATTGTGAAAGAAAAAGAGAAGAAATTAAATCATTTTATACTGTACTTGATTATTTTCTGAAAAATAATAGAAATATACCCGTGCCTTCATATTTTACAGAAAATATAGTCAGAATTAATAAAGAAATTAATAAATTAGAATATTAAATAATTGTTTTCATAAAAAAATACATTGATAAATAGGAGCACAATTAACTTTTCTATTTATTAGGAGAAATACATCAAAATTACCCTATATTAGGAACAGAAAACCTTGATTTGACTAAAGAATAAGAAAAATAACATTTGTCTTTTTATCAGAAAATATCATCCATGATGTCATACTAAGTGTACATGTAGCAAAATCGTTTATTTATATAGCATTCCATTCGTATAGCCTTGCACAAAACCCTGGCAGGAACCTAAAGAAAATTGCATCTACTTTGTCCACTCATAAACCCTACTAATTTCTTACACAACCTCACAAACACGCCCACTTAATTTGCAGATATGCCCTCGTTCCCTCGGAAAGGCTCCGTCACAATCTGCGAAATCAACAGAGACCTCAGTATTAGCTTTTAATTTATTTTCTTATATTCAGTTTATAGTAAATTTCAATGTGATTCTCATATTTTGGTTTCTTTCATTCAACAACGCAGTTACTGCAGATAACCTCTCTGATGATCAAGCCAAAGAAACCTACGCCAAAATTCTAGTAAGCCGTTATTAAGTTCATCGTTAAGCAATTAGGATTTTGGGGGTTTTTTTTTAAAATGATTGAAATTTTAGCATTAATAGGTTGTAATAATTTGCAGGGAACTGTATTTAGTCCAGTCCCATTCGAACCCGATAATTTATTGGGCACGGGAGAGGAACAGCCAGAGCCAGTTGCTTCCGGACATGGCAGTTTAGGTTTTCTATCTGTGACATTGCGGGCCCTGTTGAGTGGTTCTCTCAAGCCCCTCTTTCGGCCCACAGATGTAATGTCCCTCTTTAATGCACGCACTTTATCATAATTATGTCATGTTTAGTTATATATTTGCTAGTCTTCTAGCACATGGATATATTTTTCTACCTTTAGAAAGTTGTGTTTAATTTGGGGCCTTATGTACCACATTAGATATTGTGATTTGGTCAGCGTAAAGCGATAGATTTAGACCAGAGTATAGTGCATAGATTTGAACATGTTTGGGCCATGCTGTAGAAATCTGCTTGCATCAATTAAAATCATAGTCATTAGGCATGTATATCATAAACAGGTTGCTGGCTTAATAAAAGGGAAAGGTATAAGGGCTAGATGTAACTGAGTTTCCCTAGTGGGAATGTGTGATAGTTCTTTAACAATTTTTTGATTTCCATTTTCAGGTAAAATTGTTGCAAGATGTTGATCTTCGTGGTGTAAGTTGGCACCAGCGCAAGCATATTTTAGCATTTATTTCTGGGCCACATCACGTGACAATTCGCGATTATGATGATTCTGGTATGCTCACTTGTATGATGCTCTTTTTATAACTCTTCTTGTAGCATTTTTTATTATCATCTCTAGATGCTCCTAACTGATTTCATTTTTCTATTTTTTTTTTGAACTGTTCTGTTAAACCATTTTTGTTTTAATAGATAGGAAGGATCCTTGCATTTTGATTCATGAATCCCAGAAAGATGTGAAAATTGTAGAATGGAGGCCGAATAGTGGGAAGACACTTTCTGTGGCATGCAAGTTAGTATCACAAAATCTTTTGTTTAAATCTTGTTGACGTTTTGCTAGAATCTTTTAGCTTACTGATACTTTTAATGTCTGAATGAATAGGGGTGGAATTTGCATTTGGTCTGCTTCTTATCCTGGCAATGTTGCGTCTGTGAGATCTGGGGTTACCTCAGGCATGCTTTCTAGGGGCTCTATGACTAGATGGACTTTAGTGGATTTCCTTCAAAGTTCTGATGAAGAACAAATAACTTCTCTTTCGTGGAGTCCTGATGGAAGATATCCAATTCAGCTATAGTGACGCAGTTCTGCTATCACTGATAGTCATGCAACTTTTTGATATTTCATGTTTCATTTTATAGCCATTCCATACTTCCATGATTTAATGCTGTTCTTTATCATTTGATATACTAATATGTTAGGAAAATGAATGCATGAAATACAATATGTGCCTAATTTGCTCGTTTCCTGGGTCTTTCCAAGTCATTTTTGTTCACCAAGTTGCTTCGGTTTACTGACTTTGTTAAGGTTGCAATCAGTTGATGTTGTACTACTACAAATTTCACCATCTTTTTGCTCAATAATTTTCTAGCCTGTGAACAGATGAGACATGCTTCATGTTTGGCGCAGAAATACTGTTCAAACTAAGTGTAAAGCTCCCTCAGGGCCTTTTTTTCTCAAGTTCACCATCTTTTTGTTCGATAACTTCCATCTCGTGAACAGATGAGATGGGCTTCGTTTTTGGTGCATAAATGCTGTTCAAACCAAGTTTAAAACACCCTTGAAGCCTTTTGCTCATTCCTCGCTTCTCAGAACAATCAATGACCAACTTATAGGAGTTTTTATTTATCCAAAGTTTTCATGTTAAACTAGTTTGATTCACTGCTGTTTCATGCACAATGGGGAACTTTCTGGTTCTTTTTATTGTTCTTTTCTTCCTGATGCTTCTTCTCTAGGGAATCTTTACTATCTAGCGAGCTTCACATCCCACTGGAAGTTTACCAGGGTTGTAATATTAACTGTGTTTTTAATTGTCTTTGTTAATATTTTACACTAATGGGATTGAAGCCATACAAGCTAGTTACAAATCTGACAATATGATATCAACTTTTCCGCAATTACTAGCTTGGGGGTTAAATAAATAGCTTCAGTTATGCTCAAGAAGGAAAGAATGGACATAGTTGTTATTATAAATTTGTAATTTCCTGTTGGGTAAAATAACTTTTGGCTTTCATATCTAAGGTTTTGTTCAAAACTTACAGGTTAATACAAACATTTATACTTAATGAATCTGAAATTTTCCTTGACTCAGTTTTACATATTTAGCATCAGCTTCATACGAGAGTTCATCATTCACCATATGGGATGTTGCACAAGGTATATAATTTGTCATGTATTAAAGCAAATCAGTTTATTCAGATTCTGCAATCAAGCTAAAATTATTTACTTCTTTTTAGCATTAGATGTCATTTCCTTCTCTGTTCAATGCCAATCTTTGAACTCGTTGATCATTAATGATTTTCACAAACTTATTTACCATTCACGTTGCACAAAATTTGGTTCTTGCTTGTTAAGGTTTCATTCAGTTCTCATATACCGTATTTCTGTTGCCTGGGCCTCAAAATAATTTATGATTATTCACTTCTTGTGGAATTTCATGTTTGCCATTTATGTTCAATATGTAGGCACGTGGGAAATCCAATAAATATAGTTCAGTCTGTTATAGTTTCTCTATTAAACTCCTATTTTCTTACTTCACACGGAAATGAAATCGTTTGACTAAGAGAAATTTTGTTCAGAAAGGTTATGTTTTAATGCAAGTATGGAGCATTTAGAAAGACTATCCGTGTCAAGACCCAAGACCATGAATATTGCTTTATGTTAGAAGGCAGATTATCAATGTTACTTTGGTTTTCTGAGAAACAAGTTCTGGTTGTGGTCATCTTTTCTAGAAGTGGTGTTTCAGACCCCTACGATATAGACCTCAAAATTATAAAATTCAGTCCAGTCAATGGAGAACGAAGTGATACTGTGTGAGAATAACTTTCGTAGCTTTCATCCGAATAAAAGGTCCGGTTGTTCGTGAGGAGAAGCAGGCAGAAATGTGTAAAGAAGCTACAGTCAATTTCATACAAATAAACAAAGATTTCTATTTGCACTTAATAAAATATGACTTTATTGTTTTGTGGAATAAGCATATTCAACCTAAAAATGTCCTTTTATAGCTAGATAATTTTTGCAATTGTGCTATTGTAATATGTTGGGATTTTTCCTGTTCGAGATAGAGCCTTGTGACAGTGCCAACTCTAGAATAAATGTTCCTGCTCAAGGAAAATGACCCACTTTCTGACACGCGCACTCTACTTTCAAGTGGTTCAAGAATTCTCATGAAATGACAGTTCAAGATTAAACCAGGAGCGGACAGGACTCTGGGGGCTATTAGCATTATCAGAGATTACTTAAGAACCATTTTTCTTTGTTTGATTATGGACATGTACTTGGGAAGAAAAATGAGGGTTTATCTGGAAACGTTCTAGGCTACTGCCATAAAATGTGAATTTGGTTTAGATGATTGAGCTTTAGGTTATTGTCTGTCCAAAAATAAGATAATATGACACAATACAGACATAGTGACGTGATTTTTCTTAAAAAGTACGAAATGGTCACCTTATGGACACGTCAAAATTCTTCAAATAGTAAATTTATATATTGAATCTTTATTTTTTTTCCCTTTTAATATAGGCACGACACATGCCACGTTGACCACTAGCCCTTTTAATGTCCCTAAAGCATTACTCAGGCATTGGAAATTTAAAAAACATAAAAAAGGACACTGCATGTGGCTCGTCGGACTCGGATTGATGTCATGAAGTGTCCAAGGATGGTGGTGTCTGACACGATACAATACTTGTTGCCTTTGGACACTGACAAACCGTCCTAGTAGGATTGTCCATGCATTATAGGTTGTACCTCATCATATCTTGACAGTCAATTTATTGGCCTAAATCTATGCTTTGCCTAGAATATGCATTTTTCATCGCCTGCTCTGTTGTATTCTGTTTCTTTTGCAACCTTCTACTTCTCTTTTCCTGATATCTAATGTCTTTTTATTTGTATGGCTCACAGGTCTGGGCACGCCTATTCGACGAGGTTTGGGAGGCATATCGCTTCTCAAGTGGTCCCCCGCAGGAGATTATTTTTTTGCTTCAAAATTGTACTGTTACTTTTTTGGAAAATTTCCAGCTGCATATGCATGTTATTGACCTTCAGAAAGAAATGTTATGTTATTGAAAAGGAAAGAAAATTAAATGTTCGTAAACATGCATCTTCAAATCAACTTGACCATCACATTTTGTGCAGTGATGGGACATTTTATCTTTGGGAGACAAACACATGGACATCAGAACGATGGTCATCAAAAAATGGATTTGTCACGGTTAGTTAATACCCTATAATTTCTGTGGTTGTTACCGTACTACAATTGATAAAGATCTTGTGTATCTTGTTGGATGTCTTATTGGCTCTTTTATGGCTGAGGGAGTCCACTGTAACTAGCATGCTGCATTTTTCTCGCAACAACTCTTCTTTTGTATGGTTTGGTTTCTGTTCTCTGGGGGAAGTATAACTTGTTTATGAAGTAATATGGGGTTTCCCAGAGAGAGTTTTACGACTATAACATGTCAGGTTGGAAACAATACTATACTTGTTGTGATTGGAGTTGCAGTGGGTTCAAGATGGCTATTTTCAATCACTTGCATATCAAGTGTATGCGGAAGGATTAGTTTTTAACATTTTTACCATCTCACTCCATTTACCTATTGTTTTTGCATTGCTATATTGCTGAAGCATCCAATAGTTTTCTAATCATGCACAATATTTAGCTGAAGGATCAAAACCACAAGAATTGAGGTTGTAATAGTTAATATGAAGCTTAATTAGAAGTTGATGCTTTATCTTGCCATGAGATGTTTTTAATGTCATTACCTTCACCAGATTGTTTCTTTCTTCTTTACTGTTGATACAAGCTGAAATACTTGTATCCTAGTCTTTTGAGTAATGTTATTTGTGAACAGTGCTTACAAACTTCAATATGTGGCAGTGACTCCACTGCCACATTCTCCAATGAAGTTGGGATGCATTTTACTTCACTGGAGAATGTGGCAGTGACCTTTCTGCCACGTAGACTGCTGTATGTAAGCACGGCTTACAAATATCATTATTCTAGTTTTTTTACTTCATCTTGTTGATGGGGTTATTATCTAATTTTTTCTCTTAATTATTGGTGATAGGGAGCAACATGGGATCCTGATGGGCGCATGATTCTTATTGCGTGTTCTGAATCATCAACTTTAATTTCCATTCATTTTACATCAAAACCTCCATCACTAGGTATAGCAGCAGATTTCTCCAGGTTCCAAAAGTTCTTGGTAATTGATGTCTTAGTGTTAATTTGGACACATTTAAGTAAAGATTAGTTATGGTTTATAGCCTTTGATTTACATAATCATGTGATGGTAAAGGAACACAGGAGGGGGAATTTCATATGGAAGAGAATAATTTATATTTTTGAATTGTTAATTGTAAATGTTTTATGCATATTTAGAATATAAACTCAATTCTACATAGAAATCCATTATCAGTCTTGACTTCACAAGAAAATTAACCTTGGTTTGCTGGCTACTGTTAACAAACAGGAGGTTTAGTTTAAAAGAACACTGTTGCTTCATACTCAAATTTTATTTGTTGTTTCTATGTGAATATGGCTCTGTTTGAGCCCCGTTTTTAGTGAAAAATGAGTTTTGTAATAGTTATTTTTTGGAGAATGTGTGGTTGAAAATGAGTTTGGGGAAGAATGAGGGTATGTTCTCTTTGTTGTTATCAGGCCATTTTCAGTTTTTAGTTTTCGAAAATACTGAAAACACGTTTACTTACCTATTTTCAGAAACGAATTTCCTAGAACGAGTTTAAAATTTACTAAAAAAAAGGGAAAAATGCCGAAAAAGTCGTTTTGGCTGTTTTTAGTGAAAATCAAGCCAAAACTTTTTTTTTTTTTTTTTAAAAACAATTTTTCAAAATAACAAAAAAAATGCGTTTTTAGTAATCTCAAAATGGACATTCAAAACCCAAAATGAATTCAAAATTCAAAACTAAAAATTGAAATACGAAAAGAATAGTCCCGAGTTTTTAAAGAATGAGGCTCAAACAAGGACTATGTTGGGGCAAACAAGTCCCACATCGGTTGTGGGAAGAAAATAAATCCACCATATAACCCAAGTGGGCTACCCCACCCATTACCAATTGGTTTTGGGATGGAACCTCACTTGGGCCTGGTGGTGTGGGCTTGGGCCTTGGGTAATTGCTCTCAATAATTCCCTACAACTGGTATCGTAGCCTGTTGTGTGGCTAGATAAATCGAGGCGGTGGAAAATTCTCATGAGATGGTAGATCCATGGTAACGTAGTGGGTGCAGGCTACGATGGATTATCTCGGTGAGTGGTGATTTACCTCGTGAGCCTTGTTTGAGGGAGGGATTGTTGGGGCAAACAAGTCCCACATCGGTTGTGGGAAGAAAATAAATCCACCATATAACCCAAGTGGGCTACCCCACCCATTACCAATTGGTTTTGGGATGGAACCTCACTTGGGCCTGGTGGTGTGGGCTTGGGCCTTGGGTAATTGCTCTCAATAATTCCCTACAGACTATATATGAAGACGGTATGTAGATCATTGCATGCTCAAATATTTCATTAGTATTCTGTTTTTGCTTTCAACTCTTGATGATTCTCTTCAGATGCACACCCCATAGCCGTTGAGTTGCCAGAGATACAATCCTTGACTGGCAGGTACAGAAATCCTTTTAATGTGTACTTACGGACTCACCCAACTTTTTAGTTAATTGTGCAACTAATGTCCACCTTGAATGAAATTGTTCTTGTTTTGGTATTACATGGAACTTCTTCACTTAATACAATGGGAACAGGGCAAACAGGGCAGTTGCTACCCACCACTGCCAGAAAATGAAAAACTTGAATCCTGGATTTGAATTGTCCACATAATATGTTATATGCTACAAGCCCTTTCTAGCAGACGGGGTTTTTTGAACATTTTTTTCCCAATATCTGTTATGTATGAAGAGACTTGTACTAATATGTTATATTACTCGAGCCCTTTCTAGCAGAAGGGCTTATATTAATCATTTTTTTCTAGTAAATGTTATGTTTGAAGACACTTCATAATGCTGTCATTAATTTTCTTGTCATTTCTACAGCCAAGGCATTGAGAAGATAGCATGGGATGCTTCAGGAGAGCGCTTGGCTGTATCATATAGAAATGGTGATGAACTATACAAAGGTCTCATTGCCATATTTGATGTTAAAAGAGCTCCCTTGATTGCACCATCACTAATGTGAGTTCAAAATTTGCTGTTATCATTCAACATTTAGCTCGGTGAGAAGCATATTTTTTACTTGCTTATAAGAAAAGGCATTTGTTGTGGTGGCGGGTGTTGACATTTATATCTTAGGCAGGTTTTGATATGTTTTTTATATTTCAGTGGATTCATCAGAGGTCCTGGAGACATACCGAAGCCAATAACATTTTCGTTCTATGACAAGTTCAAACAGGGACCGTTGCTTTCTGTGGTTAGTCCTCTGACATATTTTTTCGTAGAGACAAATGTTCTTGTTGGAATTTAGAGACATTTAAGCACAAGCTCAGGCAAAGGGAAAACAAGCATGAAATGTGTAAATCATTCCAGATTTATAATCTATTTTCATTCAATGTGACTTGCACTTATAGTTAGACATGCTTCTGTCAAGTAATATGGTCAACATCACCTCTCTTTTGCAATCATTTCTTGCCAAACTTTGATTCTTTGCAGTGTTGGAGCAGTGGATTTTGCTGCACCTACCCACTTATATTTCGTTCACATGTTCTTCCTTAGTCCAAGGTATTGGTCTTAATCCAGCATTCCAATATAAATGTGGATCTCTCTGCATATTACTGTATAATGGTTGAGATGCCCTAAAGAATATTACTTGCATTTTCTTTGAATTGCTGACTGGAAATTTACAGCTTTTTTGTACGATTTGTTCTGTAGAGTTGGGATGTGAAGGCAAATGTAAATGTGCAATGTTGCAATGCTCGGAAAAACATTCTCTGTGGTGATCGTTAAATTGTTTTAAGACCCTGATAACTGCTGATTATGATGGGCACTTGTTGCTGTTTCAGTTTTTTTCTTCAACAACTTCTGAAGTGGTTTTTCAATTTTAAGGTCATAATTTTTTGAGAATCTGGTGCGTGTACAAAATTCTGTGTCAAAAAATTTAGATCAAATTTTGATGGTTGTATTGGAAATTGCATCCATACTAATTTTATGATGAATACCTTTTTGGTTTCCTGTTGGACTTGCATGGCCTGTATTCCCTACAGTGAAAAATGTTTGTTTGTAGAAAAATCAGACGACTTCCAATGTAATAGATTAGGTTCCGTTTGGTAGGGTCTCCGTTTCTTGTAAAAAAGCTTTCTGAGTAAGCTATCCAAAGCTAGCTTCCTCGAAAAGTTCTTTAGCCGCAAAGTATTTTCCAAACATGTTCAAAAGCAGCTTCTTATTCACAGAAGTGACTTTTGACTTTTCAAAAGCCATGCCTAACATGGCCTAAGTCAATCTTCATTTATAAACTTTTATCTTTATTTATTTAAAGTAGTAGTAGATTCAAAGAGTGAATCAAAATTACCCTTAACAAGCGTTCGCGTAGTGGTTAAATAAGCCACATTATTTTTGAGGGAAGATCGGTTGTTCATTGTTTGCTGGTTCCAGTTGTTGTCCAACCAATCAAATATTAACATCTCATTTAATTTGACACTATTAAATACTCTCTCTACCCTCATTAGCTTGACCGCTAAACCCGCCGTTCTCTTTACAATTCCAAGACAATGCAACGTGCCATTTGAATTGAGAAATTGATGATTTTTTACTCTTTATTTTTTATTTTTTTATAATTTTCGTATCATGAACAGGTTTTGAAACCTTGTTTTACCTAGATTGTTGAAATCTTCACTAAAAATTACACCCCCAGCAACTTAGTTATGATATCATCGTATCAAAATATATAAATTATACTTTAAAAGCTTGTACATTAGAAATAAAATGTGAAACTCACGTGGCTTCGCCGACATTTCCTCTCAAATCACGTGTCGAACAAAAAATTAGAAAAGTACATCTTTGCAATTTTTGTTCTAGTCTTGATTTGGGAATCCAATGATGGCTCGAACGGGATTTCACTTCTGGTCATTTTAACGTTCTTACAAGTTTATTGGAATTGATAAGATGTCACATGATCATCCTTAATGGCCATATAAAGCCCATGAATATATCAATTACGATAATTTTAAATGTGTTTCTATTTCAATCCATAGACCACACGATAATTTTTAAGAATGTAATTCTTCGACGACAAAACTCTTTTGAGTGCGCAAGCACAAAATCCGTGCATACTCTAACGTTTTGCAACTACACGTCGTTGTTCCAGTAGTTGAGTCGTATTGACAGTATGACAAAAATGTTTTCCAAGAGGGGTGAGTTTGTACTCTTATCACCGTCTCATCCTCACGAGATATCTCCATGGCGCAACCATAAAGCCTCGCCTAATTCATTTTCAAATAGTTTGAACATTTGTCGAGTATATGTAGTTGTTGCATGTTTTAAGATTGCAATGTCCAGTGACAACGATATTTTACTTTGAGTTGCTCTGAAATCAGCCTTTAGCTCTTCATATCTCGATGCTCAGTCAACCTTTGAAAATGAGGAAAAAAACCTTTGATAAATCATGTTCGTAGCTGACATAACCTTTTATAGAGCTATTCATACTTTCACTACGTTGAGTTGTGGTCGTGTCCGCACAAAATGTATCCCTACCATAGACAGAAGCCCATTTTTGCTTGAAACTGAACATTCGCTTCAACCAATTATTATCATGATGGTCATACTTCTCAAGCATCCCATGCTAAGCTTGCATAAATTCTTCCTCTTCTTCATAACCAGATACACACCGACTAAAATCTTTAGAATCCGTTTAGTCCGCAAAAAATTTCGATATTCATCACGAGTGAATCTGAGATTTTCATGACCACCCGCTTTCCTAGCCATTAATTCACATCATTCTTTTGGAGCAATTCCTGAGTCGTCGACTAAATCAATTTCAGCTGTTTGGGAGACAGTCAATCTCCTTTGAGTCCTATGTAAGTGACTCTTGCCGGGACTTGATGTCACATGTGTATGTGCAGATATTTATCTGTTTGGCGACAATGAACCTTCATTCTAGCAAGACAACCAAATCTTGTTTCGGCATGACGGTGTTTAACATTAAGACATCGTTTATCTACTTCACGGTGACCTTCACAACAGCAACAATCTTTTTGTCCTTTACTTCTTCGAATACTGAAACCTACTTTATAAGCATAAGCAATACAAATTTTGAAAGATCAGCCATTACTTGTGTTCACTAAAACTGTATTAGGTAGCTTTAAACAAAGATTAGACAGAAATTGTATAAGCATGTTTAACAAAAATAAATTAGTGAGATTTTCAAAATTCTACCAAAATAGTAAGATTAAAATAGAACAAACACGAAATTCGGGATACATAAAAATGGAATTTTTTTGGTTATGAAGCAAAAAAGAAGACAGAAATTGAACTTCATGCATTTCTTTTACAGTATTTGGTGGTTCTATTAACTTTCAATTAGAGGGAGTGATAAAAGGTTAAAAGGAGTACCCTATGCAGATTGAGGAAAAGGGAAATTGAAATTCTGCAATTTGATTCTTGTTCCTTCCTTCATCAACGTGCAAATTTCTTGAATTGGAATGCAAGAAGGTGAAGGGTTTTACTGTAAAGAGAGTGGTGGGTTAATGGTGAAGTTAATGATAGTAAAATTGAGACTTTGTGAGAGAGAGAATATTTAACTGTGTTAAAAACCTGTTAGGGATGAAAAATTAAAATAGACGACATGTTAATTAAAAATGAGGTGTCAATATTTGATTGGATGGACAACAGATCTTCACTTTTTATTTTCGGGAATAATGCCGAGGTGACCGAAAATGGGTGACCGAGGCTTTGACATCCTCTCACATCTGCCGACCCCACATGAATAAAAAATTCCAAAAACGAAGTGGCCCCCACCCCCTATTGTGAGAGTCGGTCAGCCCCTCTGTCAAAAATTTTCTGGTATTGTAGCATGGTTTCGGACATGCAACAACATCCACGAAGCATTACAATGTCTTATAGAATGCCTGCATTAGGCGGGTTTTGCTGGTTGTACAGGGCCACTACCGGTATAATTGGCATTAGGCGCCCCCGTAGACACGGTGTTCAAACACGCTGAGCATCCAACTCTACATCATCCACCCGTCATCCGTCCTAAAACGAAGAGCAATTGATTCAATCACTTCAAGGTCAAAAAGGCCTCGAAATCATTCCGACTTCCGAGCATGCTGTCGTCACGAAGCCATTGTGATCACTGATCCGGTAAAACCTTCTTCGGCCCGAACTGTCGCGTCTATGTTAAATTCTAGTAGCCCCGTCCTCGGTTCATACTACGTTCTGCATTCAGCATCACTTAAAGCCTCCGCTCCTATTGTTCATTGTAACTTTACCACCTCCAACAATGTCGTATCAGGCCTTTCTCGTATCCTGTTCCTCTCACCCCAAATGGTCCAAAGTAGACAGATAATAAGTGTGAATTCCTCCCTACACTTTAACAGAGAAAAATATACAGAATTGGATCATTTACCTAAGCCCCCCGACACCTCTTCTGATTTTACCACCTCCCAAAACCCTGCAGCTTTCCGATCTCGTTTACTAGAGGAACAATAAAAGAAAACGTGCATGTTGGACTCGTCATTTCCGCACCTTGGGCACAACAAATCAACTGGGATTTTCCTTTCAGCCAGACTTGAAAGTGTTAGCATTGGATTTTCTAAAGGTCTCCAACAAAAAATTCGAGTTTTTTTGTTTGGTGGGGGGTAGAAGCGGACTCTAGACTTTTTTTCATCAGCAGTGAGACTAAACGAACTCGGTCCGTTGGCATTAAACATCATTGTGTAAATCTTGGAGGCTGAAAAGGAATCTGTTGCACAATGTCAAGATATCAGCACTGATCTGAATGTACTGCCATTGTAATTGATTCATGCTGAACTCTGTTGGAGAAATTGGTATATAACTTTTATTGGACAATTAAACTTTTTAAGTCTTTTTGGAATGGTTGGATATTTGACACAAATCAATTTGGATTATTAGATATCACCATTTCAAATTGGGACATGATTTGACAATCTAGAACGCACTCTACACAAAGGTTCAAGACTATTCATTTATATACATCTTTGAATAATCACATCCTATCCGAAAAATCACGACTTCTCAAGATGCACCCTTTACATTTGAAAAGTCACGTCTAATTATGGCACCTATTGGAGACTTTTTCAATTCACACAGTTAATTGTTAACTAACCAGTAGACTACAACAAATTCTCCTTACTAACTAAATGAAGTGTTCCATTCGAATCTTGCTCATGATGAAGGAAAAAGACTTTCTTCCATTTTTATCAAGTTTTTCCTTTTCCGTTGCATAAATATAGAGACTCGTTATTTATATCTAAGTCGACAACATTGTTCAAAATTTCTTTAACCATTACTATGATGTCTTTTGGGCTTGTTGGAAATTAACACAAATCTGGGAAGTAGGGAAAAACATTTTCTTACCATACCCCAAAATCGAGGGTTATAAATGTTGACCGAGTGATTTGTGTGTAGATTATCAATTAACATAACAAATTAAAATAACACATTATAAGAAAAGAGTTAGAAAGTAAGCCTTAGGGAGTGACGTTAAGAACGTTGTCCTAAAGTCGTGTTGTCTTCCCACGTGCGGGTTCTTTTGACACCATGGACACGACCACACCAACTCCTCCGGCTGGACAGTTATTGTCACCATCCTGATCACACAGCACCTTCACGCGAAGTGCGACTTCATTTCTATCAATGCACGAAGCACACCCTGTGGATGCAACTAACAATGATTCGTCACTGATGATGGACCAAGGATCAATATTTGATGGTGTTTTCCGGCCCCCGGCTTCAAAACCTGGGGATATCTTATTATAATTTTTAACTTCAAAACATCCAGAAATTTTGCAAGTACTATAATGTTTGAGATACCAAGGAACATCATGCAGTCCCATAAAGGAAAGGATTCGGGAATTCTCAAAACTGCTAGTAGCCGATCTTATTTCACTTTTACAGAAGCACAGATCCACTATAGTACTTCCACAAAAGCATAAATCTGGCTTTAACATGTACTATGAAATATGATTATTTTATCAATTGTATGTGTTGACCTCGAAAAATGGCTCCGACACGTGGCCAACAGGATAGGTCTTCAAGTCAGCTCTTCCTGCACACATAGCACGCCGTTAGTCACTCGTGGCCTCTCCCGGAGGGGGTGGGAGGGGCCGCAAGCACTCCGACGGTCAAGTCAGCTTAATATTCAACCGGAAAAGGGTTCGCTGACGGTGGAATACTCACCGGGAAGTGGTTGATCAAGTGTGTATAAATATATTGAAAAGTCTTTTGGAGTTAAAAAGACTAGAATGCTAGGATTAGAATTGGAACCTTTATTCATTATGGAGAGGGGGTATTTATACTAAGCATGGGAAGAAGAGAGCCGTCGGATGGTAGGACACGTGGCTTCAGATCCTGAAGGGCCGTTCTCTCCTAGGCATCAATCTGTCCATCCGTAGGTTGGCTAGCATTGAATGCTATCGACATAGCAGCTGAATTGACCGTTTGTAGCCTGGCACACGTCCCATCAATCACTCGGGAACTTGACTTTGGAAAGATCTTTGTACAAAAGATCTTTATAGATGTGAGGTGTGGCAGGTGAAGCGTTGCAGCGTTGTAGAAGCGGAGTGCGGGCCTTTGCATCCACTGAGTACTTGTGGATGAGTCCGGTTCATTCGCTGACGCGTGTTCAGTTCGATCCTCATGCAATCACCTCGACATGTACAATTACCTCGGCAGACACGTGGCTTGGCCCACGTATAAGGACATGTGGCAGGCGAGGTGGCGGGTCTAACACAGGCCCGTAACAGTATGAATCAAGCTTTGGCATAAATTCGATTTCTTACTCTCCAGGCCAAGGATGTTCCTCCCAAATTTTCTTAAAGATCCGCGAGAAATAGATTAAAATTTGAGTAATTCTGAATCCCCTAAATTCTAATGGATGTTTAATTTCAACTTTGCTGCTACTTGCATACTTCAATAAAATTTGAACTGACCTCTATTATTGACAAGTGATCTAAAACTCTATAAAGAGAGCCCTTAACATCTTTGACTTTGTGTATGGAGGAGAGTATACCGGTTATTCACATACCGGTTTATAAGACATAAAACATACGAAAAACATAATAAAATTCATATGAACTCTGTTGGTTTTATTACCAGATCAGAGGAGAAGAATGAACTTTGATTGTCTACATTGTTAAAGACGATTTTTCTGTAACAAATCTTCATATATCCTACATATTTTTCTCTTACAAATTGGCTCTATTTATAGCCAAACTTACTGGATATTCTACAAGATATTTAAAGATATTTTCTACCTCTTGACTATCCTCTTGCAAGTAGTAGCTTTCAACTCTACTACTAGAACTTACTTTACTTGTAGAATGGTTTACTACTTTGTGTTGTACTAGTTATAATCTAGTCTAACTTAACATAAACTTAGTTAGACATTTCAACTAAACTAGCTACAAACTAGATTACAATAAAAATACAATTCTTCATGTGACAACAAAATGTCACAACTCCAACACTCCCCCATGACATTTTGGTTGGAACCTTCAAATCATTTCTTCTTCATGCTTCAGCCATGATTGCAATTTGTGATTCTTTGCTTTCCATTTGATTTGACTCTTTTTGTTGCTACTCTTCAACATAGTTATCAACACTTTTAGCCAAAGATCAACCACATACAAAGAAATCCTCCCTTTGCATCATCAGATTTTTTTAGCACCTTCAACTGCTGTTTTTCTTCAAATTTCTGCCCTTCTGATTTTGTGACTGCAAGTCTTTGAAGTCTTTATTTTTTATTTGATCCAAGCTCCCATGGTTGCAAATCTTTTTTCATAGTTGATCAACTTTCTTTAGCATAGGATCAACCTCACTCAAAGAACTTTCTCTTCTTGCATCTTCTCTTCAGATTTTAAGGACAGATGCTGATTCTTTTTTTTCAATCAAACTGGATTGACTACAAACTTTGAAGTTTTTATTTTCTATTTGATCAAGGCCCTCTTCGGTTGCAACATCATAGGTGTCAACTCTTTCTACCTAAGATCAACCTCATCCAAAAACTTTATCTTGCATCTTTCCTTTCATCATTATCAGCATCTTCTTTTTCATTTTTTACAGCAACTCGAGGTTCTTTTGGCTTGCTACTGATGAAAACGTATCATTGAACTTCACACCATTTTGTTGAACATACATCTTCACTACTAGCCTGCCATTTAGCTTTTTTGAACATGAAGTTTACACGGATCCTTTTTTTTGAATTGGAGTGATACCTTCCATACAGTCATCTCAAAGGTTTTCTTTAACTCATCTTTCACCTTTTCAATCAAGATGCCACTGCTATCAATGATCAGAAGATCATTCACATATAATGAGATGATGAACATCTTCTTTTTCTTCTTTCAACTTCTGGCTTTACTCCTTTTTCTCAGCCACTTTTATCACCATCTGAGACATTCATTTCCCAGGTTTTGCTGCTGGTTTTTGAGCTTTCCAGGTTTGTCTTTCATCATGTTTTCTGGCACCTTTTTGAAGGTCATTTGAAGCTCCTTCTTCATGGTAATTCTCTTCAGATTTTGTTGAAGTCTGCAGCTGATTTCATCATACTGGTTTTGCTTCATTTCTTTGGCAACATTTTCATTTTTTTCATCATTACCAGCATCTTCATTTTTCAGCATAACAACAGGTTCTTTTTCCTTCGCCTGAGAGAGTCATTCATAGGTTTTGTTGATTTTTGAACTTCACCAGATTCTATGAAACATTCAGTTTCATTTTCAGAGTTTCATCCATGATTTCTCTCTTTGAAATTTCTTGTTTTTCATTTTTTGCAAGCTCTCTTGATTGCAATTTCTACATAATTGTCAATCCTTTTTAGTCTTGAAATCAACTACATACAACTAAACTTTCATTTTGAATCATTGGATTTTTGAAACATTCAAATTCATTTTCAGAAATTTGATTTTTGTTGAAATGAAGAAAGATTCTATTCTGATTTTCATTGAGAAGAAGAGATTTACAGTAGAATTTTAAAATTACTGGTTATACATTGATCTTACCGGATTCACCTCTTGCTTACCATTTTTACAGTTAATCAAAAAGATTGAATTTACCGGATTTGAATCAACTTACCGGATTTACATTTGCATACCGTATATGGCATATACTGGATTTACATGAAGCATACCGTATATGCAAGGTCCATACCGTATATGCACAAAGCTAACCAGATTTGCAAGGGTCTTACTGGTTTTTTAGAAAAACATGGCACTTACCGGATATGCACACAAGTCACCGTATTTGCAATACTCTCACTGTATATGCATAATACTCACCGGATTTGACAGAGGAATGCTCTGTTTTTGCTCTGTTTTTCAGCCCTTTTCAGCACTTTTCAGCTGATTTTCTTCAATTGTTTGATGTTAATGATTTAGTTTTTCAGCTCTAATCTTCAAATATTAGTTTTTCAGCTCTAAATCCTTGCAAAAAACACACCAGATTTAACCACTTCTCAACTTCATTTTTCACCAGATTTCTCTATTTTTCACTGTTTTTCACTGCCTTTTGATACAGTTTTTCATAGCCTTTTCCAGCACTTCTTCTTCTTTCTGTAACCTCAGGTCCCTTTCCAAGATCATTTATGCTCTGATACCATGTTGGAATTTTGACTTTGATCTAAGACTCTATAAAGTGAGCCCTTAACATCTTTGATTTTGTGTATGGAGGAGAGTATACCGGTTATTCACATACCGGTTTATAAGGTATAAAACATACAAAAAACATAATAAAATTCATATGAACTCTGTTGGTTTTATTACCAGATCAGAGGAGAAGAAGGAACTTTGATTGTCTACATTGTTAAAGACAGTTTTTCTATAACAAATCCTTCATATATCCTACATATTTTTCTCTTATAAATTGGCTCTATTTATAGCCAAACTTACTAGATATTCTACAAGATAGTTAGAGATATTTTCTACCTCTTGACTATCCTCTTGCAAGTAGTAGCTTTCAACTTTGCTACTGGAACTTACTTTACTTGTAGAATGGTTTACTACTTTGTGTTGTACTAGTTATAATCTAGTCTAATTTAACATAAACTTAGTTAGACATTTCAACTAAACTAGCTACAAACTAAATTACAATAAAAATACAATTCTTCATGTGACAACAAAATGTCACAACTCCAAGACTCTGCCCTCCAGCCCCAGAATGATTGATCTCCTGAAAAGCATTTTGCTAATTGTATGACAGTTAAAGGGTAAATAGAAGCCTATAAAATGATATTCATATGCAAGAAAAACTAAAAATAAAGCCGTAAAACATTCAGAGAAAGAAGTAACATGAGCTGTAATCATAATAGCACAAAATGACACATTTTGAAAAACTGAATATAATTTCATCTGAGAGTGCAAATTCACCTCAAACGATATTCCAAAACATTGTCTGTGGTATCTTTGTTGCTGAAATTTGAGATGCATTTACAAACAACCATGCTGTCTGGTTTGCATCAACCTCAGTTGCACATCATTGAAAGGATGCATGCAATCCAATGAAAAAGAAAAGCAGCAATCCAAAGTCGAATGATTTGCATCCATCTTACTCTCAACATTCGACGTCTCAGTAGCCTATTTTCTAAGAACTCATGTTATCCTCACTTATAAGCAACAAGAAAGTAGTAACAGAAATGAGCTAATTCAGCTATATTTTGATCACTTGATCAATAGAAAAGTAGCGACTAATTTTGGTGAATTTTAATAATTGGAGATAGATGGCCTTCCTAAAGAATTTAGTGACTAATTTGGAACATAAAGAAATTTGATGACCAAAATGAAACGGGGACTATAAGTCGGGTGAATAACTATGTTTTTTACTCTATTTTGAAATTTTTTTAAGAAAATTATTTCTTGTCTCCTAGACATGTTCTGAAACTTATATACGCACCGGTTCCCTTCGCTTTCGAGTTGAAAATTTTATTACTAGTTTGAAGAAATTATCAGTTCTGATAGACAACAAGAATAAGTTAATGCACTCTATCTAATAAGGTTGTAACATATATTTCTGAAATTTATAAATGCACTGATTTCCCTTCCATTTGGAGTTGAAATTTTTTAGCATTAGTTTGGAAGATTATCGCTTCTGATAGATGGAAAGAATTAGTTATTGCATGTCTAATAAGGTTGTAATAAATTGAACCGTGTCAAAATAACATATATATTTTCACTAATTTCAACATTTCGTCAAGAGCATTTTCTTGATGACATTGTGGAACTAAAAAGTGTACAACCTGAAAGCCATAGTCATAATTATCATACTCTAAATAGCTATATGTATGCAACAACCAGCAGATAAAGCTTTTATTTGCACGCACAATATAAAAATATGTATGTTATAAATAGATACAATGTGAGTATTTATTTTTATTTTTCAGTTTTTTGGGAAAATGTGACTATAAAAAAAATTCTATATTATAAGCGATATCTAATTTTTCATAATTTCCTCAGGTTCTTGTTTATGATTAGTACAAAGGAACTATCTCTGTTTTCACAGATATGGGACTTCTAATAGAATGCTTGCCATCAGTCCATGTCAAGCTTCCAAATGTGTACCCAAGATTGTACTTCTTGGTCGACTTGATAGTCACTTGGAAGGTGATCTTCTTAATCCCATAATTGAAGGACAACACTTTAGGCTTAACTGACACCTTTGTAACCAATGGAGTTTTGATCACAGAATTATACACAGCCTTCGCAGGTAGTCCAACGTTTGTGACAGTTCTTTTCACAGTAACTGACTCTCTGAGATTTGGGATAGTAATGGAAGGTAGGTTTAGATCTAAAACGGACATTATAGGTTTAGGGCACATCCCGCGTATCCCTGTAACATTCTGAATTTCTGGATCGTCTGCTGTGGCATTGTATATAAGACCATTGCTGTAGCCAATAGAACACAGGGAGTATGTAGTCATTTGTGCCCATATCATAAAACCAAACCCGGGTGTGCAGCACCATTCGGATTTGCAATACCACCCCCATAGTCGAAAGCATCTGCCAGTTTTCTCGGATTACTCTCAGCAAAGATGGGATAGTCATATGTGTCTGTGTTCCATGCTGCCAAAGCAATCCACCATTTATCAAACGAACTAAGTTTTGAAACTAATTTTGAGGTCTCAAATCTTGATAGTGTTAATTCCGAGTATAAAAGCTCGCTTGTGATTTTTTCTTCATTTGTGTTCTTATATTAGATATATGATCACCCGTAAAATACCTGTTGTTACGAGGGCAGATTTGATTGCTGCAGGAGACCAATCAGGATGCACTGCTCTCAGAAGAGCCACAATGCCTGCAACATGAGGCGTTGCATTTGACGTTCCACTGCTAAGACTATATGTATTGTGCATCATAAAATTAGAATATGCATTAACTGCTAGAATTGATGTTCCTGGTGCCGCTATATCAGGCTGCATCATGTATACAGAAAAAATGCTAATTCAGGAAAAAGTACATAGCCTTGGTCTAAATTAGTCTGTACTAGAGTAGCAACATTGCTAAGAATGGATAAATGCATGCAATTGATGCTTTGTGATTGATCACAATGACATTAAACAATCAACTATACTATTGTCAAGAAAATACTAAAGACTACTGTGTGAGATCCTAATTTTTATAATGAAGAACTGATATAGAGAGCGTGTAAAAAATCTGTGGTCACTTTTTTCTTCTTGCTAATAGCACTCAAAAACGATACCTTGAGTACTGATGGAACATAAGAGTTAGGCTCTCTTGATGAATAAGAAGCAACCCTAGGAGCCCCTGGCTTGCCCAAAAGAACTTTTGTTGAGCTCAACTTCACCATAGGAGTGGCATCACTGTGTATCAAAATTCAATAAACACAGTCAGATTATAGAACAAACTGAGTACCCCTTTTCTTCTTTCTTTCTTAATTTCTTTACCATCTTCTTCCCCGGGAGGAGATCAAATTTGAAGGGTTGCTAATAATCACATTTACCTCGTCAAACATTAATTCATAATTTCAGTTCCAGTTTCATAGTCTATTTGAATGACTGGAATTCCAGCTACCGAGTTATTGCTCGTATAGAAAGCGAATATTGTAATATCATCAGGGGCACTGCCACAGTCATCGCAGTTGCGCCTGAAGCATTTACGGCCCTCGCATAGGCATCTATATTTGATATGGCGTCTTTTAGAAGGTAAAATAGAACCACTTTTCCCACAACTTCACTAGGTCCAAACCGAAAGTATTCATTGGGGTGGGGGCACTGTTTAGTTAAGCAAAACTTCAAAACACTGATTAGCAACAGCATATTAGCTTAGTTTTTTATATAAAAAATAAACCTACCTGTAGAATTCCCCTAGAAAAGTTAAATCTTTGAAACCAATCCCATCTCTTGTCATTAAACTTTGTCCCTGCAATCATAAACCAGAAAGAAATGACAACATTTTTCTTCTCAAATTCAAAACTCAGATGTCACCAAGAAAATGTTTTGTTGTTCCCCAGTGTGATTCTTGTTTGAAATGCTCTGTCCATGTTGTTAGCAGCAACAGTTAGAATCCATGGTGAAACATTAGTTACTGTGGCCCCCACAGGTCCCTCATTCCCAGCGGCACACACGACAGGGATGCCATTAGCCACCGCATGAAAAGAGGCCATGGCTAAAATGCTGCCCTTATGGCCTTATCAACTTCAGCAACCAAAGGCATTGTTGGCTCTATAGACAACGATAAAATATAGACTCCATCATGGCTGGCATCTTCAAATGCTTGCAGAACATCAGCATCCGTACATGTTTGCGCTCCTGATGTTGGTTCACACCTTTTGAAGGCAGAATTTAAATATACATAGGTAAAATTTTGTCTAATAGTTTAAACTTTTACACAAGATGGTTAACAATACCAGCACGCCTTGTATATTGCTAATCGCGCACGTGGGGCACTGCCTCTGAATGTGCCGAAATTGTGGCCGAAGTAGGTGGCGTTGGCCATGAAAGACCTGGCAGCCGTGCTCGCTATATGGCTTCCATGCCCGACCATATCTAAAGGAGACGGATTATCGGAATACATGAAGTACTCTGTAATGTTTCCTTGGAATTCACTTTGGAATCCATATTTGTAGAATCGAGAGCCAATAACTGTTATTACACTGTGTTGAGGCATCGAACATGTCTAAAGATTTGCACTCGCCTTTCCAACGAGAAGGAATCGGGCCTAGGCCTTCATCCTTGAAAGCCGACTTTGGCAAGATACCTACACAAAATTTTCAATACACATCCATCATTAGTGGTTTTAAAGTCGAAAAATTTCCCAGGCCAATGCGCATATGTACCTGTTAAAAATATTTAAAACAAAACCTGAATCTATAACACCAATGATGATTCCGTCTCCCATATTGGATTCACGTAGAAGATTTTCAGGTACACGAGAAGAAAGACCCAAGAAATCCCAGCTCCGCGTATTCAGAACCTTGTGAGGCGGAGCCCAGTACAGCCCAGGATGGGCACAGGCCCACCCTGAACTTTGGGCTCAATTTTTTTTTTTAAGTTAAAGCCTAGCTGGACAGCCCAACCCAAGGGAGAAAGCCCAAACATTTAAGCCCATTTCATTTCCTTCCTCAAGCCTACCCAAACGAATTCGATCCTCAGCAAAATCAAAATCAAAATCAAAATCGACTCCTGCTCTCACTGGGCCGCCTCGCCTCAGCCTCCACACTCTCGCTCCCAGCAAGTCGTAGCCTCCATTGCAGACTCAACTCAACAACTCCATCCTAGTCCACGCCAGTCCACAGTCACCTCCATTGCAAACTTCCAGCCTCCTTTGCTTTCCTCGCAGACTCGCAGTCGCAGAAGTCGCCAGTCGCCTCCTCTGTGACTGCTCTCCTCCTCCACCGGACCACCTCCAGCTTCCGCCTCCTCTATTGAATGCGTCTGCCAAGTATTTTCTTTAAGCTTTAGTAATTTGTTATTTGGATTATTGGCATTTGGCGATAGCATGAGTCTTGAGACCAATAATCTGAAGTTGTTCTTTTAATTAATACTATGTTTGAGTATTGTTATTTCTTGTTTGCTATGTGCAGTAGATGAATATATTGCTGAGTATGGTTGAAATGGAAATTGGGTATGGTTGAAAATTGAAATTGAAATTGCAGTAGCCAGTAGAGTAGACTCTGTTGAAATGGAAATTTGGTATAGAAGAAATTTGGGTATTGCTGACTTCTGAGTAAAAATTAGGTATTGTTGATAGGTTGAAATTGGGTATTGTTGACATTTGGGTGTTGTCCCGTTGTTGAGTTGAAATTGCTAAAATTTGGGTATTGTTCAAAGTTGGGTATTGTTGGTTGAATTGAAATTGTTGAAATCTCATGAAGAGATTCTTTCAGAGAATAGCTGACTTGGACAATGTAAATGTTATTGGGGCGACGTCGAATAATGTGCAATTTGACGTCAATAAACTTCCTACTGATCCTGGTTTAAGGATACCCATTTTGGATTACAATACTAACATCCGAGATCAAGTTCGAAGAGCATATATGTTAATGGGTCCTTGTCAGCCACATGATCATGACTTTCCAAAACGACAATTTGGAGTAAAATGTAGACGATTTAATCCCTCTTGGTTTAAAGAGTTCGATTCTTGGTTGGAGTATAGTGTAGAAAAAGATGCTGCTTATTGTTTGTATTGTTATCTTTTTAAATCAAATTCTGGAAAGCAAGGTGAGGGTGAGTATTTTGTTGGTGAAGGTTTTACATGTTGGAAAGAGAAAAAAAAACTTCATATTTATGTTGGAGAACATGATAGTGCACATAATCAAGCTTGCATTAAGTGCGAAGCTTTGATGAATCAAGATTAACACATTCAATCAGTTTTGTACAAGCAGTCAGAACAAGTAAGAAGTGCTTATGTTACCCGTCTTAATGCATCTATTGATTGTGTTCGACTTTTATTGCGACAAGGGCACTCATTTTGGGGACATGATGAGTCCAGTGATTCTCTCAATCCTGGCAATTTCTTAGTCCTATTGGAATTTTTGTCTGCTCATAATGAAGATGTTAATGCTGTGACATTTGGAAATGCTCCTCAAAATTGCAAATTGACATCACCTGATATTCAAAAAGATATAGTAAATGCCTGTGCCGTTGAGACAATCAATGTTATTATCTAAGATATTGGCGATTCATTATTTTCTATTCTAGTTGATGAATCTTGTGATGTGTCAATGAAAGAGCAAATGTCAATTGTAATACGTTATTTAGATAGTAGTGGACATGTGAATGAACGTTTTATAGGGATTGAACATGTTACAAGTACCACGGCTCTATCATTGAAGGCTGCAATTGATAAGGTATTTTCTATTTATAACTTGAGCATGTCTAGATTGAGAGGACAAGGTTATGATGAGGCAAGTAATATGCAAGGTCAATTTAATGGTCTAAAAGCACTCATTTTAAAGGAGAATCTGTGTGCTTTTTACATTCACTGTTTTGCTCATCAACTCCAACTAGCTTTTATAGCCGTTGCGAAGAAGAATATTCCTATTACTAACTTCTTTCGTGTAGTCGGTGATGTCGTAAATATTGTTGGAGCATCTTCTAAACGTTGTGATCTTCTTCGAGAGAAGCAATCTGACTTTATTGTTGAGGCATTTGAGAAGGGTGAGATTTCAAGTGGACGATGACTTAATCAATAAACAACCCTTCAACGTTCTGGTGATACGCGATGGGGTTCACATTATAATTCATTGGTCAGCTTACTGGTCATGTTCTCTTCTGTTATTGATGTACTTGCAATGATTGTTGAAGATAGCTCTTCTTCTTGTGACCAAAGATCTGACGTGACAAATTTACTGGAGTCAATACAGACATTTGATTTTGCATTTCATTTACAGTTGATGAGAAAAGTCTTGGGGATTTCAAATGAACTATCAAAAACATTACAACGGCAAGATCAAGATATTGTGAATGCAATGCAATTGGCGAAGTTATGCAAACAAGGACTACAAATGATGAGAGATGAAGGGTGAGACTCATTTTGTTAAGAAGTATGTTCTTTCTATCAACAACATTATATTGATGTACCCGATATGGATGATTGTTTGTACGTCGTGCACTTCGTGGTCGCCCACAACGTAACCCTCTAGAACTTACAAATTTACATCATTATCGGGTAGATTTGTTCTATCCTGTTATCAATCTTCAACTTCAAGAATTGAATGATCGTTTCTCGGAGGTAAATACAGAGTTGCTCATGTGTGTAGCTTGTTTATGTCCACAAGATTCATTTTCTTCTTTTGACAAGAAAAGTTTGATTCGACTTGCTGAGTTTTATCCATTAGATTTCTCTATGTTAGACCTCGCTGTACTTCATGATCAACTTGAGACTTATATTTTTGACATACGCTCTAACAAAGAGTTTGAAGGGTTGAACGACCTTGGTAATCTTGGAGAGAAATTAGTTCTGACAAAGAAAAATATGGTATATCTATTGGTTTACAAGCTTTTGATCTTAGCATTGATTCTGTCGGTTGCTCTGCTACTATGGAGAGTTTTTTCTGCAATGAGCATTGTGAAGGATAGATTGCGTAATAGGATGGGTGATCAGTGGATGAATGATAGCTCAATTGTTTACGTAGAGAAAGATATATTTTTGAAACTCGATAATGAAGTTATTGTACAACGATATCAAAGCATGAAAACTCGAAAGAAACAAGTGTAATTTATAAACTATGTCACTTTAGTATTGTCGTAATATTGTTTTATATTTTTACAAAACTCGACGTTCATTATCAGGTAACTTGTGCCCCCCCGACCAAAAATCCTAGCTCTATTGTGAATTACATGAACCACTTCAGGAAATTCTGAATCACATACAAAAAATTGTCATTAATTAGAGGGTGGAATCATTTTTAAATATGATAATTACATTTCATAAAAGTACCAGAAATTTTCTTGGCCTGAGATTCTGTGAGCTTGGCCGCAAATACTGAGAAGCTATGCCTGTAGCTGTATACCATCTCATCTGCATTTTAGCTTCTTCTTTGCTGCATCAACATTAAAATCTTCAGATAAATTTTACACCAGTCTCAAAATTGTTCAATCACCTTGTCTAAAAGTTACCTCCCGCCGATCACATAGGCTAGCATATCATGATGTGATTCTGTGATTCTCTCGTGATCATTGTGTGGCTTATCGCCAAGATAAACAATGTAAAGCTGTTGATCAGAAAATGAACAAAGGATTAACGTTAAAATTTCCAAATAAATACAGATTAAATTGTGGGTTCATATCAAATGGTTAAAGATTACGAACCTCGCTCTCGGTGTCATCTACTTTTGTGATCAATAGAGAGTGCCCATTCAGAACCCCAAAAACAAAAAGCAGGAAAAAACATTGCACATGTCGTCTTCCTGAGATTGTCAGCAAATAGAGAACCAAAGGTGATATTGTTAGATCAAAATAATAGTGAATGAATACCGGCTTAACAAATATCAGATGGACACACACACCGGATTTGCAACACATACTGGATTTGCAACTAACATAAATACCGTATAATCATATACTGGACACTAGCTAACCGAATGTTAGCCAAACAATTACAAATCAAATAATTTATTAATTACAATAAAACAGAACAAGTAATCTAAATTGTTTTTTAAAAAAATTAATTGAATGAGCCGATACCTGTGTGAACACAGTTTCCTTAAAACAGATTCACCCCTCACCGTAGGTGCTTGAGGTTTAATTCAAGCGTCCGTTTCCCAAGATACAACGGAAAAATCAGTAGAGTTTGAGCACTGTAGATACTATTCCGGCAAACTGACTTAGTATCTGAACACTATCACCAAGATCTTGATAGAAAATAAATTATGTATGCAAATTGGAATTTTTTTATTCTTTTTATATAGAAAAATAATTTTCTTCGTGTGTATGCGATGAAGGAAGATAAGTGAATAAATAGGAGTTATGTTATTAACCACCATTAATCCAGTTGTTAATCTCTTCATTAAAACTTGCATAATTACATGAGTTTCAGGAGTTAAAAAGAATTTGAAAGGTTTTAGGAAAAATAAAATAAAGGCAAAACGCCTGCACACAAGTTCAATGTTCGAAACCTATTTCGGTGTGTGATTTGCACCACCTGCGCGTACACGTGGAGAGAGCCTCTATACTACACATGATTACACCCTTCTAAAGTGAAATCATATTTAAAGTAGTCATGCATTTATTTATTTTCTTATGTGGAATAACTTTAAACTAGTTTCCTTTCAACACAAAACATTTTCCAATGCATTACTTTGAGCTCCAATTTTCATTCACCAGAGCATCATTTTTGGCAAGTGAATATATGATTTCGATCAGGGGCGGACCCAGAAAAATTTTTGAGTGGGGGCGGAGCCAACTCGTCGAAGTAGGGGGGTCCAAAGTTGAAGGGGTGGGGGCTTACGGGGGTTGCCCCCGAAATTTTTTTTTCGGAGTTGTTGAATAGTTTAGATTTAGCTGCATTTTCCCAACTAGTTCATGCCATATAGGCCATGAATGAAGCCTCTCACCCTGCATCAAACCCACAAATATATTCACTCTGACCATGCAATAGTTTTTGCAATCACAGGTGGTCAAAATGAGATTTACATAACATACCAATTCTTCAGCAATATTAGCCACTTGAACTACTACGTGGCCAAAATACTTTTTTTTCGAATCGTGGACTTCAAATGTCAAATCATTTCCAAACCCATCTGGCAAGCTATATTCAAGTGGGAAGGAAATTTAACCATCCAACTCTATAAGATTGAAGAATATGTAACAAGATTAAACAGAAAAAGATTACATACAAAACATGAGTTTCACTAGATCCTGACTGCATTCGAGATAGAAAATAAGCTAAAAAAACTGTAAAAAAAAATTAAATTTTTTTTTTCATTGGGGCGGCCGCCCCCGCTGGGCCCTTCGTGGGTCCGCCCCTGATTTCGATGTTCTTATGGGGGAGAATACAAATCAATCTTGATCTTCCAAAATAACCAAACGGGTCCCACTCAAAATTTATGCCAAAGTTGGCCATTGTATTCATTTTTTCCAACATATATTTAATGCATCCTCAATCTCAGCGGGAATGTACAGGTTGAATGAATCAATTAAACTTTATCGTCCAAACCAACACTAATCTCGAACCTCAGCAAATCACTTCATAAATTTTCTACCTCGTGATTTTTTACGAGGTAAACATAGAAGGTAAAATTCAACTCACATCCCCAACTTTTCAAAAAATGTAGTGTCCATATTTTTGACCTTTCATTTGTTGCACTCTTATCCTACAACCCCTTAAGCCAGTGACGGATCCAGAAATTCAAGTAAGCGCGGACGAATTGAGGTGAGCATGGATGGCTGTCGAGCAACCGCCTAATATAAGAAAAAAATTCCGACGAAGCAAGCACGAGCGATCGCAGGGGTTCGTAGGGTACTGACTCCACCTCGATGTCAACACTGTAGCACCCATGTCTGTTATAGAAAATATATACTCTAACAATAAATGGTCACGTGATATCATAATTGCATCGAAGTTACGGAATAGATTTCCATGAACGATAAGGAATTTTATTCTATCTAAATTTTTGAATCAAAGTTAAAGTCAATGTTTAAAATTTTATGTCATAAAGAAAATCTTTTTGAATAATTTTACCCTTTTAGTGTGAGATCTCATAAGTTCGTCATTTATTGGCTAGAAAAACATTTTCCATTAACTTAGGACATGAGTGCTACAATTTTAAAAAGTTGAGACATGGTGCAATACATGGTAGATTGAATACATAAATATCACAATTCGAAAAGGTTGGGACACTCGAGAAATTTATCCAAAAAAGCTAACTTGATCGTCTAGTTATTTGCCAACTAAACCGTTATTTCAATTTTAATTTATGTTTAATAACCAATTTAAAATAAAATATAGCAATAAATGTTAACCACACATCTGCCCTCGTCCCTCGAGAAGAACGGAAAATTGAGAGCCAATAGAGAGTTTTCCTCTGTCTCTATTTTTATTTACTTTTTTCTCTTATTTTATTGGGTTAATTACCCCAATAGTCACTGAACTTTACTGAAAGTTTCCACCAAGTCACTGAACTTTAAAAACTACGTGGTTAGTCACTGAACTTTCGAAACTGCAACCCCATCCATCACTGAACTTTAAAAATCACCCAATTAGTCACTGAACTTTGCAAAAGGTTTCTACGGAATCACTGAACTTTACAAAAAGTTTCCCAAATGATCACTGATTTAGTGACCATCTAGGAAACTTTTTACAAAGTTCAGTGTCCGTCTGAAAAACTTTTTGCAAAGTTCAGTGATGAATAGGGTGATTTTTAAAGTTCAGTGATGGATGATGTTGCAGTTTCGAAAGTTCAGTGACTAACCATGTAGTTTTTAAAGTTTAGTGATCTGATGGAAACTTTCGGTAAAGTTCAGTAACTATTTGGGTAATTAACCCTATTTTATTCAATCTGAAGTCTCTGGATTGTGCAAAGCAGACATAATTACAATAAATTTGGCCCAATTTTCTTGACCTCTTGGCAGAGGCTTGAGCAAAAACCCTTAAAGAAACAAACTCATTACTCATTTCATTAAATCTAACTCAATTTTGAAATTAGCATTGACATTACAAATATCATTAACATTAAACAACCTTTATTAGTAATATTAATTTTGCATTCGATTTTTATACTTAATATGGAGAATATTTATCAGCGTTATCAGATCCTACGATCTGGATATAGTTTGATTTCATTAACAAATCAAATGCAGTAAACGAATATGGAGAAAGCACGATGTCGGTTTTCCCCTTGGCATCCTCCATTGAACTTCTAACCGGTATCACCTGCACAGTACCAAAAAGAGGGAACTTCAGGATTTATGGGCCTTGAGGGAAAAAAACCTACGAATTGAAGAAAGAACATATTTCTGGATATTCACATGATGGAAAACTTAAATAAATGGTGATTTTCCACAAGTCTACGCGCTCTAAGCCAGGCTTTTTCGCTAGAGCAATACACAGATGTAACAAAGGGCAAAAGAAAAAGATGGGGAGACCCGGAAATGGACTGTTTAAGTGAATGTTTGGCAAAGCTTATAAGTGCTTTATAAGATGATTAAACTCTATTTTTATCAACACGTTCTATAGTCTATACTCTATTGGACCTAAAGATTAATCTAATAAAAGCTTTGCCAAACACATTGGGATACCTTTATGATGAATTAATTGTATATATGATATACCTTCTTGGGTGCTTGGAAAGAATTCTCATCCATCAGATTACTAGATGTTAATTCAGTCTTTGTCAATCCAAGGGATGGAACCGAGTTCAGCTCCACTCCATCAATAAATATTTTGAGAGTCACGTTGTTGCTTCCGAAATTCACAACCTGGGGAACACATTTTTTGAGTTTATAAAGAGAAACATTTAAGAATCAAGCACGGACTGGTGTAAGATTACAATGGTAGAAGCAGTTCTAATATCCCTGACCGTGAAATGAAGTTCAGTAATGGGGAAGAGGACAGAAACATGCCACCAAAAGACTCTACCTTCAGTGTTTCAGCAATATCGTATTGTTGCATGTAGCTAAGGTCCAAATTATGGACAAAAAAAAAACCTTAATCTAATGCAAAACCAAAATACACGGATGACTCTTCTGACAAAATAAAAATATGTAATTGTCTCCAAGTCCAGTAGAAGCAAACCCTACGGACTCCATATTCACGGTTTAGGTTGCTCCCATTTCATTCGCTGCTACCAAGGGAATCGTTTTTGCTTAATTTTATGTTAGATATACTAATACCCACCCCATCCATCTGGAAATCTTGGATAAAGGTGAAAAATGGGGTTGCTCCCTCGGCAAAACTTGGATAAAGTTGAGTCAAAAGTTCTCACCAACATAGCAATGAAACATTTGGATTTTTAATAATTTTATTTTCATGTGAGAACTAATTGGAAAGTACACAAACCTTTATTCTAAGGTATTTCTTGCTATCCTCTGAATTTTTCCAAACGATAGCAGAAGCAATTAGTGAACTTGAAGAGTTAGCTTGAAGAGTAGAACTGAGAAGAGTTGCACCGTTAGACTCCCTGAAAAAATGCTGCATCCAATAGCTAGGAGTTCCATACATCTGTGCTGAGTCGAAGACAATTGCATCTGGGCTCCACCTGAATCCAACAAAATTTTCTCTTAGAAATTCATTAAAAAAAGCAGTTGGAAATGAGAAAAGATGGTATTGAGAAAGAGGAAATTAAACATACGTTCTATCATTGGTATTAACGAATAAAGGTGCGTAACTTGCCATATCAACAGCATCACTGCATCAAAGGAGCAAACATAAATCTTCGTCAGCATTAAAATATCATAGCAGAAGCAAAAAATATCCCATGTGTAAACTGAGCAGGTAACATAAGCATATACACAACCAATATCACAGATAAATAAACAAAGAAACATTTATTGTAAATTTTGATGCGTGAAAGATTCTTGAAATTTGATACGATACCAGTTCTTTTCAAGCCCAATAACAAATCCAGCTTCAGCAAGAGCCGCTAAAAGACTACCATTGCTAGCATCATTTCCAGTCACAGCATATTCACTGACAAAAGCCTATACACCAAATTACATCATCCAAAGTATCAACCTGTACATAACTAATTTATTATCAAAGTGAACCACTACAAACCTTTGGACCATTGCGCGAGACTTGGTCAAATTTTCGTGCCGAGGAAAACATATTATTTGCACCTGTATAAATCTAACAAGGAAACCAAGCATGAGCGAGTAGTTTCCATGTTGTCAAATAATGAAATTTATTGTAAATGTATGAAAGACTAATGAAGTTCTTACATGATAATCATACATATCAGCCGGGTGATCCAATGGTTTAGAAGAACCATCGCAGTTTGAGATTATTTTGATGTCCGGATATGCATTTCTTATAGCATTGTAGAACTTGAGGTAGTTCCCTGAATAATAAGAAAATAGGAAAATATATGACAAAATAATTTGAGTTTTGCTAGTTAAAGATGGTTGAACTAGATGATGCCAATGTGCGGAGTAAACTTAATCAACCAATTGTCTAAGAATCTTAAGTTAGATCATATTGGTAAAAATAAATCATCAGTTGAAGGCAAACAAAAGATCTATTCTTGAGTGAACATGTGATTTGTGTTTCAGCATGTGAAAAAAAATTTATATATCAAGCTCAGAAACCTTTAGCATTATTCCTCATCAGGATTCTTTATCTGTGGTTGAGAAAGGAATTAACCTCTTTACGTGAAATATAACATCAAGAAAGTTTTGTTTTATATTACATGCTAGTTAATTTTGACCATTATAGGCTCGAAAAGAAAAGGAAAAAGAAATGATTAGGAATGTAAAGCTTAGCTTACCAATATAATTTTTCTTCCCGCAATCCTCATTCCCAACTGCAACATATTTCAAATCAAAAGGTTCCGGGTGTCCCATTGAAGCTCGAAGAGAACCCCATTTTGATTGAGGCTCGCCTCTAGCAAACTCAATACCATCTAGAATTTCCTGCAGTTGATTTTCAAGAAGTGAAATACATTACAACATAAGACTATTTTATATGATACTGCTCCCTGTGGGGCAGTTCAAAGCTACAAATCAGGTGTGAAGTTTTAAGAATTAGATGGTCATGAATATCTGAATTGAACCCGAGAGACGTACTTGTACAAAAGGTAAGACGCTGGAAGTGTCAACTTGATCGTTGTGACTGACCCCTGAGAATTATTGGACATGAAGAAAACAGAATAAGAGAAAAAGGAAAGAAACTCAACAATCCAGCTTGAGCATGTTTAGCTAACCTTAAGAAAAAAGTAACGTTACATTTAGTCTCCAAACACGTTAGGATAACTTACTACTTTTCTAATTTTTAGATGAAAAATGCACTTTTGTTTTAAGAAACTCACAACTTACTATCAAAATAAGCAACTTGCTTATTTTCAACTTTGACCAATAAAACACTTAATTATTTCTAAACTTACTTATATTTAACTTTTTAACCTTAGCTAAGCATGCTTTATTTATCAGCATAACATATATAGTCTAAAGAGTACCGTTGTTGAAAACCCATACTGGTGCTGCACCCAAGTCCTCAGCAAGCTGCAGAAAAGGAGAAATTGAAGAGTGAAAATAATGAAGAAGATGATAAAAAAAAATAAAAATAGATCCAACATAATTTTACCTGGAGAAACTCAAAATGGCCAAGACCATCATCAGTCCAGTAATGCCAAACATCACCAAAATGCCCAGGCCTCTCTTCCCATGGTCCAACAGTTGCTTTCCAGCGAAACGCATTTCTTAACCATTCACCTTCGACAAAACAACCACCTACAACATGGATAGCAAGAAAGTGATACCGCAGAAAACAACTATAAAGTACAAGGCCGTAACGAACATGAGGTACATAGATATGAAGAATCCCAAAGAAAGCTATAACTATTATCTCGTAAAAAGAATAACAAAACAAAATTGAAAGAAGAAATTTGGAAAAGAGATGAAAATATTAGGACTACCTGGAAATCTGATAAATCCTGGTCTCAAATCTTGCATCATTTCAAAAAGGTCATTGCGAAAACCGTGTCCCTGAGCCAAGGGATAGTAATAAGGAGCTTATATTATATATGAGATATCAATCTCATGGTGTCATAGATAGTACAGTGAATATCGACAACTGCTCAATCTTTATATTTTGAGATTTTCTTTTTATTATTTGGTAGAGTAACAGGGAACTTGGTCGAATCTAATATATATTCTCATTCAATTGTCTTTGGGAGCATCAAGGTAGTTGCACCCTATTATTCAGGAAGCTAGAGAGCAATCCTAAAGTTCTTCCCACTCTCTTAAGTGATTAAAAGTTATCCTCTGAGTAAACTCACCTTGTATGTATCTGTAGGCATCAATGATACTTGATCAAACCAAATAACACCTTTCCTGGTCGTGGTGAGCTGAAGTCTTGATTTTGCATCAGTTCCTTGTGCATGCAACAAAACCTCCATCTTCGTCCAGTTCGAAACATTAGAATCTCTGCAACAGCATTAACTCTTAAACATTCAAGAAGTAACCTAGGTCAAAAAACATTTAGTGCATGTTTAATACGCAGTATTTGTTACTAATAGTCTAATAGACAACATTTTTTTCTTTTTTATTAATATTCTGTACTACTGTCTATTATGCGTTAGCAAACACGCTACCAAGGGACTGTAATGAATCACCAATACTGACTTAAAGTTAGCAGAAGCCAATGTCTGCAATCCATTTGAACCCGTCAAGGACACAGATAAATCAATTGATCCTTCTGAACGAACATAGAACACCAATTTATAGGTTTTCCCCTGTTCAATATTCTGCAAGTGAAAAACAGATTCAGGTTCCAGTTGACAGATTAACAAGAAGTTAGCATTATAAAGATCCACAGAAGTCTGGACAAATTAATGGAATGATATTCAATGGCGTGTTTAATCAGAAAAAAACTTATCAAACTAACTTCATCATTACTTAGAAAAACTAAGCGTCTGACTGAAGATATGGACAGGGCTAACAATATAAGACAGATTACCAAATGGAGATCCCCTGGATATGATCAGATGATTGCATACATATCAAAAGACACGCAAGTAATGGATCGAAATTTCTCACTTCTTCAAGGAATTTCGATTGTGAGTTAAGTGAATCGGCAATTTGGGGCCAATGTAGGCCAAGAGTTTATTGGCATGTTCAGCAAGGTAGATTGGAAGCAATGGATAGTTTTGAAGAAGAAAATAAGTTAAAAATTGATTCAAAGTTTGTCTTGTGCACCAATTATATCCTATATGATTAGGAAAGTAAAACTTTTATTTCTTTAATCCTTTTAAAAGTGGTAAATTACCAAATTTATGGGTTCACCAAAATGAATGTGACCTACGAAAAAATTGGAGACCACCAAGTTCTGCTTTAAAACATCATCCAAGAAGCCATAAATTTGAAACTTCAAGTATTTGTTGTTTTTAATATAATAATTTTCTGAAGTAAAAAAGAAAAGATGATTTTACAAATAGGAAACAAAAGAAAAAACAAGGCTGCCTAAGATTCAGTTATACATAAAAAGTTCAAGGTCCTACTTGAAACCATAGTTTTTCGTATTTTAGAATTTATTTCGAATGTAAAATATTGAGAAAAAAAAGAATATTTTGACTTTTACTTGCTAAAGTAGGTAAGATGAATAACATTAAGCTTTTTAAGCTACAGAAGACTCAAAAAAACAGATGTTACTAGAATCATTGGTCAAAAAACAGAATTATGCATATAACTGATCCATCTGGCTCTTGGGGGAAGTAGAAAGTATAATTTAAATATATTGCATTTTGATCATTCACAGAAGACACCTTCCTTTCCCTTTGAAATTTTAAAAGGTGTTGACTCTTACCATGCCCCAGAAACCAGGGTTATATATACCAACTCCTCCAGCTGGACAAATAATTGTGCCTTCATTATCACAGAGCACCTCCATTCGCAAAGCAATTTTATTTCGAGGAAAGTACGATGTACGTTCTGTTGATACAATTAAAGACGATTCATCCCCGATAATAGACCAGGGATCGATGTTTGAAGGTGTATTGGGACCCCCAGCTTCAAAACCTGAAATTAAAATTGCACGAGACTACTAATCATCGGCATTCACAAAAGCAAATGACATAATCTATTTCAAATATATAATGCACAGTTTTTTCGTCTCAAACAATCATGAATTTCAAAAAATGCCACTGATATTTAACTGATCATGTCCCAACCAGCAAAATGTTGAATGAGAGGAAACAAAGCAAAAGAAACATTATCTGTTTTTTATCCATAATTAACACAAGAAGGTTAGTAAGTATTGTACAGTGGCATTTTGAAAATACAATACAATGGATCATTTGCATGTAAGATGAAGAGGAATACGTCCAAGAAGGCCTATTGACCACTTCAAGGTTTGAAGCAATTGCACATACCAAAGTTCAAATTTACAGATAAGATTCTTGCAAAATATGGGTACTTCTACATTGAAATAGGGGAAAAGGAAAAAGAAACACGAGGGAGCTGCTTGAAAATGACACAGAAGACAAAAAGGAAGAACCAAACTAAAAATTACTCTAAAAGATGGGGAAACTACATAATTCCTCTGGTTTTGTCAACGATCTAAGGGGGCAGAGGAATCTGTTTGCTGCTTGAACATAGGATGCTAAGTAATCAATTACCGTAAAACACACAGGAAGACTGTACAAATTATCAAAATAGTACCAGGGAATATTAAACACAAGCACGAGTTCCCGAACTCCATATTGCTACAAGGATCTCTGAATCATTTATGAATCAAGATAGATAGGAAGGAAAAGATGACAGCAAAACATTTATTTATTCCTATTCAAATAAACTAAAGAAGATGTAAATGCTACACTTCAAACGTTAATAACAAAAACCATGTAAGAAATTATGATGAATATTTAGTTTCATTACTGTTTTCCTTCTATAAGAACAGCTCAAGGAAATTCTAGCTGACCTCGGTTACTGACAAGCTCAGCCCACAATCCTCCAGCTCCAGCATGGTTAATCTCCTGCAGATATTTCACAGAATATTAACCTCCATGCTCATTATTCAACAGCTAACATAGGTGCTGTGAACATTAACACATGTTCAACGTCTAAGGACAGATTTCATTCTGCAATTCAATTACCATAAACCCAGATAACCTAACCCCGTCTATCTCCAAACCCTCGTGTAATAAATTTTTGAGTGTTTTTCATACATAAAAAACGTAAAAATTAAGAACACGTTTATGTATAATAATAAAACTGAAACACTACAAAATTCAACAATGCACGTGAACAATATCTATGGAACCAATTAACAGATAATATATCAAGTGATGGATCACGCAAAATGTAATTTGCATTAGAAAACACCAGTGCGTTCTTTCATGCTAAATTTTAAATAAAAAAAAAATGTGTGTAAATTTGAACGAACAGATGAGAACATCAAAGATGAAGTTGATGTAGAATTTCGTCATAAATTACTTATCTCACCTCGAAAAATATGCCAAACAAGGTCTCGGGTATTTTCTTCGCTGATGTTTCAGAGGCATTAATAAAAAGTGATGCTGTCTGGCTTGCTTCAATTTCAATTGCAGAAGATTGATAAACAGCATTCAACGTGATGAAGAAGGAAAAAAGGATGCTGTATATGGCACTATTGGAACCCATTTCTTCCTATATGCATCCAAAGCTTTTGCAGCCTATTTAAGCACTGCTAAATCTACTAATCCAGCTATCTTATTATATATACAGGAAAGAAAAAAGTTAATCAGTTAACAGAAGAAAAGTATTAAAGCGTGAACAGAAAAACTTCCTGTTACAACAACCTCGTCTTACTGAAAGATAGAAAACCAAATTATGAGTTCAAGAACTATATCAACAGAACCGAACTGGCCAACTGTTATCAGACAGTTTTGCTTCAAAAACAAACTACAGAAGTTGGGGAAAAGAATAACATCCAAACAAGAACAATAATTTATACTTCATTCACATTTCAATTCTTCTTTTTCTGTTCTTTCTTCATGGGAACCCATGCCGTGAAATAACTTTTAGTCAAATGGTTCTTCAATGGTGAGTTTCATTAAGAGATAGAACATTAAGATACGAGTACAGAACCTCAAATAGAGTGAGAGTTAAAGTTACCAGGTCCAACATCTACGGTAGTATCAACATTAATGAAGCAAAGATGATTTACTGGAGCGTTTTAATAAATTCACATTACTTGTTCTATGATAAGATTTTCAAAAGCTAAAAATGAATTACCTACTATTGCACTCAGATTACAGCATCACTCAAAAAAAAAAAAAAAAATTTGTAAAGTCAAATTCCATAAAGGCATGGCGCAGGCATAAGATTTTGAATTGTATATATTCACCCCAATTTCACGTGAAGCTGTAAATTCAATCATTAAAATTACTTTTATGATCCACTTATAGCGATTATTGATCAGATGGCTAAAGATTAATGAAAATGAGAAATGAGAAAAACTAAAAGCAGAATATACATTTTACAATTGTTCACAGAGATTCTGCTACTAAAATTTGAAGTTAATCACAGGAATGAGACTTAGATATACACAAACAATACAAATATGCAATCATTTTTATATATGTTAAAAATTGGGTTTCAACCCAATTCTTAAGGTGGTATCAGAGCCGTTAGGCTTCACAACAATTCGATTACTCAAGAAAATTGAGCACACAAATTTCAAGATTCGTCTGCTCAAATGAGCCAAAGGGCATGTCAAGGAATATAATCCAAAAGATGAAAACATAGACCAGCTTTACTGGATTACTCCTCTTATATTAATTGACAAATGGACCCCAAATCTTAACAATATAAAGATGAAAACTTTATCCAGTATAATATAATTTTCCAGTGTGTGGTAAGAGAGGAGAGGGGTGTGCAAGAATTACAGGAGACCCAGAAAGGAGTATGATAATTCTTCACGAAGCAACTTTTGATCGTCATAATTTATAATACATATAGAACAGAGATATGATGATACAAGAATAGACGAAATCAATATTTTACCCGCAAATGATGACCCAATAGTTTTCACTGTGAGAGAGAATTTACAGAGAGAAGATGATGATGATGAAGAGATGAGGCAGTGACAGTTATATAGTGAGCTCACAAACCGTTACGTTTAAAATTTGTACACACAGAAACAGTGATTGCGTGTTTATTGCTTGAAGCTTGAATCTTGATTTTTATCTTTATCTTATCCTTGGCTTCACGCAAGCAAGCAAGCTTTTTGGGTTTCTGCAAATTGTGCCTTTGAAGCAGGCTGGTTTTGAAATTCTTGAAAGTCTTCTTTATTGACCCCATTGGACGACGCTGATTTTGGATTATCTCTTACTTCTTTTTCTTTCTATTTGATTATTTCTTACGTTGTTTGTTGATAATATTTTAATTCTTGTTGCAATTTTTGGTCCAACTGGATTAGATTATTACAAAAGATAACACTTTTCTTTGCCTTCGTTTATTTTATGTTCTATCCATCTACACAAAGGCAGGGCAGTATTTTATTTTTTATTTTTCAAGAAAATGGATATTAAGTTCAAATATTATGATATATTAAGTAAACTTTTTACCTCTCTTTTTTTTCCCCTATTATGTTATACATGCTATTAAAGTCTGTAAAAAAAATAAAAAATTAGAGGATATTAAATCAAGACGGTATGTCTATCTCTAATCTCTAGAATGACGAGGTATCTTATAATTAACGAGAGTTTTGATACGTGTACATTGAGATTGACAGGTTCCCTCATAATAGAAGGCTGGCGATTTTTTTATTGGATACGGACCCTCTATTGTTAGGATGCTATACATCGGAGTGTCAATTTCGATGTACAAATAGCAAAACATAATGGATAATATTTATTAGATAATATTTATTAACTATAAAAAGATTTAATTAAAAAGAGTTTTGCTACGCATGCACCGGGATTGACATGCCCCAAGGATTTTTTATTGGACGCGGGCCCCTCTATTGTGAGGGTGTTGCTATACAACGGAATGTCAACTCCGGTGTACAAATAACGAAACCCAATTAATAATATTTACCAGACAATTTTTTAATGATAAAAGGATTTAATATGTCATTTTAATATTGATTCGCGTAGTTGATCTTTAAGGCTTCAACCCGTCTTGAGATTGTTATGTATCTTGTGTTGAACCATAATAGATTTCAATTTTCAATTTTAAGTTCGTATTATTCCTAAATCATCTCAAACGGGTATTGTTTCCTCTTGGATGGCTCCTTCATTTCTTTGTTTTTAATAAAAATCTTACTCATATGCATAGTCGTTTAATAAAATTCTTACCCTATGTATAGTTATTTAAACCGGATCGAATTGGCTTAAGAATAAGCGATAAAGAACCGCTCAGATTGATCAATTTGGACAAGTTCAGAGAAAATAGGAGCTAGCTCATATTATTTCTGAACAAAAATTTATATTATATTTGCATTGGGAGAGATATGTACCCGCGCTTTTTGTATCAAATGTTGAAACCTAACGACTATGTCACCACTAGAAGGTTTGCATTGAATGTGAGCGAAATATGTATTCAGATATAACAAAACGACATGAAATAAAATATGTATTGCCCTCTTGTTTTAAATATATATTTTTATTATTATTAAAATTACAATCTTGCAGTGATCACCAATTGAACCAATGACTCGTCGAATGAATCACTGACTCGATGATTTGTCTACATCGTCGGTCGAATCAAATTTAATAACTATGTCTGTATGGCAACATTTATAAAAAGAATAAAAAATTTAACCCATCCATCTCGCTTATATTCACAAGATGACAAAACATGGCATAAGTTATATGCAACATGTTTTTTCATATAAATGTTATCAAAGAAATAATCTAAAAAAGTATAAATCATTCCGAAAATATTTATTAATTAAAGACATTATCTAAATATCAACTTTAGTAAATCTTAATTGTCTCTATTTTGAGTATTTTCCATCGCAACTTGATTAAAGTCACGTGAAAATTTGCATTTATATAATCTTCAATTAAATCAATTTAAGGTTAAGTATTAAGAGATTCGTTTCCAAAAAAGGAAGAGTACTGCAAGCATGTTTGTTAAAATTTCCAAGTCAAATTAAGGACACATTTGGACCTACACAAATCATATCAAATTGTATCAATCCACATTGCTTCGGGCTATTATGTTTGAATAATGTTATCTAACATCAGTGGTGCTACAAACATTAGTTTAGGTGGTTACACTTGATAAATTCAATTAAGGATCTGTTTGGTACACATTATTTTTTCCATTCTCATTCTTCTACTCGTTTTCAACCACACATTCTTCAATAAAATAATATTTTCCATTACATCAATAATTTTTCCTTCTTTTTCAACCATATATTCCCCATCATATCAACAGTAAAAAAATATTCTTACTTTCAAAATGTGTATCGAACGGAGGCTGAATGAATGTTTTGACTTTATATTTAAACGAACAAATCATATAATGACATCTAATTGCCACCTAAAATGGTGCTAAGTATCAGTGGAGGTAAATGGCATTACCCATTCCGTTTTCTTGTTTGGGACTATTGATGTTACGGATTCCATTCCTACGATATTTGGGAATTCTTTCGTTTCCAATACATTGGGACACCAATCTTTTCCAATTACTAAATTACTATTTTCATTAGAATATAATACTGTTTTGTTTTCTTTTTGGGACGTCTTGAATTATTCCGTGCACAATAGAAGTAATAGTTATTAATTTTGTAATGTGATGTATAAACTATAAATGGACCAACAAATAATTGCATAAATTAACTGACATGAATTAACGAAGTTTTTTATTTATGAGACATTAGTAGAAAAATAAAATTGAACTTTCTCGTTCACAATCGAACTAATCATTCCTACAAGTTTGTATCGTGGTGTATAAATCTATAAATGAATTAACGAATAATTGCATGGATTGATGTGATGTGATATGACGAAAATATTTATCTATAAATTAAAAAAGTAAATAGATAATTTAGTTATTAACAGACATTAGTAGTAATTGAAGTTAATCGTTTTTATACAATCGGGTTTATCATTATTACAAGTTTGCAACTTGATGTATAATCTAAAAATAGATTAACAAAGCCCCCAGGGCACATCTCCAAGTGATAAAAGGGGAAAGTGGAAAAACTCTAACTTTGTTTGAGGCTGCCGCATCAAGGGTTCGGATCCTGAAACATGGATTTGGCCCTTGGGTAAGTGTAAGTGTACAAGTAGCCTTCCACCATATACTCTTGGAGGCATAACCTACGATTTACCTCATTCACTAAAGCTCATGGCAGGTGGGGGCCGTCAAGGATGCGACTTATCCTTTTTTTAAAAATAGATTAACAAATAACTTTATGAATTGACATGACCTGAGTTGACGAAATTCTTTATTTATAATTGAAATAATATATATAATTTAGTGAATTGACTTGATGCGACGAAAATCTTTATCAACATCCATTAGTAGAAATTGAAGTTAAACAATCTCCTACACAATCTAGCGAATCGTCTACAAAAGGAAGAACTGAGGAGAAAATTTTGAATATCAATTTTACCTTTATATATTTAGTTATATACGCAATATACCCTCACTCGATACCTATTTAATATATATATATATATATATATATATATATATATATATATATATATATATATATATATTATAACATTTAGGCCATATTTGATGGCCATTATTTGAAAATTTCTTTTTCTACATACTTATTTTCAATCACACATTTATACAGTAAAATATTTTGCACGTAAATTCAAAATTTTTTCTTACTTTTTAACCACACATTATCCTAAAAATTACCATTCAAAACATTATTATTTTTCAAATAGTGGTCATCAAAAGGGACTTAACTTATTTACAACAAAAAATTAACTTCTACACCACTAAATATAATTATTACTAATTATTAGTATTATTAATTTCATGAAAAAAATATTAATTTGTACAACTAAAAAAAGTTTCAACAAGAAGCATAATTATATGCAATGAGAAGTCTTGAAATCGTTAATATAAATAATCTAAAAATTGTTCCAACAATAAGAATTATAGGGTTAGTTCCCTTGTTCTAAAAGGCACGTAAATGCGCCGCCTAGGCACGACGAGGGTTGTAAACGCGTCGAATTTGAGAAATGCGAGAAAAGTGCGTTTCCATCTAAAAGACGCGCGTGCACAATGCGCGCATAATGCGCACCTAGACGCGCCTAGGCGCGCATTATCCTGTCTAATCCCTTTTTTTTTTAAATCTATTTTTTATGATATATTAAAAAATTTATTTTTTTATATAAAAATATATTTAATGCCTTAAAAATACGAAACGCATTATGGCGCTTATTTTTCTCATTGACACGCTTAAACTTGTGATTCTTGATTCTCGGATTCGACGCATCGCAACGTATTACGCATTTTAGAATATTGGTTAGTTCAGCATCCATCAATTTTTCGAAGAATACCTATAGAGAAGTACTTAATGCAACAAATCCCATCAAAATCTTTATTATATATTACCTCTCCATTTTCATTTCCTATACTTCCCCTACCCCACCTGTCTTCTCTCTCACTCTCGCTATCTCTTTTTTTTTTTTTTCCAAAAAAAATTATTTTCATAAAATAGATTAAGCCCCTGTTTGGCCCCCATTAAATTAAATTATATTACATTAAATTTTTCTCTTTTTTCATTACAACCACACATTCATCAAATAAAATAATATTACACACAAATCTAAAACTTTTCATTACTTTTCCACCACATATTCTCCCATCAATCACTATTTCAAAAAATTTCAACTATCAAAAATGCCAAATAATGGGAGCCAAACAGGGGCTAAGGTTGCCAAGGGAATTAACTGTTTGTTTCTGTTTCTTAAATTGTCTAGAGAATAAAATTTAGAACTAGCTTTTGATTTGAAGTCCTTACTAATTATTTTTTCGATTTATGATCACCATCTCCTTTTGACTTTTAGATGATTATTAGAAGAGGTGCATATCTCCAATGATATAGAATCTAATTAGATTAAATGGATGTAATGAATCAAATATGTTAAATTGAATTTTAGGCTAACTTTCAAATTAAAATGTACATATCCATATAGCTGGCATATGACTTGCCTCAAACTTATTGATACCTTCCATAGTGACAACGAATCTAATGCAACTAATCACGTTCTAAGAAAAAAAATCGCAATATCGTATTCATCTAAAAGAAAAATAAAATTTGCTAAGGAAATTTTAGATGAATACTCTTTGAAGTTTCGAATATTGATATTTGAGCAGGATTATATCTAATTCCAAATAAAAAAAATATGCTTTTAATGTTATACTTGAAAGAATGAACAATGAAAATGGAGGTATATTTTTTGTCGATGGACTTGGGGGTACATAAAAAACCTTTTTATATCGCGCTTTATTGGTAAGGGTTCAAGCACTTGCGAGAGCAATGTCAGCTGTAGTAGCATCAATAATGTTAGGAGGTAAAACCGTCCATTCAAAATTCAATATTCCACTTCAGACTAATGAATCAACAATGTGTAGTATATCAAAGCAAAGTACTATAGATGAATTGATTCGACAGCCAAAGCTCATAATATGGGACGAAGCACCAATGGTCAATAAAAACACAATAAATCGTTGACAGAATTTTAAGAGATATTTTAGACAATTCAGAACCATTTAATGGAAAAGTTTTTGTATTTGAATGAGTTTTTCACCAAATACTACACGTCGTCCCAAGAGCAACAAGACAACAAATTTAACCAAAGTTTGGTTGGATCGTATCTTTGGGAGAAAATGGATAAGTTGCAACTAAATGAAAATATGTGTGTTCAAATAACAATCGATTTGCACAATACTTGATCCAAATTGGTCATAGAACCTTACATAGATGATGACTTCACCATCTTACCAAAGAAGATAGTCATAACATGTGATGATGCTAAAACTTAGGAGTTACACTTAATCAATGCATTGTTTTTAGGTTTAACAGAAAATGTGGCTTCTTCTCATTATATGACACAACATGAAATTCTTTCAACAAAAAATGAGTATATTGATTACCTCAATGAAAAACTAATTTTGTTATTTCCTCGAGAAAGTGAAGAATTTGTCAACTTTGACGAAACAATAGATGATACGAATAAATTTTACCAAGAGGATTTCATATATACATTGTTGCCGAATGGTATCCCACCATATAAGTTAATTTTGAAAAGAAATTGTCCAATAATGCTATTAAAGAATCTAGACCCATCAACAATTTTCGCAATGGAACAAAAATGATTTATCGTGATTTAAAGAAATATATTATCCATATAGAAATAACTGTTGGACAATATTTTGAAAACAAATTTCACTTATGCTCATCCCATTAACTCTAGCAAATGATGAATAATATCCATTCAAATTCAAGAGTAAATAATTTTCAATACGTTTATGTCTTGCAATGACCATCAACAAAGCTCTGGGACAAACATTGTCTACTGTTGGAGTATACATTCCTAAACATATATTCACTTATGAGCAACTATTTGTCGCATTTTTCTTGGAGTTTCAATGCAAATAAAAAAAATCTTAATAAAAGCACAAAATAAAAGGCAAAAACGTTGTCAAAATTGACAAAAAATACTGCGTACAAAGAATGCTATTGTTATCAAAATATTGCATTTCAATTTATTCAACCTTAACATTGTATATATATTTTTACATAATTTCATAAAAAGTTTTATTTATATATATTCTTTTTAACAATTTTATTTTTTCCTTTACCAATATCAATTACCTAAGCAGCTTTAAAAAAAATATTAGTATTTAAAAAATATTACACATATTATTCATTCGATACATAAGACACACAACGTACATGCTTACTACTAGTTATTACAAGTTTGCAACGTGATGTATAACCCGGAACATAGCTCAATGGTGCAAATGACATGAGTGAGATAGTCTCAGCTGAGTTGATAACTGCAGTGTGAAGGTTCGATTCCTGCCTTTTACAAAATATGGAATTGGACTCTTTGTGGGCACAAGTATGACAGCTCTTATACCCTGACCTATTGAGGAACATCCGGCGATTTACCTCCTCCACAATGCTCTAGAGGCGGGGCGGTGGGGGTCCTCAAGGTTGGGGTTCAACATTTTTTATTATTATAAATGGATTAACAAATAAGTGTACGAATTGATGTGATGTGAATTGATGAATAGCTTTATCTATAAATGAAATAAATCAGATAATTGAGTGAGTTGGTTTATCTTGACAAAAATCTTTAGGGCGGTTACATTCATCAACATTTTTTTATAAATACACCACAATTTAATTACATTAAAGATCATTAACATTTATTCATTGTCACACTTATATTTTTAACTTCTTTTTCTTCGTCACATTCTCATTTTTAACATTTCACTGATCAAAAAACATGTCCATAATCATGATTTTCGTCCAAAAATATCGTTAATGTACTTTAAAATGAAAGTCAAATATTTAATCACAATTTTGGATTATTATTTATTTTGATTATTTAAAAATAGTATGGGCAAATGAGTATTTTACTCTATCTTAGAAAAACTTTTGAAGAGAAATCATAATCATGATGATTTATGTTAATTTAATAATAACAATGCAATTAAAAAAGTTTGATACATAAATGTTATAATGTGTAAAAGTTATGTACCTTTCATACAATTAAAAAATATTTTAATTCCCCCCACGGGCATGGTGCAGTGGTCAAGTAATATGATTCTCTACGGAGTATTGGATGTTCGAATCTCCTCGACAGCTGGAAGACAATATTTATGTTAGAAAGCAGATGTTCAGTAGTGACAAAGTTATGGTGAGTTTTTATCGTTTCTCTAGAGATTCTGTCTGCACATCATGAATGGAGGTCCACAAGGAGGATAACCTCTTGCTGAATATTCAATTCAAGTGTGTATAAGCTGTGATCGCATTCGAATTTACCCGAATGACGAACCTGGGGAAGGCAACCACTTTTCGGTGTTAATCGGACGAAACTCGAATACCTGAATCATTAAAAAAAAAAAAACTCTAATTATTAAAAAGTGGGGTGATAGGAATGTAAAATACACATTTTACATTTTTATTTAATGCGCTCATATGACTATTTTATGCCTAAATGTACTTAGTATTCTCACATTTTGGTTTAGGTGGCAATTCGATGGATATGGCATAAGTTGGAAGAAATGAGGGGAAAAGGACCAAAATGAAAGAAAGCGAAAGTTCGGGAACCAAAGTGCAAATATTCAAAAGTTATATCGAACCTCACAATGAATACTTGAGAGTGCTAGTGGCCAATTGGATGAAGAAAGAAGTCAAAGGGGTGAAATATAGCTAAGACATTATCACATATCAACTTTCAAGCTGAAAAGTTTTGCACCGGTTTTCAGCCTCATATTAAGACCGGTTTTTGACATATCAAACGATCGAATTCGAAGATGTCATCTGAATAAAAGTTGTATCCCTTTGAGTTAGCTTTCCAATGCATCTTGAATCACCTCAATCGGACATCTGGAGAGAAAGTTACGACCAAAATACTGAAGGCTGTCCGGAGGAAGTTTTGTAAAGCCTTGCGATCGCATGGCTTTAATTCCTCGCGATCGCACAGACCATTACCGAGAGTCTGAAGGTTGAATTTATTTGTTCCTTGCGACAGCATGACTTAATACCTTGCGATCGCATGGTTGTTTCCTGATGCCGAATCTCAAGTTTCCTAAATTGATTCAAACTCCTTTGGCAACATATCTTGCACGACTTTTCAACCCTAAAAACATCCCAAAACATACCAGAACGCCTCCAACCTATTTTCTATCTATTTTACTTAGATCTATCATGTGTAACTAACTCTTGGTGCTTGATTGAAGGATACCGAAGCCTTGGAATACATTATAACTGTGAGATCCACCTATTTTCATTGTTTAATTTATATTTTCAGTATTGAATATTCTTCTATGCATAATTTTATGATTGTCATGTTTGATTGCTAAGAGGCCTATTAGTTTTTCATATATTGCAATCTATAGCCAAGTTAAATCTCAAATCCGTAATTGTTTGAATCATTTAACTTGTGAAGCACTAGGATTTGATAATTTTCTGCGATAGAGGTTATTGAATCTTAAGAAGAATGTTTAAATAGATTGAATGCAACCGCTGGTGTTTGTATTATCTAGTTCATCGATTTCTCTATTGTTTAAAGCTGTTATTAAATTGAATCTTTAGCTGCTGATCCAGATTATTTGATAATTAGGGTTAATTAGAACGCTAGTTTCTGATTAACTAAAATTAAGGAGAAATAGGAATTTATTCCAACGATGAATATTGTGAATATGGATTGATTATTCTTTGTGGATTGATGAATGGTTATAAATCTCCAATGGTGGAAGTTGACTTTGATCAAGACTCGTTTCATTGATTTAATACAACTCGTTAATTTACATTGTTATTTGTTATAAGATTGATTTCGTTATAAACAGAACCCCCCAATCGTTATACGAAGCATAAATCGTTAATTGCACACTCTTCGTGGGATCGACCCTTACTTCCATTACTACATTAGTTTTAGAGGTTTAAGGACTATTTTTGGGTGCCTACGACAGCACACCAAATTTTGGCGCCGTTGCCGGGGAATGGTGTTAATTTATTTTTGTGCTTCTTTAGTAATTTTATTTTATTTTTGAAAAAAAAAAAAAGTCAAAAAATCATAATTTTCTAGATTTTTAGGTATTTTATTGTTTTTAGAAATTTTAGCATAGAATTTTATTTATCTTACTTAATCTAGCTTCCTTTTGGTTTATTTTTCACTTGTTCTTTTTGTTTATGACCGCAACTCGATCTTCTAATCAAAGTGATTTGCAGTACGATCCAGAAATTGAGAGAACTTTACGCAGGTTAAAGAGTAGCATCCAACAAAATCTTGAAGAAAGCAATCTCAATCCCAACAATCCATTTACAAGTGATTTTGAGTTTGGAAGAGAAGAAACCATGGCCGAAAATAGGACTTTGAATGAGCTTGCAGCACCTACATTGAATCAACAACCTTTATGCATAACTTTTCCTATTTTAGATGCTACCACTACATTTGAGCTTAAATCTGGACTAATACACCTTTTGCCTACTTTTCATGGTCTTGCAGGTGAAGATCCTCATAAACATTTGAAAGAGTTTCATGTGGTCTGCACGAGTATGAAACCCACTGGAATTACTGAAGAACAGATTAAACTGAGAGCCTTTCCATTTTCTCTGAAGGATTCGGCTAAGGATTGGCTCTACTATCTACCATCAGGAAGTATTACCACATGGGATGGAATGAAGAGATTATTTCTAGAGAAATATTTTCCAGCTTCAAGGGCAGCAAATATTAGGAAAGAAATTTGTGGTGTCAGACAAGATCACAGGGAATCTCTACATGAGTATTGGGAGCGGTTCAAGAAATTGTGTGCAAGCTGTCCCCATTATCAGATCAGTGAGCAACTTCTCATCCAATACTTCTATGAAGGTCTCCAACCCACAGATAGGAGCATGATTGACGCTGTAAGTGGAGGAGCTTTAGTTGATAAAACTCCTGAAGGAGCGAGGAACTTAATTGCAAACATGGCAGCCAACTCTCAACAATTTGGCGCTAGATTTGATCCTCCTTCTAGACAAGTTAACGAGGTAAATGTCTCATCCATTGAACAACAAATAGCTAATCTAACTACTCTTGTTCGTCAAATGGCCACGGGTAATGTGCGACAGCGAAGGGTTTGCGGAATTTGTTCAGTAATGGGACATCCAACTGATGCATGTCCAACTCTTCAAGAAGAACCCACAGAACAAGTTAATGCAGCGGGTGGCTTCCCTGGACAACCACAAAGGAATTATGATCCTTTTTCGAAGACATACAACCCAGGATGGAGGGATCATCCCAATCTTAGCTATGGAAGTTCACAATCAAATCAACATGTTGCTCAAAATCGTCCAAACTTTCAACAATATAGGCAGCCATACCCGCCTAGACAACAACAGGGCCAATCTTCTAACTCTGAAATGTCTTTAGAAGATATTGTTAAATCTCTTGCAACTAACACTTTACAATTTCAACAGGAGACCAAGGCTAGCATTCAATGTTTGGAGAATCAAATGGGTCAAATGGCTAGCGCGGTTAGTCGGCTGGAATCACAAAGTTCGGGAAAGCTAGCCTCTCAAACAGTGGTAAATCCAAGGGAGAACGCAAGTGCAATTATATTGAGGAATGGCAAGGACGTGGAAACCCCAGTAAATGAAGTTCCTACATCATCAGAACAAGACAATGAGAAAGACATGGAAATCACTGTGGAAAAGAGTAACCCAACTGAGAATGATGCGCCAAAACGTAAGTTTCCTCCACTATCTGATTATAAACCAGTAGCCCCATTCCCTCAGGCTTTGATAGAATCTAGGAAAAATGATCCAAATAGGGAGCTTTATGAAACTTTTCGAAAATGTGAGGTGAACATTCCCTTGTTAGATGCTATTAAACAAATACCCCATTATGCTAAATTTTTAAAAGAATTATGTACTATTAAGAGAAAGCAGAAACTGAAGGGGTGTGAAAAGGTGAAAGTTGGAGAAAACGTATCTGTAGTCATTCAAAGGAAACTTCCTACAAAATGCAAAGACCCAGGTATGTTTACTATCCCTTGCATGATAGGTAACACCGGATTTGAGAAAGCCATGTTAGACTTAGGAGCCTCTATAAATGTCATGCCATATTCCATTTATGATTCTTTGAAACTTGCCCCCTTAACTAAAACTGGTGTGGTAATTCAATTAGCTGATAGATCAAATGCCTACCCAAAGGGCGTGATTGAGGATGTCCTTGTACAAGTTAATGACTTGGTTTTTCCTGCTGACTTTTATGTGCTTGATATGGAAAACAGTGATCAAACTAGCCCTATCTTGTTAGGAAGACCATTCTTAAAAACATCCAAAGCTAAAATTGATGTTCATAGTGGTACATTGACCATGGAATTTGATGGTGAGGTGATTACATTTAATATCTATGATGCCATGAAATTTCCTGTTGATGATAATGCTGTGTATTCTATTGATGTAATTGATGATCTAGCACAAGATGTTTTTGAAATTGATGGGAAGGATGACTTGGAGGTTGCTATTTGTAAGAGTATAGAGGAAGAGAGTGATGTATTAACTTTGAATCCCAGCTTGCAAGGAGCTGTTGATATGTTGAACACTCCTCCAAAGTCACAACAAGTAGGTAATGGTTTATTTGTTGATTTGCCTGTTTCTAATGAAAAGACTCTACCTTCACATTTGTGCGGGCCCCGCTCTGGATTTGAAACCTCTCCCTACTCACCTTAAATATGTATTCCTTGGAGATGACAAAACATTGCCAGTAATTATTTCCAACGAACTGACTACATTGCAAGAAGAAAAATTGGTGGAGGTCCTCAAGGAGCATCGAATGCCCATTGGTTGGACAATCGCAGACATCAAGGGAATCAAATTCATCCACCTGCATGCATCGCATTTTGCTTGAAGAAGGAGAAAAGCCTTCCCGTCAACCTCAACGAAGATTGAATCCACCCATGATGGATGTAGTGAAGAAAGAGGTCCTCAAGCTTTTGGAAGTTGGCATGATTTATCCTATTTCTGATAGTAGTTGGGTCAGTCCAGTTCAAGTGGTTCCTAAGAAGACGGGGATAACAGTGGTGAAGAATCAGAAAGATGAATTGGTTACCACCCGTGTTCAAAATGGGTGGAGGGTTTGTATAGACTATAGGAAATTAAATGCTGTGACCCGAAAAGATCATTTTCCTTTACCATTTATTGATCAAATGCTTGAAAGATTAGCTGGTCATTCTTACTATAGTTTTCTTGATGGTTATTCAGGTTATTTCCAGATTGCAATTGCCCCAGAAGATCAAGAAAAGACAACCTTCACATGTCCATTTGGAACATTTGCATACCGTCGCATGCCCTTTGGTCTTTGTAATGCTCCAGCTACTTTTCAACGGTGTATGGTAAGCATATTTTCAGATTATGTTGAGCATATCATAGAGGTCTTTATGGATGATTTCACGGTCTATGGGAATTCATTTGATAACTGTTTGCATAACCTTGAGTTAATCCTTAAAAGATGCATGGAAACTAATCTTGTTTTGAATTCTGAAAAGTGTCACTTTATGGTAGAACAAGGTATAGTTCTAGGGCATGTTATCTCATCTAAGGGCATTGAAGTAGATAAAGCTAAAATTGATATTATTCAATCTCTACCTTACCCCGCTAGTGTGCGGGAGGTTCGCTCTTTTCTTGGACATGCAGGTTTTTATCGCAGGTTTATCAAGGACTTCTCCAAAATTGCTTTGCCCCTATGAAAATTGTTACAAAAGAACGTGACTTTTGAATTTGATGAGGCGTGCAAAACGGCATTCGATAAGTTGAAAGAACTGTTGACCTCTGCACCAATCATTCAACCCCCTGACTGGAACTTTCCCTTTGAAATCATGTGTGATGCGAGCAACTTTGCAGTAGGTGCAGTGTTAGGTCAAAGAACTGGAAAAACATCTCATGCCATCTATTATGCGTCCAGAACTCTAAATGATGCCCAGAGAAACTACACTACAACTGAAAAAGAACTCTTGGCTATTGTTTTTGCTTTAGAAAAATTCCGTCCTTATTTACTTGGAACTAAAGTGATTATTTACTCTGATCATGCAGCTCTGCGTTACTTGATGACAAAGAAAGAGGCGAAACCAAGACTAATACGATGGATACTTCTCCTGAGTGAATTCAATCTGGAAATCAAAGACAAAAAGGGAACAAAAAACAAAGGTTGCGAGATCATTTGAGCCGTTTAACTAACGTGGATGCTGAACTCCAATTGCAGTGAAACCTTTCCGATGAGCAATTATTTTCTCGCAAGCACAACTTTACCATGGTATGCGTACATTGTAAACTTTTTGGTTGTTAACACTTTACCTTCTAATTTGTCTAGGGGTCAAAGAGATAAGCTAAAGAGTGATGCAAAATATTATGTATGGGACGATCCATACTTGTGGAAGCATTGTGCAGATCAAGTGATTAGAAGGTGTGTCCTGAAAATGAGATTACTTCCATTCTCACCTTTTGTCACTCCTATGCTTGTGGAGGACATTTTGGAGCAAAAAGGACAGCAAGAAAAGTGCTTGAATGTGGTTTCTATTGGCCATCCTTGTTTCGAGACGCCTACTCCTTTTGTAAGTCATGCGAAAACTGTCAAAAAACAGGTAATATATCCCAGAGGACTGAAATGCCACAAACTGCCATACTTGTTTGTGAAATCTTTGATGTTTGGGGCATTGATTTCATGGGACCATTTCCTGTATCTTTCGGTTTTACTTATATTTTGCTTGCTGTGGATTATGTTTCGAAATGGGTGGAAGCCAAAGCCACCAGGACCGATGATTCTAAAGTTGTTGCAGATTTTATCAAGTCTAATATATTCTCCAGGTTTGGGATCCCGAGAGCCCTCATCAGCGATCAAGGCACTCATTTTTGTAATCGAACTGTGGAAGCTCTATTGAGGAAATACCATGTCACCCACAAGGTGTCAACTGCATATCATCCACAAACTAATGGTCAGGCAGAGGTGTCAAATCGTGAAATCAAATCCATCATTGAGAAAACGGTCAGCCCAAATAGAAAAGATTGGAGCTTGCGCTTGGATGAGGCTTTATGGGCATACAGAACTGCATGCAAAACACCCATTGGTATGTCACCTTACCGGTTAGTGTTTGGGAAACCATGTCACCTTCCAGTGGAGTTAGAACACAAAGCTTACTGGGCCGTCAAGAGTTTCAACATGAAGATGGATGAGAGTGGAGAACACAGAAAGTTGCAACTTCAAGAGCTAGAGGAAATTCGCAATGATGCCTATGAGAGTGCAATAATTTACAAGGAGAAAACGAAGGCTTTTCATGACAAGATGATCTCTAGGAAGGAATTTGAAGTTGGTCAAAAAGTCCTCCTATACCAATCGCGGCTTCGTCTGTTTCCAGGTAAATTGCGTTCCCGTTGGATTGGACCTTTTGTTATTACTAATGTCTTTCCTCATGGTGCAGTAGAAGTCCAAAGTCTGGAAACCTCAAAGGTATTCAAGGTGAATGGTCATAGACTCAAACCTTTCTATGAAGGTCTTCAGGTGGAGGACGTGACACAATTGGATCTCGACGACCCACTCTATGCTAGTTGAAGGATAAGCAATAAGTCGAGCCAAAGACAATAAACAAAGGCGCTGCTTGGGAGGCAACCCAAGGGGAGTTCGTTCCTTTATCTTTTTATTTATTTATTTATTTTTATTTTTTTCGCATTCATATTTTAGTTATCTTTCTCTTTTTCTTTGCATTTTACCTCACATTGGGGACAATGTAAGCTTTAAGTGCGGGGGATGGGATTTAGATTAAGTTTAAATTTCAAAAATTTTGAAAATTTTTGCATGATTTTTTTCAAGAAAATGAATTGAGAGTTAAATGATTGTTTTTGGTTGTGTATGCTATTTGCAATAATTAATTAAGCTTTTAAAGAACTCATAACATGATTGAATGAATAATCCTTCAACTTAGAGTTTAGTGGAGTTATTTTCTTTGAGGATGGCAGTAACTAAATTCTGTAGACAAAAGTCAGTGAGATTTTTGAACCTTTAGACTGACACATCCATAACAGTCTCATAATTTTCTTTCATGTGTGATATTATTCCATGGTTTTGTTTCTCTAGAACTTGCCTTGATTCTCTTTAAGATCATATTGACACATGCAGGCACGAACATGATTAAGGCCATCTTTGTCACATAAATAAGCTTCATTAGCCAAATAGCCGACCCTGTAATTGAATTTTCCATTGTGAGCCCCTTTGAGCCTCATTGCCTTTTCTTTGTATAAACTCACATTACAAGCTTTAAACTGGAAAAACAATGTCTTTACCCAAGCCTTAGAGCTAGTGGAGTATTGTTGAATGTCATGAGAAGTGTGGATATGCAATGAAATAAGTGTGGGGGTATCAAGATTTATGGTAATGCTATTATTGGTGAATTGGAACAAATTTTCTATGTCGATTCAGAGAGTTCTATTATTGGTGTATCATTTGGAGTTTACATTGTACAAGAAAAACAAAAGAGAAAAAAAAATGATTGAAAGAAAAGAAAAGAAAGAAAAAGAAAATACGTGGTGGAGGAGAGTGATTTTAATGTTGAAAAAGATCTATATTCATAACTCTTCCTACATCTCAAGAAAGAGTTCGATTTGTGTGGGATAGATGCAAAAATAAAATAAAATAAAATGATGAAGCTATTATGTGGAGTGGTTGGTTTACATGTCTTATGTATATGTTTGAGCTAAGTCTATTTATCTTTACTCCACTAGTTTCGATGGCTCTTGAGTCACATACCCAAATATTTCCCACCTTGACCATAAGCCACATTACAACCTTCGGAAAGTCCTTATGATTCTTGTAAAGCATGTGATCTAAGTGGTGGCGAATGAGAAGATATGCAAGCATATGGTAGAACATCTCCATTGGAATGAATTTGAGCGAAACACTTACCCTTTTAAATACATGAGAGTTGAGTGCTTATATCCGTGAGAGTCTACATGTTTAGTTTACTCCATCTTTATATGAAAATGCTTGCTAATTGAATATGAGTTGTGTGGAATGTTTATTCATGAAATTTTATGTGTTTTGAAAAAGTTTGATGGTTCTATGTTCTTGGCATTATGACCTAGTGTTTTTGGGGAATTAAATTTGAGTTTTGCCCGAGGACGAGCAAAAGCTAAGTGTGGGGGAATTTGATAGGAATGTAAAATACACATTTTACATCTTTATTTAATGCGCTCATATGACTATTTTATGCCTAAATGTACTTAGTATTCTCACATTTTGTTTTAGGTGGCAATTCGATGGATATGGCATAAGTTGGAAGAAATGAGGGGAAAAGGACCAAAATGAAAGAAAGCGAAAGTTCGGGAACCAAAGTGCAAATATTCAAAAGTTATATCGAACCTCACAATGAATACTTGAGAGTGCTAGTGGCCAATTGGATGAAGAAAGAAGTCAAAGGGGTGAAATATAGCTAAGACATTATCACATATCAACTTTCAAGCTGAAAAGTTTTGCACCGGTTTTCAGCCTCATATTAAGACCAGTTTTTGACATATCAAACGATCGAATTCGAAGATGTCATCTGAATAAAAGTTGTATCCCTTTGAGTTAGCTTTCCAATGCATCTTGAATCACCTCAATCGGACATCTGGAGAGAAAGTTACGACCAAAATACTGAAGGCTGTCCGGAGGAAGTTTTGTAAAGCCTTGCGATCGCATGGCTTTAATTCCTCGCGATCGCACAGACCATTACCGAGAGTCTGAAGGTTGAATTTATTTGTTCCTTGCGACAGCATGACTTAATACCTTGCGATCGCATGGTTGTTTCCTGATGCCGAATCTCAAGTTTCCTAAATTGATTCAAACTCCTTTGGCAACATATCTTGCACGACTTTTCAACCCTAAAAACATCCCAAAACATACCAGAACGCCTCCAACCTATTTTCTATCTATTTTACTTAGATCTATCATGTGTAACTAACTCTTGGTGCTTGATTGAAGGATACCGAAGCCTTGGAATACATTATAACTGTGAGATCCACCTATTTTCATTGTTTAATTTATATTTTCAGTATTGAATATTCTTCTATGCATAATTTTATGATTGTCATGTTTGATTGCTAAGAGGCCTATTAGTTTTTCATATATTGCAATCTATAGCTAAGTTAAATATCAAATCCGTAATTGTTTGAATCATTTAACTTGTGAAATACTAGGATTTGATAATTTTCTACGATAAAGGTTATTGAATCTTAAGGAGAATGTTTCAATAGATTGAATGCAATCACTGGTATTTGTATTATCTAGTTCATTAATTTCTCTATTATTTAAAACTGTTATTAAATTGAATCTTTAGCGCTGGTTTGAGATTATTTGATAACTCGGGTTAATTACTGGTTTCTGATTAACTAAAATTAAGGAGAAATATGAATTTTTTCCAAGGATGAATATTGTAAATGTGGATTTATTATTTTTTGTGGATTGATGAATGATTATAAATCTCCAATGGCGGAAGTTGACTTTGATCAAGACTCGTTTCATTGATTTAATACAACTCGTTAATTTACATTGTTATTTGTTATAAGATTGATTTCGTTATAAACAGAACCCCCCAATCGTTATACGAAGCATAAATCGTTAATTGCACACTCTTCGTGGGATCGACCCTTACTTCCATTACTACATTAGTTTTAGAGGTTTAAGAACTATTTTTGGGTGCCTACGACAGCACACCATGGGGTGTCAATATATTTAACCAAATCCTTAACTATAAAACATTAATAGAAATTGAATGTGTACTATCTCGTACATGTTCGGCAAATTATTTATTATAACATGAATTGATGTGACGTGACTTGACAAAAATTTTATCTATAAATGAAATAACTAGATAATTGAGTGAATTGATCCGAGTCAACGAAAATCTTTACCCACACGACATTAATAAAAATTGAAAATTGTACTATATTGAACACAACCAGGTTAATTATCATTACAAGTTTGAAACGCAATATATAATCCATAATTGGACTAACAAATAAGGAAAAATTCATTTGTACATAAATGCTTTTACAGAAATTCACCAGAATACTAATAATGAGTGGGCCCCACCATGTATTAAAAAAAATGTGTGGGACCAACGTGTGTGTTTTCTGTAATTTTCTGTCAAATTGGTTTCTATACATGAAGCACTACTGAACAAATAAATTAATGAATTGATTTGACTTTGACAAAAATATGCATTTTAAAACAAAATAACAAATAATTGAGCGAATTGATTTGACTCCACGAATTTTTTTTGATGTACAAGACATTAGTAGAAATTGAAGTTTAAATATCTGGTGCACTATAGGGATAATTATTAGGGAAAATTGTAGTCTGGTACCAAACCTTTTACTTTTTTGCAAACTTTGTCCAAACCTTTGTTTTGTGTTAGCCACTGTACCAAACCTTTAAAAAACTCGAATCGGAGGTCCGAATGGATGGAAACCATGAGTTTGACTTCAAAAAATTATTTTGACCAAATCAACAAAGGGCAAAATGGTAACCACATAATTTTAACATAAAAAAAAGAAAATAAGAAAATGCAACACTATTCACCTTCTTCACAAACTACCCCCAACCCACTCCACTAAATGCCATTGGCCACCACTGCCGACCACCATTTTCCGCGACCAACGGTGGAATCACCTCCCAAAATTTCAGTCTTTGTTTGCAACAGTCATTTTGCATCATAATAATCAATTGAGCCAATGATTTTGCACGATATACTTGTACAAAAGGGTTTCAGGAATTTTCTTGGTGTTATCTTTTTGGGTTTTCTAAATCGTAGCTAAACAAAAGTAGATTTTAGCTTTACTCTCAATTTCTGATCCGCATTGTTCTGCTTTTGGGTGTTCTTTTAAGAATTCAGCTAGATTTGTGTTTATTTTTTGCTTATAGTTATAATTTGAGGTTCAGATTTGCATTTGAAACATTAAATTTCAAGGGATTTTAATCTTAAAATATGGGCTCCATTTTATTCATGAGGAGTGCACTACATCTTCTAAGACCGTAGTGTTGGGAGGTGATTCCACCGTTGGTGGCAGAAAGTGGTGGTCGGCAGTGGAGGCCAATGGGGTGGGGTGGGGTGGAGTGAAGAGGGTAAATAATGTTGCCTTTTTTTATGTTAAAATTATGTAGTTACCATTTTACCCTTTGTTAATTTGATCAAAATAATTTTTTGAAGTCCACTAATAGTCAAACTCACGACCGTGGCTGGCACAAAACAAAGGTTTGGGCAAAATCTACAAAAAAGTGAAAGGTTTGGTACCGTGACTGCAATTTTCCCTAATTATTATTATATATTTGGAGCCCGTTTGATTCTCATTATTGTAGAATGAGAATGAAAAATATAACTGTTATTGGGACTCACACAAGAGATGGAAATTCAAAATTGATAATTTGATGTGATGGATAGCTGTTATATTTTTCATTTTTATGGATGAAAAATGAGAAATAAACGGGAGCTTGAAATGTAATATATAACCTATAAATAGATTAATATCTCATTTCATGAATTGATGAAAAATTGTATTCATAAATGAAATAATAGATGATTGAGTAAATTGACAGACTTGACAGAAATCTTTATCTACAATATATTAATAAAAAATGGAATTGAAATATATTGTATACAAGTTTCCAACATGATATATATAAATAACATATAGTTGCATTAATTAATGTCACGTGACTTGACAAAAATCTTTAAAGAAAATTGATTCTTGAACAAGAATTGGACAACCTTAGCTTTTACAAAAAGCTGTTGGAATAAAAATCAGTTGAAGGAGGAGCCTCATTTCAGTTTTTTTGGTTGGAATCTATAACCAAGTGGGGCCTATGTTAGTTGGCTAGTTTTTAACTAATTAGATGCTCTATTTAGGTCTATAAATAGGAGCCTTAGATAGGAGAAAGAGGGAGCTCGAAAATGCATGAATGATGAGAGCTTGAAAGAGAGATAGGATGTAATATCTCGGAGAAAGTGAGATAAAATAGAGTGGTAAAACTCTTGTAAATCTAGCAAATCTTTCTGATGATTTTTGGTTAAGAAAATCATGTAAATATCTTGATGATTTCTGGTTAAGGAAATCATGTTAAGTCTTCATTAATAAAGGCTTGAGGAAGAGGATTTTCTTCCTGTTACAAAATCTGCTCTGTTTTCTTTCTGCTGGTTTCTTTCTTCTGCTGGTTTGTCAATTCTGTTTTACATTGCTGGTGCCCTTCTTCTTCTGCAATTCTTGCACTGATCTTGGAGATGTGGGGAAGCCCAAATCCCCAACAAAATCTTTAGCTATAAATGGAATATCAGATAATTGAGTGAATGACTTAACTCGATGAAAATCTTTATCTACATGACGTTAGTATATATTGAAATTGAAATTGAACTTGTCGTTAACAATTTGCCTAATCACTATTATAAGTTTGCAACATGATGTATAATCTGTAAATGGATTGACAAATTATTGCATAAATTGACGTGATGAGATTTTTTTATTTATAAGTGAATAAACATATAATTGAGTCAATTGATCTCACTTGACGAAAATCTTTATCTACAAGATATTAATAAAAATTGAAATAGTACACAAATCAGGTTAATCATTATAACAAGTTTGCAAGATGTATAATCTATAAATGGAGTAACAAATAATTGTATGAATTGACTTGACATGTTGTTGGAATATTAAACTCAACTCCAGTTCACGTGTGTGCAAACCAGCAGCTCAACATGCAAAACACCAGCTCACCTTCAGCAAACGAGTTCACCAGCAAACCGGTTCCTGCCTACAACAGAATTCAGCTTCTTTCTTTTAGTTTCTTCTAGTCTCTTCTTATGTTGGTTAGATTGTTAGTTTGTTAGATAGTTTGTTAGCTTTTCTATCTATAAATAGAGCTGTTATGCATTGTAATTCTTAAGCAAGTTGATTGAATAAATTTCATCTGCTTCCTTGCTTCAGCAGGTTTATCTCATCCCGTTTTTATCCTCTGCCATTGTTCAGTTCATTTCCTCTGTTCTTCTATTTTCAGTTCCTTTCAGTTCCAATAATTTCCAGCTTGAATCTCCTCCCCTCCTTGATTTTATCACATGACATGGTGAAAATCTTTATCTATAAGGGTCCGTTTGATTGTAAGAATGAAATTTGGATGGAAAGAAAATGAATTTCAGGGAATTGAATTGCCTAGAACTTGTTTCATTGGAAATTATCAATTAATTATATTTGATTTGTATAATTTTTCATCTGAAAAATATTGAAATTTTGAATCTTTTGGTGTTCGTTCGACTTTGTTTTCCATGAAAATTGTCCATTAAAGAGATAAAATTTCTTACAATTGGGGATAGAATTTGTTTCAATTGCAAAAAAAAAAAAAAAAAACCCACGGGAAAATCAATTCAAGGAAAAGGTGGAAAATTGGTGTAAGTTGGAAAATAAATTGCCTAGAAAATGTTTCCTATCAAACAGTCTAAAATATGGAAAATGGAAAATAATTTCTAACTTTCATGAAAAATTCTTCCTATCAAACATGGCCTAAATGAAATAACATATAAATGAGTAAAATGACCTAATTTGACGAAAATCTTTATCTACAATTTAAGCATCAATTGGCTTGACTCGATAAAGTGTACGGGATTTTAAAGGAACTCTTTGGGACAAACACTTTTTCTTGTCTTTGTTAATGGGAGTTGAATAAAATAGGTGTTGAGAATTTACTTAATCATGCACTAAAAAAATTTAAAAAAATTCCAATTCCATTCAAGATATTCTTTGTGTTTAAATAGAAACCGTGATTAAAATTATACTTCTAGTAAATCCTTCAAACTTCTTTAAGAATCATGATTACGAACAATCATGATATTTGCAAGCCTTTGTGAATCACAATCTTTCCAAACCGCAACTATCCAATTTTCCAATTTTCAATGATTATTCACACAAAGAACAAAAAAGAGATTATTGTTTCTCTTTCTTGTAGATTATGATATTGTGAGATGTGTGTGATGATTTCTTACACCCTAAATGCTTATTAATAGAAGTTTAAGTAGGCTTGATCCATCCATTAAACACGAGTCGCTCCAATTATTAACCACCTTGGAACCACCCCACCGACCCCTTACCTTACCCTATACACACCCTTAGAAAATTTTCAAAAATTGAAAACCTTTTCTAAAGATTACGCCCGACTGTATGGAACCATCCATCCCACCATGTAAAAATTTTCCAAAAATCTAAAATGATTTTCTGGAGATTACATTCCACCCGGACTAACTGTGTTTCAAATGACCAAATTTATTGCTTGTGACCATGCGCGTGTTATATATGACTAATGTTGACCAAATCTATCTTCAATGTGACCGTCTAATTTGTGATTGTATGTAACTAAGTCACTAACCTGTGTTATCTGTTATTAATTGTGACTTTATGTGACCAAGTTAATTTAATTGTGATGGTATGTGACCAAGTCACAACCGATCACAATTGACACATATTTGATCACAACTAATCACAATAAACATATACTTGGTCACATAGAGTAACCATAAATAAATATGCACACACGAAAATCCACAACCAATCACCTCCTATGCACCACAATTAACACTTTAAACTTAAATTTACGACCCTAAATACTGCCTTAACCGATCTATGTTATCTATAACTAAATTTATATTCAGTGTGATTGTTTGTGACCAGATCAGTCTAATTTTTGGTTGTAAGTAACCAAGTCACATACAATTATAGTTAACATAGATCTGGTAACAGATACTCACGATAAAGATAGACTTGGTCACACCCGATTGCCACCGCCACAACCACTCTGACACCACCATCACTCCCAAGGCCGGCCCTGGCCCAAGACAAACAAGGCCATTGCCTTGGGCCTCATATTTTAAGGGGCCTTAAAAAAGAGGCCCAAAATCATCCTAATCCATAAAAAAATGTTTTGTTCTTTTTAAAGAGAAGAGGAAACCCAGGAGGCTAGGAAGAGGAAGAAACGAAGAGTCCTCCTCCTCGAACTCCAACAAATCGACACTTCTCGTCTTCAATTTTTCATTATTCAATCTTTAAGAGTCGTCCTCCTCCAAACTCAGGAAAATTTTTTCTCTATTCCCTATTTTTCATTAATATCTCGCAGAAAATTTGAATTTGAAGTACCAGTTAATCTCTTGTTTCTTTTCCTCAATCTATTTTAGTCTTTTTGTGACTCGAATTCAATTTGTCAAGTTTTAAAAGTGGCCAAGTGGGTTATCAGCTTAAACACGTGGATTGAGGAAACCAAACACGAGTAACTTTTTTCACCGGAGAAGTTAAAGGCTCAAAGGCGGAGACCTATGTTCTGTTGTTCCTATTGCTGTGTTGAGGTAAGGTAATTAATTACTAACTATGGCAAATGGCTTAAAACAGGCTTAAAACCAGCAAGAAATTTCAAATTTTCTTAGTTAATGAAACTGATATTCTCCTAGTTTTTTCTATTATTTCCGTAAGTTTTTCTCCCCAAAACTACTTATCATGTTTACAAATTTCATTACTATAAATGAAAATGCACGATCATCATCATTGAAGATGCGGTACAATTTCACACTTGATTGCAATCACAAAAGAAAGAAATTAGTAATCGTATTAGATTAATGAACACAAAAGCAATACATCTGTTAGTGTAAAAAAATTCAGATTGCTAGCAAGTAGTTGTGGGCCTACATATTTTCTTATCTTCTATAACTATATATTTGTAGGTCATTTATCATTGCCGAATCCTTTCTTTTTGGAGAAGCTTGGAAATTTTTAATTCAGACACATCAATCAGGTTCTATTGCTCTTTGCTTATAACTATGTCTACAAGAAAATTTGAATCTGGATGTGCCAAAAGAAAAAGGAAGAAAAATATTGAAAAATTGATTAAATTTCAAAGAGGGGGCACTTGATAAGTTTTTTAGTAGTAATAAACGAACACATAATGAAGACGTAGTCATTGAAGAGGAATTTAACGAGAATGATAACATAAATAATACAATTGAAGAAAAACGTTGTTTGATGAATGAAGAGATATCTACTAATAGAGATAATGTACATTTTTCCCTTGACCTTATTGAAAATTATTTGAAGCATAATATGATTTCTGATATTGATGGGGTATAATTATTTTCCGAGTTGAAAATTTTAAGGGAAGCGATACCTGCAGAAATTACTGGAGCAATTGTTGTTGGATTACATTAAGAGAATGAACGGTTGTTTTGCAAATGCTTGGATTGCTTATAGAATATTATTGACTATTCCGTCACAGTTGCCTTTGCTGAAAGAAGTTTTTCATAGTTGAAGTTGATTAAATCTTATCTTCGATCAACTATGTCACGTGAACGATTGAATGGATTAGCTATGATTTCTATTGAAAAAAAATATGTTGGAAAAACTTGATTTTAGTGGTTTGATTATTGATTTTACATCTCAAAATGTGAGAAGGTTAAATCTTATGATATCCTAATATCTCGGGCTGTGAGAAAAGTCTTTGTTTGCTACCCTATCTTTTGAATTATATAACGTCTTCTTTTTAATATAAAAATGTTAATTATTTAAATATTTAAAATTTTGCTACACTCGTGGAAAAATGAGTATGTTGAAGGGTCTTGTAATAATTAGTCTCCTAGGGCCTTTTAATTCTCAGGACCGGTCCTGATCACTCCCAACAACATTAAGAACCAAACGCGCATCACCTTATCACGACCACATGCACCACCATCAACAGAACAATTGCTGCCTACACCACCACCAACAGAACCATCTCACAAATCAGAAAATCATCGACACCATTTTTAAAGCACTAACAACCATCCCAAAACTTTGTTGAACTACCCACCACTAAAAATTGATGAACATCAAAAAATACAAAAATCCAAATATGAGATAATATTCAGTTTTTGACTTTGGAAGATGGAGATCTGAAATAATGAGAATGCCACCGACTTTGTTGGAGATTGAGATCGGTGTCGGAGATTAAATACCTACATGGCTCGTTTGCTTATGATATTCTAATACGAATGAATTTTGACGAGTCTATACAATACAAGTCCCTAGAGGAACGTGATGAACTTTTCTCAAAAGGGAGTGGAAATGGTGGCATTGTTGCTTCTTTCGATGAGATACCATATGTGAAGCTTTTCTTCACCAAGCAGTGGCGGACCCAGGACTTCTTGTCAGCACGGGCGACAATAGATCTTCGACCGTTGTCAGCAATAAAATATTAAGAGCCCCGTTAGATGCTTTTTTTTTTTTTTTTTTTGCAAAAACTATATTTTGAAATAGTGATTTGATGAAAAACATGTAGTTAAAAATAAAAAAAAAATTTGAATTTGCATGTAATATTATTTTATTAAAAAATGTGCTGTTAAAAGAAGGGAGAAATATATTTTGGAAAAAAATGTAATCAAACGAGGTCTATAATTTAAATATAATAATTATTTTGTTCAAACTGAACATTTATAATTTTGTTGTAAAAATTAACAATATTCACCAAATGATATTATGTCCAATTTTTGTATAATTCAAATGAAGAGCATGAGTTTAAATTTTTATAATTGCATTTAAGTGCTAATATGTAACATATATAATTCTGGTGAAATTTATATCAAATTTCATGAGTGCCACAATGGTCAAGAACCCAATATCTTGGAGCAGGGGTCACGGGTTCGAAACCCTCCCCCCTTATTCCATTTGTTTTGGCAAAAATTGTAGATTTAAACTTATTACACTAAAAATGTTGGCAAAATGATTCGAAACTGGGACCTCTGAGCTGTTTATACAAGTTCTGGCCACATGAGCTACAAGGAATTTATGTAAACAAAGGAACTTACCAAATATATAATTAGAATATTTGTTCATTGTCCAAAAGAAGAAAACTGTTCCGGCGGATCCAGCACGGGCGGCCGCCGGGGCTCGCCGGGTGCTGGGTCCGCCACTGTCACCAAGTATTGCTCAAAGTACACCATGGTTGAGCTAACATATAAAACTAATGGCTTTTCTTTTGTGTGTAACCCAAATTTCTTTCTGCAGTACCCCATGTCCACCACAGCAAAAAGAGGTCACATTTCATGGTACTAAGTTTATTTATTTTTATCTTTTTGACTTTCAGGTTTTCCCTATAGGTTCTCCCGCAGTACTTGACGTCTCAAGAGCAATATTAAATATGACAGGGGGAGAAAAGATGATGGAAATTAAAGAACCAGGGACGGATGAATTTTTTTTTTGGACAAGCCCACCTATTACCCAAAAGTCCAATGACTCCAATCTAATTCAATAAAAACCTAACCCATTTACCCAATTATCATTAAATTCATTACCCATCCCTCCCTGCACTCATTCACACGAATCACACCATGCACGAAATCAATTCAAAATCAAAATCTTCATTACCTATTTACCTAGAGCAGCCGAGGCATCGAGCAGGAGCAAGCTTCATCCAGTTGACCAGTTCCATTTTTTCTTGCTAGTATTTTGTTTTATTGATGGTTTTTATTTTCTTGCTGAAAATTGGAATGCTGGTTTTGTTTTGTCTTTTGTGATTTGTCTCTTAGACTCTTACAGTCTTACTCTCTTTTTTGTTGAATTATAGTGGCTGGGCTGTCTCTGATTTTTTATTGCTGGTTTGCCATTTTGTTTCTTCGTTTGGTCGGCATTCTGCAGTTCCCAATGCCAGGTGAGTTGAAGTTTTTTTCTTGCTGGTTGGTTGCCTGGTTTTGTTTTGCCTTTTTTGTGTTGAATTCATACTATAATGGTTAATAGAAAATAAGAAATAGTGACTATGGTGAGTTTGGACATGTGGACTGTGGTGTACTGCCTTACTAGTGTTTTGTTTATAAAATTATAGTGGTTGCCGCTGCTGCTTGCTGTGGACCTGTGGTGAGGAGGTTCAAATCTATTTAGTATGCTAATAAATTGGATAGTATGATTAGTATCAAATATCATGGTCTTTAATTTCCATAAATGGTTGGTTTAATTTTTAAATATTACGTTTTTAGTAAAAACAAATTAAAGATCCTAGTAGTTAGTACTAAACAAAATGAACACACCATTAATCAAAAGCCAATCATTTTAAATGCAAAACGAAACTACAAAAGCAAAAAGTCACCCATCAAAAGCAATAAATGGACCTCAGAAACAAAAAAAAACACAACGATACCACTATCAAAGGAATCAAACAAAAGACTCCTTAAAACCATTTTCTTGGATTCTCTTTTTCATAATAATGGCTGTAAGTATTTGATCTTTTAATTTAGTCTCAATTTTTTTTAAATTCTTTCTATTATTTTTAGCCTATACAAATGGAAGCTCAACCTTCGTCAAAGAGAATGAAGACGGTATTTTCATTCTTTAAAAAGACGGGGCAATCTAGTGAAAGTATATCTATGTCTCCAGAAATTGAACATTTGTCAGTTCCAACTCCTATGCAACATCCTCCAATTTCAACTCGAGAAATTGAACAGCTATCAGTCCCAACTCCTATGCAACATCGTCCAATTTTATCTCCAAAAATTGAACATTCATCCATCTTAATTCCTGAATTGTAATCACGTACTAGACAAGATTGTCAATATTATTACTTCTTCTCCTAAACGAGTTACTGAGTTGCAAGCTTCTCATAGAGAGTAAATTCAGCGTATGATGGCTGTTGGGGAGCTCGAATCTGGAAGTCGAACCAATCAAATGTTTAATTTGCAGTGATCAGGAGCTACTCGTTGGAGTTCACATTACGACTCTGTAAAGAGCTTGATAGATATGTATGGTGCAATCAGCAAAGTGCTTGAATATATTTGTGACCATTGTTCAAATAGCAGATCTTTGGTTGAAACTCGTGGTGCTTACAAAAATTGGTGAGTTTTAAGTTCATATTTATCTTGCATTTGATCCATAGAATTATGAGAATCACTAATGTTCTTTGTCAAATCCTTCAAAAAAAATCTCAAGACATTTTGGCTGCTTTAAGGTTTGTGTCTACTACAAAACAATTGCTTCAGAAATTGAGAGATGATGGTTGGGAAGAATTTCTTCAAGAAGTGAAAATTTTTTGCTCAAGAAATGATATTACAATACCTAATCTAGAAGGTTTGTATAACATTGGTCATTCTAGTGATGAAACTACAGTTAAACATTATTATCATTATGATGTCTTCAACAAATCAATCGATTTTGTGACGATAGAGTTAAGTACAAGATTTAATAACACATCAGTTGAACTCCTTTCTCTCAGTGCTGCTTTGGATCCTAAAGATTCATTTAGATCATTTAACAGTCGTAAAATTTGCACACTTGCAGAGAAATTCTATCCTCAAGATTTTTCAAAGCAAGATATTATTACATTACAATTTGAGTTCCCACATTACAAGTTAGCTATGAAAGGTGAGATTTGATTTCAAGTATCTAGACTTGCTGAGTTATGCAGACAGTTGATTGAGAGTGGAAGGTCGGAAAGTTACATTAGGGTGACTAGATTGATTCGTCTTGTATTGATATTACATGTTTCTACCGCAAGCACTGAGCGAGCATTTTCAACAATGAAACATGTGAAGACGACACTTCGCAACAAAATAGAGGATGACTTTCTTGCTGATTGTATGATACTTTTTATAGAAAGAAAACTTGCTGAGAAAATCGATCTAAATTCTATTATAGATAAATATTATGTTTCAAATCCCCGTAGGGAACGACTTAAATAAATAATGTTCTTTAATGCAGCCCTCCCTCCCCCCCACCCACAACAAAAATCTTGGATCAGTCCCTGGAAAGAACATGGTTTGGGGAAAAAAATAATAAATGCCCATATTCTTACACCTTACTTTTTTCCAACGCCAACAGACTCGATCTTGAGAGATTTTGGGGACCTTTTTTAATAGTCGGAATAACAGCATTTTCTGTGTGCAACGGCGCCAAGAGCAGCTCTCGCCAAAGCTGCTTGCGGAAGTTCTGCTCCACCACGCGTAGAGACGAACCGTTGCGTGCATTTGCTTTCCCCCACGGTTTTGCTCCGCCCTAGGGGGGTTAGGTGGGGATGGGTAGAGTGGCGGTAGAGACTAGAGAGAGAATGAAGTGTGGTAGAGAGAGATACTGCGTAAAGAAAGATATACAGAGTGGGGGTCGGGTTTGGGATTAATCGTGGTGGGGCGGTGGGGGTTATTACGTAGATTAAAGATTAAGGTTTAATTATTTTTTTATTAATTACAATTAATAACCTTATTTAACACCTGAAATCTAAATTTTAAACTTAACCCCTTATTTATAAAAAACTAATCTGATATGGTTCTAGATAATTTCTCCATTAATTAAACTTGATCCATAAGTTAATTAATTTAATCAATTAACCTAAATTCGTTAATAAACAATCTAATTAATTAATTGTATAAATGTCCAATATTTGTCAATTAATTAATTCATAATATTATTTTTCTAATTATCTCTTTTGTGTGTGACTAATTAGATTCCCTATCAAGATGACGGATGAAGAGAATTATTATTTTGATATAATAAGAATAAGATAAACTAAAACTCCATTTTAATTTATCATTAATTCACCTAATTTATTAATTGACAATCATCGTCCCATATTAACACTAGCAATATGTCGAGCATTACATATAACGAAAAATGTCATGTAGTGTGACAAAATCAAGTTTATTCGTTTACTATAAAATTATAATCACTTCGTCAACATGATTCAATTAATTACGAAATATAAAAGTGTGTCAATCTCAATTATCGATCATATATTTCATTCCGCTTTTAAGTCAATAATAATCGAAACTATTTACGACTTACAAACTTACCTTGTTGAAGGATTTCGATATCAACTTATAACCGAATGAAACGTAAAACATAATTTCTTACTATTTAAGAGAGATGAATTGTCTATTGATCATTTACAACATTTATATTTCTTGACATACTCGAAAGATATCTTTTCAACGACTTTTGGCAAAGAAACATCTGATTCACCAAAGTGTGATTGTCTAGATTTAAGGAACTAAGATGACCTCAAGTCGAAAGACCAATTATACTACCGAATGTTAAAGATTAATCACTAACGCTCAATAGTTATCAATGTGAAATCTCTCCCTTAGGTTTCTAATGTTTTGTTTCTTTAACAAATATCCATACTTCCATTTAAATGTCATTATTTTATTTTGTGAGATCAACTCCTCACTTTATAAGTGAGAAGTGTCACACATGTTAGTCTATTTATAATAACGATATTCGTATATCTTTATTATTTACAACCACAAATAATTTAAGATTTAGATTTAGTCATAAATAATTTATTTCTTACAATCACAACTCATTGTGAATAACAAGTTGTCAAAATTTGAATTTACGGACTCTATTAATTTAATTTATCAGAATAATAATTTAATTAAATAATAGATCCGTCATAAATTAAACCGTTGCGCTCAATGTTATGAAAATCGGACTAGATTGATCGATTTGATCGGAAAAATCGGTGACAGGCCGAGAAAAGGTCCGATCAAGCATATAAAATTGCTTTCATAAAAATCGGCTCCAAAGGCGCTTAATCGCTGGTTCAACCGGACCTGGCCAAGCCGATCACGATTTTCTCAAGTCACCCACTTGATTTCTTCCGAGAAAGAAAAGGAAAGGTCCCTTCAAAGCATTGAGGTCTGAATCTCAACCTTCAAAAGTTAAAATTACTTCAAGGTTTCAAAAATGAGGAAATTGCACTAAATATCATTTTTTGAATTTGCATTTTCAAAAATGTCAATTTTTAAAAGCTTTTGCAAGATTGTCATTGTTGGGCATTTTTGCCCCTTTAGATAATTTAAATACCCAACACATTTTTAAAAATGTCAATTTTTAAAAGCTTTTGCAAGATTGTCATTGTTGGACATTTTTGCCCCTTTAGATAATTTAAATACCCAACACATTATTGAGTTGACAACTCAAAAAAGTAGTACAAAAAGTAGAAAAAATTGAAAACAAATCACATCACAATCGTACTGGGGGCCTAGATTTTGAATTTTTTTAAAATATGAAATGAAAAAGAATAAAATTCTAACCCTCATCATCATCCTCATAGAGTGATTTCTTCACTCCTCTCCTCTCTAAGCTCTCTCCCGTCTGGCCACACCCACGGAGCAATATTCTCCTGAGGCATCAAAATTTATAATTATGTCGTACAAAAATGCAATGTTAACTGAAATACAAAGTTGAAATGTTCACAGGAAGACGATACTCAGTTATCGAAGTCCACCGGAAGGAACAAAAGAGGGTGCAATTGCAAGAAGTCAATGTGCCTCAAAAAGTACTGTGAGTGCTATCATGTATATGGGTTTGCTTGTATGCATATTTATCCGTTGTTCAACAATTAAATAATCAATTGTGGAATGATAATGGAGTATGTGGTTGGGAATTCTTAAACCATGCGGAGTGGTTGAGAATTTGAACCGTGAAGTCGTTTTTCTTTGAATTTTTTACCGTTTGGGTTTAAAATTGATGGCTTTTCAACATGGTTTTGGCACCATTTCGTGGTGTATTTTGGTAGCCCATATATATCTATGATCTTGTTCATGGAAAGTTGATGAAAAACATAAGATCATTATTATTCCAAAGCAATTAAAGTTATTCTTCTTCTTCTTCATATTCAAATATCCATTTTGTGTTCTCCTTTTGGGTAGAATTATATTTGTGCTTAATTATAATTCTGCAACAAGGCTTGATAACTCTTATAAACCATTTGTCGGAATCCTTAAGCATCTTAATCAATCTGGAGAGGGGGGAATTTAGTTTGAGGATAGCGATCACGTGTTTAGGCCTTCGAATCTTGTTACAGTATTTTGTTCGTGGTTCGTTGCAGATTTTGGTGTAGTTATTCTCCTATTCCCGGTGCCATTTACAACATTATATTCATTGTATTTTTTGGGAGGAGGGGTGAGGGGGGTTGGTTATTAGCGTCAGAACCTCTTAAGTCATGCTAAGTACTACCTAATTGCATTTGCTCTGATTAAACTTGTTTCTTTGCAACTTATGGACATGCAAAAGTTGGTTGTTCTAATGGATACCGATTCGAAGGATGTAAAAATGTCCATGGCCAAAAGGGAGGTATGATTTGCATCAAGGTTTTTTTGGTTCTGTTATCAGATTGCATGAGATTCTACCTGTTAATACTTAGGCGACTTTAGGAATAGATATTAATGTGACTGAATAGGCTAATAAAAGTATAAATTGCCCACTGTGGAAATGACCTGGAGGTGCTGGGAGACTAGGAGAGCGTAATGACAAGTACGAAGATAGATATTTTCTTTTACTACAACAACAAAGTGATAGGTAGCATTTAAGTTTTACGAATTATAGTATATAACTGTGAACCATTTATGGCTTTACTTCTATTTGAACTGGATTCTCAATCTTTTAGAATATGGCATGAATAAGGATGTGGGCATGCAAGCTACTAATGAAACAACATAATGCTCATTTGTTAAAAAACTTGAAATTGTGGGGTCTGGAAATGTTTTACATCATACTGAGCTATGCAATCCTCATAATTTGATGCCAGTGACACCGTCATTCCAATACTCGGAGTAAGATTAATTCTGATTAGATACATTTCAATCCCAATGTACTAATTTCTGATCAAATGGTTAACTAATTACTTGTCATGTGAAATCGCTTCATGAGCAGTAATCTTGTTTCCTTTTTCTCTTTTTGAATTGTATAACCAGGGAAAGGGTACATCAAAAGCCTGGTTTCCTTACGAAAAATACTTCCAGTCACCAGAATCTGGTCCCACCTTCAAGGCACCATGCATCAGGTTCCCAAGGTCTCCTAGAAATTCAGATAATCCTGATATGATCTCAGAAACTTCTAAAGAACTGGATCTAGTTTCTTTTGATCATGAACTAGAATACCACAAAACATGAGTAGTAAATGATTTCTCATCCCACTTTGGATTTTGTTTAATTGGGTTTTGATTGGTTGTCTTGCTATTGGGTTTTGTTTAATTCTGGAAATGGTGAAAGCTCTGGCTTGGAGTTTTTGTATGATTTGATTAACAATGTGTTTTTTGGGATATTGTTGATGTTGAAGATTAACGAGAGATAGTTGGCTCGGATTTTATGTGCACTTTATTGTCTAAGTGTTTTTTTTTTTCTCAACTAGGCTTGCTTGGATGGGAAAAGCCTCTGGGATTTTTTTTTTTTTTTTTCAAAATTCAAGATTTGGGTCATTTTTCTATTCTCTATTTTTGGTAATTTTTTCAATTAGGTTATAATCCTTGCTTTTAGGTGCTGAATATTGATCAAATGTTATTTGTTGAAATGATGGTATATTGAGTTTTTCGTTATATTAGCTTTAATAACTGAATAATAACCAATAGAGTCATTACTCAGGTGTGTTCCCTTCAAGTACATCAATGATGAGGAAGAAAATGGTGGTGACCCGTCTAAAAAGATTGCTGAAGTACTAATGATGAACTTAAATAGTGGACCTGGTCTTCTGTTTCCAAAGGTGAGATTTATAGATGCATCGAACTCTTGACTAGCCAGACCTATATTGGAGGACACAAAATATAAACAGTCTTTCTTCTGATAAGAACGCCATCTTTTATATCTTGTTTAAGGAATTGTATGCTTGTGTATTCTTATATGATAAGTGACTTCACAACATCCCTTCGAGTGAATGTTTTATCATGACTCTATTGTCCTCGTGACAATTGAAAAGGCTTCTTTTAGATAACCCAACTGGAAGTAAACAAGGATAACTTTTATGATCCTCTTTTGTGCAAAGAGTAAAAAAAAATTGTGATTTTTCTGGGTAATGCAAAGGTGTGTTATTGGTTTAGGTTCTAATTATATTTGATATAGTATTATACAAGTCTATTATGGTTCAAACTCATGTATTAGTTCAGCTTCTAACTATATTTGTATAGTAGTATGCAAGTCTAAAATGGTTCAAACCCCTTACCTTGCATGAAATTTTGAAATACTTTTGTGAATAAATCTGGTTTTAGAACTTAACTTTTTCGATCACTCCAACATCTGTTGTTATATTTGATTACTCTTGAACAAGGTTTAAACGGTGGAGGAGCAAGTTAGGGAGGTTGCTGAACTCAAACTTGGGGTTGCTAATCAGAGTATAACTGCAAGTTTTTTTTTTTACAACAATACTAGGTAACTCGGTTACTGTTGAACTGGAAAACAATGAAAAGTATGAGCAGCTTTGATGTATGCTAAATAAAATCTGTAAATCATATTCCAGTATGGAAGATCGTAGAAAATATTTGATATGCACGTTATCATTTAAATGGTTCAATCTGTCTCATAACAAAAGACATAGATAAGTAGTGTTAATTTTTTATGGCAGTCAAACTGTACATAATCTTGCTTTCAGTTGCTAGTCCATATAAGTAACTATGCATTCAGGCGGAAATTTTACATACATACTTCACATATATGTGGTTTTAATGTTTTTCTCTGCTTCAATATGGAGTAAGTATCCCTTCAATAATACCTATTTACATTGAGGTCAAAATTAGATTTCTCTACAGTTAACTTCAGTAGAGAAATATGGTCGTCATGAACTGTAGTTTTCGACAGTTCATCGCAGTAATTCTCGGCAGATGGGAGAAGATCGACAGATAAATTGTAGTTCCGGCAGTTCACCGCAGTAATTCTCGGAAGATGCTTGAATATCGATAGATGAACGTTGGGACCTGAAAGTTTTTCTCAATTTCTCTTAACACTTGACAGCTCCACATGTGGAATGTTGGTTGATTAGAGCATAATATGTGCATTTCGCATTAATATGTACGACATATTGTGCACCGCAATAATTTCATTTATTTTCGTGCAATTGTAATATATTGTTTCATGTGTTATGATTTTCGTACTAATGTTGATATTCGTTTTATTCCCTTATACGATGTTCGTATTATTACGTTAAATTTTATTTCGTAATTTGTTGTTGTACATTGCCATCAACGGGTACCACATATCACGATCTGGCATTTTTTCATTTTCTTATTGTACCTTGCAAAAGAGATGGATTTCAAATGGAGGTACCAGAAAATGCACGGTTACGGGCCCGCATGTCGCAGCGAAGCAACCTGAAGTACATAAAAAGGGTCATTGACCATTTCGATGAGTGGCAGCTCCAAGTTAGGTGACCACGTGTATATAATATATGTTGCGATTTGAAGAAGTAAATTTGATATGTTTCCCTCATGCACATGCTTTCGACATACCAAAGGTTAAGTATCTAAAAACTCTTAATCTAACAGATTATTCATCTCTCGCAGGGTCATAGAGTCGGGTTGAACGTGGCGTAGCCATTGCTTTACACCACATCCCAGAGGTTTTTTATGCCGATATCTAAGTATAGTGTTCCTTTTGTGTTGATGTGGTCTTTAACTACCACTAGCAATTCTTCAGGATAGAAATTTAGTTTCAGCAAGTTCGCTTTGAGTTGGATTCATGAATTTGGATTCGTAAACCTGTAAAACGAAGACAATTTTTATGCTATGTCTGGGTAAAACTTGGTAGTGATGTCAAAATATTGTCTTGATGAATGTTATTTTAACTCAGCAACGCAACAATTGTTCCATTTCATTTTCTTCCACTTAGCCTTAGTCTTTCAATTATATTTTACTTTTATTATTATATAAATACAAGTTTGTGTTATATAATTTTTTCTGTATATCAGTGATATTTGTACCGGACAATTTTGAAAGTTTGCGAAACAATATATATTAAAATTAATAATTCATTTCAGTTGTGCCCTCTCCAATTGGGTCTTAACAATGATAAGCATTGTCAGTATACATTCATGTATAATCTTCTCGTTCGTTGCTTAAATTTCACGTCCTGTAAACTTGGGAGTTATGTAAGAGTAACAGGACATTTTTTATAATGATGTCGAATGTAGATTTGGGGCCCATGCATCCTTCAACTGTGACTTAAACATTTTTATTTGTATGGCAAAATATTGCACATGATATCCATGTTGTCTAAAGTTAGGGTACTATGTTGTGGTTGAAATGCAAAGACATGGAGTGAATAAACATGTTCACGAATTCTCATCGAATACTTAAGTTCATGCATGGTTTTCGCGACTCATAGTTCCTTGCCTATTGGTGCACCAATTTGTTGAAGTGTGTAAAAATTTCATAGGACAATATTGTCTTGATGAACGGATACAAAGGCAATAATGAGAATTGATTGCAAACAACTACATGCATGATTTTTGAAGAAAAAATAGTACGCACACATTAAGATTTGAAATTGTCATAAATTATATACAAAATTTAAGTCATAACAGTACAATTGGACCTTAAACAACCACACCAATTGGATGTCAAAATAAGTTTGAGATGTGATTTGGTTGTTATGTAGTAACTGACCATAGTTGCTTTCTTCAATGAAGTTCATTATAAATAGCATGGCATCATTAAATAAGTGAGTTACACTCTGTATAATACTCAGATAGAAAAACAATTTCACCAATGTCCCTTATGCCTCGTATGTGTAGTTACAGTTTGTAGTATGTGCCAACTATCGAGAACAACAGAAATAATATGTCGGGAATGACAGATGAATTGTCGGTTGTCTTATGTGTAGTTACAATTTGTAGTTTGTGCCAATTGTTGAGAACGACATAAACAATCTGTTGGGAAAGACAGATGAACTGTCGGGTTGTCTCACAGTATTATGTCAATGAATCGGTATATTTGTTGGGAATGTAAACATGTCTACTACTGTTTGCAAACGATAATAGATTTCCAATGATAACGTAAGTTCGAAATAATACTGCAAGTTCAGAACGATAATATGCGAACATAACGACCAATAACGTCTGCAAACCAAAATTAATTGTAAATGATTACATAACTTCATATTGAACAACACCGTTCGGGAACATTTAATATACTACTTCAACAACTTCCGAAAATCAATTCAATTTGAGTGCGAGACTTTGAACTGCAATTCAATTTGAGTACGGGGATCAAGAATACCAAGTTTGTCCTTCGATTGTAGCACGAATCCGGTTAGGGTAATACTTGTTGGCACTAAAATGAAAGTGATTTTGTCACCTCTCCACTTTCATTTGTCATCCACATGAACAAACTGTCCCCCATACGACACGATGAATCTCAAATGATTACTCATACCTGAAATGTTTCCCCTTCAGCAGTAAGAATTGCGCACAATAAACATGTCTATATTTAATAATACGAATGTGGAACTTTCGAATATTGAAAAACATGGAGTAGCGGAAAGTGAAATCAATGATGTGTCAACCGTTTTCAAGTGTCGAATTCCACATTTAAATTATCTATCTCGATAGTTCAGAAATGTCGGGTTCGACGGTTTACATGTCTAAACCGAATGTTTCAACAGAATTATTCGATAGATGAACTGTAGGAACTGTCGAGAAACTTGAAAACATGTATTTGGTACCTTTGAATAAATTATTGAAAACATTAATGGTGATAATCAATTTTCAACTACCACATGAAAATATCTTCCCACTAATAAATAACTCAATACTTCATTAAATATAGAATCCTTCAGTTTTGTACATGATATTTGTATTTTTATCCTTCAAAAATATTTGAAAAATCAAACAAATCAATGAATAATATTTTCAAAAATTTCTCTGATTGCATTTCATCATATTGTATTTAACATCTACAAAATAGTAATTTATGAGATAAAATTAATAAACAATTTGTAAATGATAACCTCTCAAAATGGATGATGAATTCAATAGTAATGTTTCATTGATCTGAGGAAGATGGAGAAGAAGTTAGGATTTGTTAATGGAAAGAAGATATGTGGTTATGTTAATATTTCAAATCTTTTTTTTTTTAACAAAACTTATATTACTCAATATAATATACATATAAACAATTTTTATAATATTTAATTGAATCATCACATCATAACATTAATTACATTCAAATCCAACAATAAATGCTCCTAAAAAAGTGTTATTAAGGATAAACTAGGCATTTTGCACCAAGAAGTGACATTTTTGCTTACAAAAAGTGAAAATGACAATTTTTTAAAAAATTTTCAAATTTAGTGACATTTATGAAAATTCCCCTTCCAAATTTTACCTTAAAAATGGTACTAGGATATCACCTTCTCGGCCTAGAAATTGTGGCTTGACTTTTCTTATTGTCACTTCTCATTCACAGTGGAGAAGGTAACGTTTGCAGTGGAAAAGGTAAAATGACTGTGGATGGAAATGAAAAGATGGGTGGTGGCATGGTGCCTTATCCTTTCATTTTCAATTCCTAGTTTTCGCCCGTGCTATGCACGGGTTTTGTTTTTCTTGAAGATATGTTAGTGTTGCATGATGTAGACGATACCTTAAGATTTCCAAGAAGACTTTAACCACCACGTCGACCTTTATAGTCCCTACCATCGGCATCCCCTGGTTCCTTCATCTATTCAATTACTATGCTAATTCTGATAATCATGATCAAAGAAATCCAGCTTAACACTAAAACACCTTTAGAAATTACATACAGATATACACCCACCCCCAAACATTGTATTGGCCCCCTAATTTTATTTCTCGTCCAATGTAAAACTGGTATTCACATTTTTCCAATGTAAAATTTGGCCATGCATCAATCAGAAATCCAATAATTGAAATTACTCTTCCAACAATTTTTTTCATTTTCATGTATAGAGAGGTTATTGTTATAGATCTAAAGTATTGAATTTCATCAAAGACTTTAGTTTCAATGTCTAGACAACCACCTGTTGAATCTGCATCTCCCATCCTTTGAACCCTCTCTCTGATATAAAAATTGGAAAGTCCAATTTACCGAATTAAACAAAACCAAAACTTAATTATGAAATGATCTGTTGAATACTTGAACTCCTATGCTAATTACAACTCACTGTAAACCAACAAAATCAACAATGTGCCCTTCAACATTTTTAAGCAAACCACCATTTTCTTTTTAATTTTTAACTTTAATATGAATCCAGTAAAACTACACAAGATGAGCTGAAAAATAGACCAATCCTAAAGAGCAAAAAGTCACAAATTTCACTTTATTCCAACTCACATGTTGCATTCAACTTCAAATTTGCACATGGAATCTATCATACAGTCATTAGGCTCTAAACTCCCCGATTATTAAATTAAAATATCTATATAAAAAAATTGTCAATTCCAAAGAAGGAAATAAAAAACGAAAAAAGTTCTATTTTTCTTGACTAAAATAGCCTCATAAGTCATAAATAATCCATTGTGTAGTGTAACTAAAACCAAGAAGGGTAATCCAACAAATAATTATAAGCAAAAACTGGAAAATATTTTCCTTCATGTAATCGAGAACCAAATGGTGGAAAAAAATACACCAAACCCATTTTGCTCAATCCATGCTACTTTTCAATATTATGAATCAAGCAAATTGGGTATCGATAATTTTAATTCAGAGAGCAGGCAAGAATTATAACCTTAAATAAAGAAAATGAAGCGAAAAGTTAACAAATCAAGCCATTACTTTCTTATTTATATTTGTCTCATTTGTTTTGAATCTTAAATTAACGTGTTACGTGCTGCAAATTTAACTGAAGATATGTTCATCAATAATTATCTTAACATTACTCCCAAGATTCTAATGTGTTCTGACTGTTTCAACACTGTTGTGCTTGGATGGATTAAAAAGAGGGAATAGTCCTATAAATTTCTATGGAACTCCTGCACTCTACTTTTTTCCTGTAGGAACTTTCTACTGAATAATAAGGCTAAGGTTATCAGATAATGAAAAATAATTTAACCACACACTTGGTGTTAATAATATGATATAGAATTTAACAACTAAAAGAGTGAACATATTACCTGGTATGCCACTGCAAGTGGTCTTAATCGACGTCCATTAAACTTATCAATGACAGAATGAATCTTTCATTGTATATCTGATTTGTTATATGTAAGCCCCAAGATCTAGAAATAAAATCATAAGAACATTCAGGGAAAGTAATAATTAATGTAGTAATTCATTAGAAGAGACTCAACTAACAAACCTGTTTAGGGTACCTTTGCTAGCTTGAACCGGTGCTATGGCTCAGTCAATCTTGCTGTAGTCTCTTGTGAGCTTGGAAAACATGGATTGACAAGAATATAAAGAGAACGATATAATGTATTTGTAAGTTTATTGAAAAAGTAATTCAAACATATAAAAGAGGAAATCTAAAATATTTATAATAGCAAGCATATTACTCAAATATATTAATATATGAATGGAAAGAAATTATTCATTGAAAAATAGTTACTGGGTAATAAGTTTGTTGTCAAACCTGTTGAAGGAAGGGCAGTGGCTGCAGCTGTTCAAATCGTATGCTTGTTTCTTCATTTAGATCCACCACATCAATCTAGAATTGAAACTCTTCAATATACTAACAATCTGAGATGAGTATGTTTTAAATGTGTAACATAATTATACTGTATTCACTTTTTCATAAAACATGAAGTATATATAGTTGAGAGCTAAAGAAATAGTGAACTTTAATTAATATAAAGTAAATAATATTTAAGTGACGTTTAGGATGAAATAAGCAATTGAAGACTATTCCAGAATGATAGTAAAAATGTTTCATATATTATTAGCAGCAACTGTACAAGTAGTAATTAAAAACTAATCAAAATGGTTGAATATGATCCTATGAGAGCGCAGAGAGAGATTCATTTTCTGTCTATTACACAAACTTGTATTAATTTGACGAGAAGTAAAAAATTTTTGAAGGCTATTCTGTTCTTTCACATTAGGGATCTCTGAACTAATTCCTCTTTACAACAAAAAGTGAATATCAATATAAGAAGATTTATATTTTAAATAGTACAAAAATGCTGCAGGTGAACAACTAACCAATTTCGTGTGTTTTCTTCCTCGATATTGTTCTTTCATTTGGAATAGGAATTTTTATAGCTTCTGTATCTTCTGCAGGAGTCCCTGTTTATCAATGGCGATTCTCAATGATTAACTGTGTTCTAAATTCTCAACAAATCCAAACTCCAAAACTACTTCCTACTACAACTCAGCATCTCCATCAAAACCCATAATTTCTTCTCTCCCTCCCCACCTATAATTTCTAACACGCATCACGCCTCAGGCACGGACATGACAACACAGTTTTCCTTCATAAAACCCGCAAAGAAAGACCAAAAATCGCAGATAACCCATAAAATACACCAAATATGTATGTAATTATACCCAAAAAAATATACATGTACCTGAGGAAGACATGACAATAAGCTATTGGGAAAGAAACCTAAAAATTGAAAACTTCTCTACAACCGAAGAAGAGACAGAAAGATAACTTACCGATCGTTGACCTTAAAGTCGCGCACGGAGAGGATAGTCCGTGCTCTGTGGTGCACGGAGAGGATGATGTTGGTGGGCCATGGAGTTTGACTATCAGTTTGTTTGAGAAGGATAAAAATTCAATTAAAATTAAAAATATAATCGTTACTGGGTCCCACTCGTCTAATAAAAGTCAACTCCAACGACTATATTTTCAATTTTAATCTGATTTTAATCCCTCCCAAACAAACTCTATTTATTTCCATTTTCTTTTTTACATTTATAATTTTAAAATGAATTATTTTCTTTGTAATTAATAATCAATAGGCACCTTATAACTACTTTTAAATAACATTATGAATTTATAAATTTCATGTCTTCAAATTTAATATATAAAACATAGGAAAAATTATCTTATTTTCTATTTAGGTAGGATAATAGAAAAAATTATCTTCTTTTCTATGTAGGTAGGATAATAAATGTATGATTAAATTTTTATTCTAGTGAATTGAAACGGGAAATTAATTGATACAACACTAACTTCTGTATGTAGACGATGGATGAATTATTTAGGTGTAATTTTTTTTTCTTAGTATGAGCATTACTCATCTTTTGTAGATGCAAGTTTGATAATAAAAGATTGCAAATCATTTATTTTCGTTTATGCTATGTTGAATTTAATGAATTTTTAGCTTTATGGAAATTTTAATGTTCAATTAGTACAATTAAAATATGCACAAGAACAAAATTATAGCATACTTTCACAATAAAGCTACATGTAATGAAAAAATACCGGAAGTATGAAGGGTAGCTGTAGCAGTCTCTTCTAATCTTATACTGCTGCTCTATAAAACAGAATCAGGAAAAAGTGAAGAAGAACGACCACAAGACATAATAAAAAAGAAGACGAGGGGAAACAAAACGGAAAGGAAAATAGTTTCCATAAGAAACGTGAACACAAAAAACGAGATGAATTAGGAAAGTTGAACAAAAATACAAACAAGTTTACCTTTAATATGTTGCATGAATTTGCAAATCTATCGAAGCGAGAGAGATGGACTCTCTTACTCAATTTTTAGCTATATGCAAATTTTATTATTCAATTCGTACAAATAAAATATGCATAATAACAAAGTTATAATATGCTTTTACAGTAAAGCTACGCCTAATGGAAAAATACCGGAAGTATGAAAGATAATTGTAGCGTTCTCTTTTAATCTTTTATCGCTGCTCTATAAAATAAAAACAGGAAGAAGTCAAGAAGAACGAACTGAAGACACAATGGTGGAGGAAAAAAGAAAGAAATGGGAAATAGTTTCCATAAGAAACGTACAGACAAAAAACGAGATGAAATAGGAAAGTTGAACAAAAATACGAACCATGAATTCAGCGATCCTCTCTTCTATAGGAAGGTAGATTGTGGAAATAAAAAAATAAACTGGTTCAGGATGTTAGCTTCAAGTAGTTTGGACGTCAATTCTATGGCGAAATATGAAAATCGTATATTCTTTCTTTATGGTTGTTGTGAGAACAGGAAAATAAAATGTTTCAATAAAGATAATTTGAAGGTGATAGAGGCGGTTAGTGAATAATTTTTTACAGATGTCCATATATGGGAAGGTGGAAAACTGGTGTAGTACATCCAATTTGAAGGTGGTGGAGTTCGGTAGTCAACAATTACGGTGAAATGAATATGTTTGTACAAATTTCCACAGTTATATGCACAATAGGATATTTCCCAACTAAATAGTAATTCACAACGTGTCAATGTAATCATATTACTTACTCATGAAGGAATACATCTTGCTTCAACTACGGCTCCTCAAAGTGTTCATTTAATCATGGTAGTGATGGAGTTTATTAGTCAACAAGTAAGATGGTGTGAATATTTTTGTACAAATACCCACAATTAAGGGCAGTACGTGAACTAGCAAACTACATCCCTTAGTAAAGTCAACAATTGAGGCTTGGTTTTTTCATTTTTTTCCACACAATATAGAACAGTTGGAGGTCAATGCAAGCCCACCACAATCCAAACCAGTTTAGTCTCCCTAAGAAGCAAACTCCAAACAAATGAAGTGTGAACACGAGGTACCAAGAATGAATAGTACTCTGATGGATCCTCTCTTTTATAGGAAGGTAGATATTATTATATATTTTGCCTCTATTGATTAAGCCCCTGTTTGAGCCACATTAAAATTTTCATTCTCATTCTTCTACTCATTTTCAAATACGCATTTTTCAATAAAATAATATTTTTTATCACATCAATAACTTTTCTTTCTTTTTCGATTACACATTCTCCATCAATCTAATATTCCAAAATACATTCTTCTAAAATAATGTGGCTCAAACACACACTAAGTATTATAACTAACAATTAAAGAATTGAATAATTTTAAATTATCGTAAGTATATTAGTTAATTAAATTGATAAAGGCTTATTGTATATTTATTTAAACTTTTAATGATATAATTAATATAAAAAATTGATAATTTTATGTTATCAATTTGATCCCAGTTTGACCTCGATTTGACACTTTTAATTTTTCAGGACGATGTCCGATCCTATTTTAAAATATTGATTGTGCTACGTGTACATCATAAATTATTGATTTATTAACCCACGGATAATGTGACAAGATATAATTAAGTCAAAATTTTACTGACCAACAAAAAAAATAAAACTCTCCCACTTTCTTTTCTTCACCTCACCAATCAGTAAAAAAAATTGTAGATGGTGATGTACAAATAACATTACGTCGGATTAAATGCATTAATCATATTAAAAGTGTGTATATCAAAAATCGATTGGATTTAGGGTATAACAATAAGTTGTCATATAATCGAGCCGAGAAATAATTGTTTGATTCAATTGTTATTTTACTTGTTATTTACATAAAGCAGTAAGTTAAAATGAGTAATTTAAGGTTCGTTTGACATGATTTTTGCTTTTATTTTACTCCATATTAAAGAGGTTTTGAAGAAAATTACTTTAATTTTTGTTTGAAAATTAATTTTTAAAAATGCTTTGAGAAAAAATTATAATGGACTAGCTTCCTATAAAAACTTATTTAATTATAGGAAGCACTTTCATAAAATTAGTCAAACGGATCCAAAAGTAACTTTTGAGTTTCAAAAACTTTTTTTTGTCGTTTTAATAAATGCAATAAAAGAATATTTATAAAATTTTCAAACAGATACTACAAATTGACACATTACACAGCACCAATGCCACGTATATGCTATTTTGCCACGCAATGGGAAAACGTGGGAACTATTCTGCAGGCATGCAAAAGACGTGTTGCAATGTTCCCGGGTAAACTTGTTTCAATGCCTGAGGTCCCCCCGCTCCCCCCCCCCCCACCCAACCCCTTTTAAACATACAATTTATAAATACTTATTTATATTGTGTAGTGATATTTGAAAATATATACATGTTGATTCAAAATTAGTTTTTAATTACTATATTAAATTACTAAAATGTTGAAGCAATAAGACTTACATTATATTCAATTATTTCATGATTCGAAATATTTTGATAGTGATTTATTTTATTTATTTAATAAATAATATTTTGATGTTGTTTTATAATTAATGTCTATATCTTGATAGATCACAAATATAATTATCAACCGTGAACTAAAATGCCATTCATGATACAAATATATTATTTCATGGCCTAATCAATACTTTAGCCCTTATCTGATTTTCATTATTTCTAAAATATATTTTTTTTCCAATTATTTTCAAATGCACATTTTCAATAAAATAATATTACACGTAAAATCAGAACTTTTCTTTAATTTTTAAACCACGTATTCTTCATCTATCCATTATTCAAAAATGCATTCTTTGTCAAATAATGAGACTCAAACAAGGCCTTAATTTGGAGTAACTGACTAATAATTAATTAAAACTTATTCCATCGCTGAATGAATGAGTGACCTAATTCATGAGTGAAAAGTGAACTTTACGAGTGTCCTCGACTAAAATTGATGAATTTTAAAATATTATAAATTCTAATGAATTTTGTGAATTTGAAGAGATTTTCGCAAATTTCATAAGAATCTCGTTACAAAGGGATAAAATTTTAAAAGATTTTATTATATGTATTTTTAAATTTGAAATACACCAAAATATTTTAAAATCTTTATAAATCTACTCAATTTTGCTAGAACATCAGGCTCTGATTTTTTACATGCATATATACTTGGCCAATTTTTATTGACAGTTCAAAAAAGCTATCAAGTCAGTACCCCGAAAAAAAACACTATCATTGAACATGTTTCTTGAGCTTTTTCCAAATCCACTAGCTATTTAGGGTACCTAAAATTTCAATGGTTTCATGGAAATCCATTAAAATCTCAGTTGAAAATACATAAATTTTAATGGATTTCATCTAAATTTAGAAGGATTTTTAAAATATATCAAAATCTCAATTAAGAACAATCATTTTTTTATCAGATGATTATATGAGTAACCTAGAGAATTCAAGAACAAGGGAACGAGACAAAGTCTATGAATATTTAATTGTTGAAGTATGAATCGTCACAAAATTTTTCTCGACCCATGATCAAAGAGAGAGAGAGAAAGAGAACGAGCCTGCTTTGCTTGATTCTCCTTTCATGACTGAGGAGCCGGTGACTACTCATCGATGTAGTCTCTCTCTCAAACAAAGAAGAGAAAAACATCGAGACCGTCATTGCAAGGTATAATTCTTTTGTAGTATTTGCTTTGGAAAAATCAGAGCTATTAGTATTAGTATTTTTCCTTTCTATAATTACATATAAACTAATCGTGTGCCACCGCATCACTATCAACAGCCGTTTCATGCAGCTTACGGCGTCGTTTTAGGAAGAATTTACGGCAACACTACAAAGCTGGCACAGAACGCTCTTTTCACTCAAGAACCCTACACTAAACAGAAGATGCACTCTCTTCTTTCTCTTTCCAAACCTCCTGAGGTATTTTCCCTTTTCCATCATTTTCAAGTTTCAAATCCATGATCTATTGTTCATTTCACATCTTCTAGCTAATCAAATGTTAAGGTACGTATAGTAAAGAGTTTTCATCATCTTAATTCTCAGCTACTTTTCAAGATTTCTGTACCCTTTTGAGACCTTACTTTTCAAGAAGTTGATGTTTAACTTTCGAATTTTTCTTACCCATTTTTCACATTAGAAGCATTTTTTTTTCCTTTTCGACTCTTCAAGATTTTTTAGATAATATACCTTTTTATGTTTTTTCTTGCTAAATTTGCAAACGAGGCTTTAGGGCTTTAGCTGAAAGATAGTGCTTTTCTGTTTATTTCTTCAAAGATTTGTTCTTTATTTCGATTTTCAGTGAATTTTCAGATTATATCTGTTTTAATTTTGCAGGGAGAAGATTTTACTAGAGCTATGGTTTCTTTGTAACCTCGATGTAATTATTGTTATATTGTTGCTATTTTAGTTAGACCGAAGGCTTTGTTAATATATTTTCGGAGAAAGGAGTGTTGTTGCTTCTGTAGTAATTTAATTCCGACTTCGCTTTCATTAGAATTTGTAGAAAGAGAGTGCTGTGTTGTTGTTAAAATGGATCAGAGTTTGGGTTCAGAGTCAAATCCTCCATCTGGGTCAATTGATAGGTCTAGGGTTTTGGATGTGAGGCCATTAAGATGTCTTGCTCCGCTGTTTCCAAACCAATCCGGCATGTCTTCAACTTCAACCCGTCAATCCACGCCATTTGCATGTGTTGCACCAACCGGTCCCTTCCCACCTGGCGTCCGACCGTTTTACCCGTTCATGATTCCAAATGATTCTCAGCAGTCCCCATTTGGTGTACCGAACCAACCGGCGAATTTCAGTTTTTCCGATGATATACCGGCTCCTGTTCCACTGAATTCATTTAGAACACCAATGCCCCAAGCCAATGGGGGCAAGGGGCGTTCTAAGAGGGCCTCGAGAGGTCGCAGTCCGGGATCTTTAGGCATGGAGAACGATAGTTACAGTGACTATCAGAGTGACCAGTACGCGGGTGAGTTTGGTGTGAATTCGGCTGATTTGGATGATGCTAGTTATTTGGGGAAGCGTAAGAGTGGGGCAAGGAAGAGTAGAGTCAATCGCGATGAATTGGACGTCGAATCTCTTGTTAATGACTTCTTGACTTCATTTACACTTAGGGAAATTGATGAGTTCAGAAGAGCTAACGGTGAGACAGAGGTAGTCGCTACTGTACTGTTGGCTTATGATTTGTTTCGGAGAAGGCTAACCCAGATTGCAGAAGCTAAGGATTTGAATTCTGGAATTGCTAGACGTCCGGACCTGAAAGCTGGTGCACTCTTGATGACCAAGGGGGTTCGGACAAATAACACTAAGAGGATTGGGCATGTCCCTGGGGTTGAAGTTGGTGACATTTTCTTCTTTAGGATGGAACTTTGCATTGTGGGGTTACATTTTCCCAGTATGGCAGGCATAGATTATATGAGTTTTAAAGTTACTTTGGATGAAGAACCTGTGGCTGTCAGCATTGTCTCTTCTGGAGGATACGATGATGAGGGGGAAGATGGCGATGTCTTGATTTACAGTGGCCATGGTGGATTGAAAGATGGACAAATGTCCGATCAGAAACTTGAAAGGGGAAACCTTGCTCTTGAAAAGTCTCTACATCGTGCCAATGAAGTGAGAGTTATAAGGGGGGTAAAGGAGTTTCCTGGTGCAATTGCAAAGATTTACGTTTATGATGGCCTTTACAAAATTCAGGAGTCTTGGGCTGAAAGAAATAGATCTGGATGCAATGTTTTTAAGTACAAGTTGGTTAGAGTACCTGGGCAGCCCGAAGCTTTTACATTGTGGAAATCAATCCGACAATGGAAGGATGGATTAGCTAGGACAGGGGTCATCCTTCCTGATCTAACTTCGGGTGCAGAGAGTCATCCCGTGTCTCTTGTGAATGATGTTGATGATGAAAAGGGACCTGCTTATTTCACTTATGTGTCCCATCCCATTTACTCCAAGCCTTTTGCTACACCTGAACCTTCTTTGGGCTGTCATTGCATGGGTGGATGTCAACCAGGTGGTACCAACTGCCCCTGCAATCAGAAAAATGGGGGCTATCTTCTCTATTCATCACTTGGGGTTCTTCTGGCTCACAAGTCCTTGATACACGAGTGTGGACCGACTTGTGCATGCCCTCCCAACTGTCGGAATCGAATGTCTCAGGCAGGTCTGAAAGTCCGCCTTGAGGTCTTTAAAACAAAGAACAGAGGCTGGGGGCTTAGGTCTTGGGATCCTATTCGTGCTGGAGGTTTTATTTGTGAGTATGCAGGGGATATTGTAGACGCATCTACTGTAGGAGATCTTGGGAATGAAAATGAAGATAATTATATTTTCGACGCTACCCGCTCCTACGAGCCATTGGTGGCTGTACAGGATGAAGATGATTCTAATGGCTCTAGAAAAGTTCCATTTCCCCTTGTTATAAATGCAAAAAATAATGGCAACGTAGCTCGTTTCATGAACCATAGTTGTTCACCCAATGTGATCTGGCTGCCAGTTCTGCGTGAAAGTGATAATGACTCGTACCTCCATATTGCTTTCTTTGCCATCCGACACATCCCTCCCATGCAAGAGCTAACATACGATTATGGGAAGGTCCCACCTGAGAAGGGAGATCATGGAAGGAAGAAGTGTTTGTGCGGGTCTACGAAATGCAAAGGGTACTTCAATTGATGATGCCAATTACAATGAATAATGAATTTTCTTGGTGCTTGATCCCTCTGGGAAAAAGGTTAGTTCTTTCCTTGTTATTAAATTTGATTTATTTCAATTGGTTTTTTTCCTTCTAGATTCTTATCATTTTTAGTTTTTGAAGAGGGGGGCTCCTTTCAAAGGAGAATACTTGGATTGACAAAGATATTAAACACTTCTAACCTTAACTTCAATGGATTGCAAGGCATAGAAATCGAAAAATTTCAAAAGCCAAGCCTCTTTATATTTTGAAATTCGCAAGACAGTTGATTCTTTTGAAACATACAGACCCATGTGAAACTTGGATAGTAAGTCTTGTTGATTAGCTCTGATTTAGTGGTTATATAAAGTCTGCTTATATCTCTGTTTTAAACAAAAAAATGTCCCGATGAATTCCACTTAATTGTATTGCAAGTTAAGCTACTCGAGAAGAAAGAAATGGTAAATATTACATATAAATTGGTGTAATATCATGTAGCACGTGCTTTATACTTATTTTGTACATGTATGATTCTGTAGCTTGTGCTTTGTTCTTATTTTTGTACATTTATGATCGCGTAAGGGGTTGGTGGTAGATAGGGGTTTGTTGTCGGGTTCTTACTTCTTCTCTTACGTTCCTATTCTTTTTTTTTGCTCTGAACTTCTTTTACCTTTTTTCCGGTTTTTTGGTGTAAACAAGAAAGAATACAGTTCGTGTTTGTGTTCGTGTTCCAGTCTTCTCATCTTTTTTCTTCTTTTCATATGATTGCCTCTCTCTATCTCCCTATGTATGTTGGATCACTTGTAATATGCATTGATTTTTCTTCATTGCAAGACATGTTATATCATGAAATTTGTATGACAATGTATTTGGTCGATGATAGCGAACTTTACAGACTAATCAAACGTGTATGCAGACTTCTTATGTACAGGTACGATATAGCGGCAAGATGAATCTAGTTTTGTGTATTTTACCTTAAGGAATGGAGGTTGTGGAAATGAGCTCCCCCTGGATAGGGTATATGCCTGAAGGTCCTGTTGTGGTCGAAGGTTGGCTTTTTGGACTTGGCAGAAAGAGCTCGTCTCGAACTCTAATATGTATTTAATGTTGTAGGTTATTGAACGAGGTTTTGGCAATAGTAGTGGGAGTTTTTGTTTAACTTCGCTTTCTTCTACTCTTAAACTAGCTTTTTCACGTTTTAAATATTTTTATTCATTTTTTGGTCGAGTTATAAAGATTAGTTCTATATATGCAAAATGAATCAAATTTAGAAGTAATTGATATTTGCGAATGAAAATGCAAAAATGGAACGAGTACGAGGAGTGAAGTTGAAATGTAAATTTTCAATATGAACAATTGTTTTTGAATGTCGATTACTAATAATATTCAGAGTTATGCTACGTAGCTACAGTGACAAATTCAATGACAGATGGATAATCATTAATGCATAATTGGACAGTTTTGAAAAAAAAAAGATAAAAGCACAACACTTATTATTGTTTGTCACAACATGAGGTATCTTCTATTCTTGTCATTGTCCCTGTTCAAGGAGCATTATTCTAATATGAGAGATGCTTGGTGTACAGCACTAGTGTACACCAAGTTACACAGCTCTCTAATAACAATAGTGGGGTCCATGATTATAAAATAATTGTGGGGGCCATGATTGTGAGAGATTTGTATACAAGGCTGTACACTAACGCTGTACAAACATCTTTTTCCATTCTAATATTCATATGCCTGTGCATCAAATTATATAAAAGTGGGATATACAATTTTTTTTTTTTTTTTCTCGGTTCATAAAATCAACGAAAGAGGTATACATAAAAGTATTTGGCTCGAGAATCAAAGTATTATAATTTTTCAATGTGGGATAGACACATTGCCATCCCATGTTTAGCATTGTTTACTGAAAGAGTACTCTTTCATTGGTCAATGTAATGAATGTGGTCATTTTTGTATGATATTTGTGTGTTAGTTCAAATTCCATTTTATAACATAAATCACGTGTTTTAATGTTATAAAGTTAACAAAACCCTAGCTGGAGTAAAAATCCACCTAATTTGCCAAACCGGGTCGAATGAATTGAGGTTGAATTTCACAAGGTTGGTGGTCAGATCGGTTACTACATAACCTAAGCAGTAACCTAAATTGGGCCTTGTTGGGTTGCTGATTAAACGTCGGGAACAATACATAAATAAGGTATTTAAGTATCACAATTTCAAAATTAAGAATATAGATTTTAAATTTCAAAAATCAAGTTTTCATTAAAATTTATTTATAATTTAATTAATTAATTATATATTTTACTAATAAATATATAAAGATCATAGATCTATGCAATTTGGTAATTCAAAAATTCTAAAGGCCACAGTTCGTTCATCAATCACAAATTAAAAATTTAAAAGTTACAATTTGTTCATCGATTACAAATCACAAAATTTATAAATCACACAACTTATTTTATGCTCACAAAACATCAAATTACAGGTCACAAATTACTTTTATTGGTCACAACTCGATTATAATTTAATAAAATTTTAAGTCACGCATTATTAATTTTCAAAAATTAACCAATTATTGACACAATCAACCAAATAATTGGTCACAGACACCCACATCCATCTCATCCCACCTATGACCATCGTCACTACACCGCACACAACATCGCCATCAAACACCACCACTGCACCGCAACGCACACCTCCAGCACTAGTGACTTCTAGTCCCACCACCGCCAAAACATCACAGAACACACAGAGATCAGCACATATACCCACAGATCGCGCACCTCCACCTCCCGCAACCGCACAAACAACCATCACCACCACTAGTCGTCATCGCCACCACTGCCAAGACATCACAAAACACATAGATCAGCACACACAACAGCACGCCCAACTCCACCACCCACAATCGCACAAAAACAACCACCACCGCCACCACCTTCATATCTACAATCCGTCGCAGTACCACCACCACTAATCATCGTGACTAAAAATCAGGAATTGAAAAATTCATCCACCAATCGTCGTGATGGCGATGAGAGAGAGGAGAGCAGAGGTTAAGTGGATGTTAGTATGTAAGTACGATCCATTTGACAAGACTTCTACAATTCTACTTCGAGTAAAATAACTTCCTGAGGAAGTAACTTTAGGTTAGCTTTTTTAAAAGTTCTTCTAATCAGACTAAACACTTCAAAAAGGATTTTAATCATATTCAAAAATAGCTTCTCAATCTTATAAACAACTTTTGATTTTTCAATAGCTCTTTCAAATGTGCCCTTAATATGATTGGCTAATGTAATTAATGACATTTTAATTTTTTTTAAAAATTTCTGTTAATACATAATTCTTCCTACCAAAAGCATCATGAATTCTCGTGATCAAGCAATTGGATGAAACCATGCCATTGTTTGACAACCATGTTTATAAAACTTCTTTTTTCTCAAACTCATTTTTAACCATACATTCTCAGAGTAAAATATTCTGCACGTAAATTCAATTTTTTTTAATATATTTTTTAATCACACATTTTCCAGAAAATTACTATTTTAAAACTTATTTTCTCCAAAAAAATTAAAAAAAAAAAAAAAAAAATATATATATATATATATATATATATATATATATATATATATATATATATATATATATATATATATATATATATTAGTCAGAAGCACGTGCAATGCACATGTCAAGATATAGTTGAGTACGTAACAATGTAGGTATTAAAAACAAATATCTATGTCAAACATTAGTTACATAAAATTTTCTTATAAGTTGCTAAATGTTTCGAGACAACATTAAATGTGGAGATGAAAAAAATCACACCCACAGTTATTGAAGAAAAATCGAGGCTAACATTCCACCACAGCCTCCAGTTATCGAAAAAAAAAAAAACTCACCACACCCACCGCCACAGCACCACCATCGCACCAGAACAACGGATATGCACCAACGATGCTATTGAACAAACCTCGAGGAATGGCGATGAGTGCTGCCGCACGAGGCAGATGTGGATTGTTGATGAGGACGAAGGAGGACAGATCTGTGAAGGAGTTGCTGTCGACGAGGCAAAGAAAAATGGCGATGGAATGGGGGTGATTGGAGGTGGAGAGACGAAGAGGAGAAGAGGCAGAGAGAGCGACAGTGAGGATAGAGAAGATGGAGGAGAAATTGGGGATGAAAAATGTATAATTAATAATTAAAATCTGATTTTTGTATTATGAAACTAAATACTTGATTTATGAAAATGGTATTTTAAAATCAGGTGTAGATGTAATTTCCTCTTAAAAGTCCAACCTGATACGACCTATAACCTGAACCAACTCACATGCAATATTTATACTTTTATAGCTTGTAAAATCAAGATTTGCACAGCAGGTTTGATAGCATCAAAATTGAGTTTGCTCAATTGACAACTTCGAACTCTATATTTCCCTAACAAACTCAACTTTTGCTAGCAAAGTCGAGAATTGATTTGATAACTCGTTAGATGTCTCTGAAATTTGATAATTGTTTTCTTAAGTACAAATCGAATCGATCAAAATTGAATCAGTTTGGGTTTGCTCGTTTTTTACAGCAGGATTAGAACTCATTTCAACCAAACTAACTAGTATGGTTTCTTGTTGGGTTGACCATTAATTAACCCAACCCCATTCACGTTCAACCATCATACGAACTTATGAAACACGTTCAAAGAGCGGTGAACCGGCAGGTGGTCAAGTCCATGCTGCCTTATTGGAAAGTTGTGCAATAGCCTCGATCAAAGTCCAATTTCAATATTTCATCCAAACCAATCCACTATCAATTTCATTTCTTTAATAATATATAAGGGAAATTGGTAGGGATTGTACTTGGGTCAATAATGTGAAAACTGACTGCCTACCAAAATGTCAGATGAAACATTTGTAATGTATTGTAAGAAAAATTTATATATCATTCACTATGAGCATGCTTGCCTAAGAATAAAATCCTATTAAAATTGAAAATATAGTCGTTATTGGGTCCCACTCATCTAATAAAAATTAATAATAACGGCTAATTTTTCAATTTTAATCTGATTTTAATCTTAACCAAACATGCTCTATATAACAAACTTATAATTAGTATCAAGAAATGAAACATTTCATTTATTTTGTATTTTAAATTTCAAATGAAAGCGAACTTTAAATGCAAGCACACGTTTTATAAGGTAAAAACATATTTAGCCCTTATTTGAGCCACATTAAAATCTTCATTTTCATTTTTCTACTCATTTTCAACCACACGTTCTTCAATAAATAATATTTTCCATCACATGAATATTTTTTTTTCTTTTTCAACCACACATTCTCCATCAATCTACTATTCCAAAATACATTCTTTCAAAATAATATGGCTCAAACACACTCTTAATTAAATTTTCTGGTCATCAATGACCCAACGGTTGAAACAGTAATTCACTAGTTAAACTAGTGACCAAGTAACTATTGACTTATTCGGGGTCGACTTCCAGGTCGAAATTGATAACTATGCTTATTACCCTAGACCATTTGCATTTGAGAAACTTGTAGGTACAGTGTCAAACTTTTCACTTTGTTGTAATTTATATCTAAACCTTTTATTTTTGTCAATGGCTACATAGTTAGAGTGAAGTTCTGTGACACTTGTTTGTTATATTGTCCACCACGTGCTTCTCATTGCTCCATCTGCAACAATTGTGTTTGATCATCACTGTCCATGGGTGGGTCAGGCACCAATCTTTCTTTTTAAAAATTCTAAACAATTAATCTTTAGTGGCATTGTAGTTTCTCAAATTTACTCTGTAAGCTTGTATATAATCATGTATTTGCCAATATAGATTTGGGACCTTGAAAGAGCATTTAGAAACATCAATGCAAGTTTCAACTGAAGTTTTCAAAGATTGACCCAAAGGCATTAGAATTGGATGTAGCTTCTCTAGAAACGAGGAAAATAGAATGACAACTGGTGGTTCTTTTTTTAGCAGTAAGGAGGCTTTAGCATTCGTCCACCGCATTATCACATAACTATCATTAAAGATTTTAGGCAAAATCCTTCTGTAAATTCCTCTATTGAGCTAATCTATTAAGAATTAAGCCTAAACTAATGTTTTCAAAATCTTGATTATATTGCTACAGAGAACTTTTTACCTCAGTTTTTTTTGATAACTCCACCACATTTGATTTGGTGCAGTGCAACTACAATCTTGTGCATATATGTGTTCGCATTTTCTTTCTTGAACCTCAATGAATGGGGAGGCATATGGAATGCCATGTCAAGGGAAGTTGTATCTGTCATTCTAATGGCGTACTGCTTTGCTGCGGTGTGGTTTGTTGGCGGGCTTAGCATCTTCCATTTCTATCTTATGTCTGTTGGCGTGAGCTGTTGGAAGTTTATTTTTAGGAAACAAAATCATATATAATCACATCTTTCCAGGCATAGAATTAGTCATTTTATTTGTAGAATCAATCAATTAGCTACCAATTTGTATTATCCAAAAATAGGAGTATTCACTCCCCTATATAACTGTATTCTACCTATTGAAATTAAATGAAAGAAAGAAAATACCGTTTGTATTTTTGACATGGTATCAGAGCAAGGCACAAGATCCACGGTCTTCCTCTGCAGATTTCTTCTAACCCTGTTCTTGTGAACATTTTCACAAACACATGGAAGACTCCAATATCATCACAGATTCCCCACCTAATATCGATGCCATGCTTACAGACCTCACCACCAAACTTTCTGAAACCTTAACCAAAACATCAGCCCCACTCATTGAAAACTCACCCCAGATTGGCATAAAACTGAACGATGCAAATTATGGCTTATGGTCCCAGGTTATGGAAATGTATATTTCTGGAAAGGATAAACTGGGTTACATTAATGGAGATACTCCTCCACCTCTGCCGACCGATCCGTCCTTTAGAAAATGGCGAACTGAGAATGCCGTTGTCAAGGGATGGATTATTAATTCACTGGACCCTGCACTCATAGGAAATTTTATTCGTTTTTCTAGTGCAAAAGAAGTCTGGGATGCGATTGCCACAACTTATTTTGATGGAAATGATAAATCCCAAGTCTATGACCTCCGAAGAAGGGTGACCCGACTAAGACAAGCGGGTGGATCTGTGGAAAAATACTACACCGAGCTGCAGGCGTTGTGGCGCGAAATTGACTTCCGTCGCCCAAATCCGATGAAGTGCGCTGCTGACATCCCGCAATTCAACAACCTAGCCCAAGAAGATCGAGTTTATACATTTCTTGATGGGCTCGATGACCGCCACGACAACATACGCAGTGGAGTTTTGCACATGGAGCCGTTTCCTACCGTCGAGCAGGCATATGCGCACGTTCGAAGAGAGGCACTGCGACAGGTGGTCATGGCACTTAGAGACTCCGACGATCCTCCCGGAGCGGTTTTGGCTACCAAAGGATTGAGACTTGGACCGACTGCTGGAGTGAACTCTTCAAAAGGGAACTCAAATAAAAGTGGGTCAAATAAGTCAAAGGGAGTGGATGAAGAAATTAAATGCTCCTACTGTGGAAATAACAAACATACACGAGGAAATTGTTTTAAACATAACGGGTATCCTGATTGGTGGCATGAGTTGCAAGAAAAAAAGAACGAAAATGGGGTTGGCACTAATAGGGGAACAGGCAAGGTAGCCATGGTAACAGCTGACTCTCAACTATCTTTGATCCCTCAAAATGGGTCTTTACATAATATGGACCCCACACCAGAACTAGGTAATTTTGGTTCAGTTTATGTTTCATCATCGAGTGACAGGAATAATAATTTTTGGCTACTTGATTCCGGGGCAACTGACCATATGACAAATGATGAAGGAGATTTTACTCAGAGGTCCTTACCTCGACGCACCAGTGTTGCGAATGCTAATGGAATTGTTTCCCCAGTCACCGGAGTTGGCTCTGTATCTCTGTCTCATTCCCTACATTTATCTCATACTTTGCTTGTCCCATCACTTTCACATAAATTATTATCTGTGAGTCAAGTGACTACTGAATTAAACTGTGTAGTACTTATTTATCCAAACTTTTGTCTTATTTAGGATATTCTCACCAAGGAGATACTTGGGCGTGGTACTAAGAGAGGGGGGTTATATTACATGGAGGATGTCAGTGTGGGCCGTACTCATCATGTTCAGAGCAATGTGAAGGAACGCCAAATCTGGCTGTGGCATCGTCGTCTTGGACATCCATCATTCGGTTATTTAAAGCACTTATTACCTACCCTTTTTTTGAATAAGGAATTTTCTGAATTTAAATGTAACACCTGCACTTTAGCAAAAAGTCAACGTACTTCTTATCTGTCAAGCATGAATAAAAGCAGTGTTCCTTTTTCTTTAGTACATTCGGATGTATGGGGTCCCTCACCAATTACTACAACATCTGGGATTCGATGGTTTGTTATCTTTATTGATGATTGCACTCGCATGACCTGGCTTTATTTGTTAAAAAATAAAGATGAAGTGTTCAAGGTATTTCAGTCATTCCATGCCATGATCCAGACTCAGTTCTCTGCCAAACTCAGAGTTCTTCGATCTGACAATGGTGGTGAATTTGTTAACCAACGCTTTCGTACCTACTTTGAACAACATGGCCTCATTCACGAGACATCTTGCCCTCCTCAGACTGCTCAACAAAATGGCGTTGCTGAACGGAAAAATCGACACATTCTTGAAACTTCAAGAGCTCTCCTTCATGAAGCCCATGTTCCAAATTGCTACTGGCCTGATGCAGTTTCCACTGCCGTATACTTGCTTAATCGGATGCCCTCTAAAGTCTTAAATTTTAGAACTCCACTTCAGGCCCTATCATCCCATGTTACTCTACCCACAGCCCTCATGCTTCCTCCTCGAGTATTTGGTTGTGTGGCCTATGTTCATCTTCACAAAAATCAACGGACAAAACTTGATCCATGTGCTCTTCGATGCCTCTTCTTGGGATATGCTACACATCAGAAGGGTTATAGATGCTATGATCCGTCTTCCAAACGTACCTATGTGACTATGGATGTTACCTTCTCAGAGTCTGACACATTCTTTTCTCCGAAACCCAATTCTCCTCTTCAGGGGGAGATGAGGGATGAAGAGCTAAATTGGTTGAAGTTTGAGTGGTCAAACAATTCTGAAACAGATACAACTCTGACAAATACTGATAGGGTTGAACCAACGGCTCAAGCCGATCCACATCAAGCCTGAACCAAAGTCCACTGAACAAGACCCCCTCCTTCAGTAGCCGCAGACCCATCTCCTGAGAATATCTCTGAGGTAAGCACTTCTCCCTATATAAGCAATTTAGATACTCCCAGTAGCTACACTTTACCTTTCAGGCATAATCGAGGCAAACCGCCAAGTAGATACTCTCCAGACATTAAAGAACAGAGATCAAGGTATCCAATTGCCAACTACGTATCTACCACGAAGTTATCTGAGCCATTGAGAGCTTTTGCACACATTCTCTCTTCTAATCATGTTCCGACGGGAATTCAGGAAGCCTTATTAGACTCCAAATGGACTCAAGCAATAAAGGATGAGATGGAGGCACTAGAAAGGAATAACACATGGACACTGGTTCCATTACCTAAAGGAAAGAAGACAGTGGGGTGCAGATGGGTGTTTTCAATTAAACACAAAGCAGACGGATCTATTGAACGGTACAAAGCGAGGCTAGTCGCAAAAGGCTACACACAGACATATGGGGTAGACTACCAAGAGACCTTTTCACCAGTTGCTAAACTTAACACTGTCAGAATACTACTGTCCTTGGCAGCCAACCTCGACTGGCCACTACATCAGCTTGATGTGAAGAATGCATTTCTCCATGGTGATCTCGAAGAAGAAGTCTATATGGATCTCCCTCCGGGGTATACAGGGCCTTCACACAATGTCGTGTGTAAATTGCAGCGATCACTATATGGCTTGAAGCAGTCACCACGAGCATGGTTTGGACGATTTAGTGTGGCAATGAAAAAATATGGGTTCAAACAAAGTGACTCAGACCATACACTCTTTCTGAAACATAATGTGGGCAAAGTAACTGCGGTGATAGTCTATGTGGATGACATGATCATCACGGGGAATGATAAAGAAGAGATATCCAGAATTTAGAAACAGCTGGCATCTGAGTTCGAGATGAAGAACCTGGGTGGTCTTAAGTATTTCTTGGGAATTGAAGTGATCAGATCAAGGGAAGGCATATTCCTATCCCAAAGAAAGTATGTGCTAGACTTACTGGCTGAAGTGGGGGATGTTAGGATGCAAGCCAACAGATACTCCAATCATCCAGAACCATCGATTAAGTGATTTTCCAGATCAAGAGCCTACAGATAAAGGGAGATATCAAAAGTTAGTTGGCAAACTTATATACTTGTCACATACCCGTCCAGATATTGCATATGCTGTAAGTGTGGTTAGTCAGTTTATGCATAACCCCAATAAAGACCACATGGATGCTGTGACTCGAATACTCCGATATCTAAAATCTTCACCAGGTAGGGGACTGATGTTCTCAAAGAATGATCACTTGAAAGTTGAGGGCTATACAGATGCAGATTGGGCTGGAAACATTTCAGATAGAAGATCCACCTTAGGCTACTTCATGTTTGTAGGCGAAAATCTTGTTACATGGAGAAGTAAAAAACAAAAGGTGGTATCATTGTCTAGTGCTGAAGCAGAGTTTCGAGGAATGGCAAAAGGGCTTTGTGAACTCCTCTGGATCAAGAAACTACTCACTGAAATCGGCTTTGCTCCTACTTCTGAGATGGATCTCTACTGTGACAACAAAGCTGCCATCGCCATATCTCATGACCCGGTTCAACACGACAGAACAAAACATGTGGAAGTAGATCGACACTTCATCAAGGAAAATTTGGTAGCAAAGATAGTTCGTTTTCCTTTTGTGAAGTCCAAGGATCAACTAGCGGACATACTCACAAAGGCAGTTTCAAGTAAAGACTTTCACAACTCACTTGACAAGTTGGGCATCAGTGACATGTATGCATCAACTTGAGAGGGAGTGTTGGTGTGAGCTGTTGGAAGTTTATTTTTAGGAAACAAAATCATATATAATCACATCTTTCCAGGCATAGAATTAGGGATGGCAACGGGGCGGGGCGGGGGCGGGGATGCCCTCCCCGTCCCCCACCCCGTTAAGAAATTCATTCCCCATCCCCGCTCTGTTCCCCGTTTAAGGCGGGGTGGGGCGGGGTCGGGGCGGGGGCGTGGCGCGGCGGGGATAGGTTTATTCCCCGTTTAGATTTTTTTTTTTTTGATAATTTATTTTTATTGTCCATATTCATTATATTTAAACAAATAATTTTAGTTGTTATTTTCTATTAGAACTAACGAAAATGTTCATTTAAAGTATTGAATTCTTAAAAAAAAAAATTTTTTTTTAACGGGGCGGGGCGGGGCGGGGCGGGGACCCCGTTACCCGTCCCCACCCCGTCCCCGCCTCGGGGAATAATTCCCCGCCCCATCCCCGCCCCGTTACCCGTTTAAGCGGGTTTTCCTCTCCCCATTCGGGGCGGGTCCCCGCGGGTATCGGGTTTGTCGGGTTTTTTTGCCATCCCTACATAGAATTAGTCATTTTATTTGTAGAATCAATCAATTAGCTACCAATTTGTATTATCCAAAAATAGGAGTATTCACTCCCCTATATAACTGTATTCTACCTATTGAAATTAAATGATAGAAAGAAAATACCGTTTGTATTTTTGACAATGTCCACCGACAAGGTTAGCTTCTTTCTCTAAACAGATGAATGACGTTTTGTGTTCTAAAGAGTTGTTACGAAATTCCTATGTTGTACGATGTTTATTTTTTCTTTTTATCATTTCAATCGACAACTTTTTAAACTTAACTCTCTTGTATGTTGTCTCAGAGATTTCATAACTTTGTTATCATGCTGGAATGAATTATTTCAAAAGGCTATTTTCACTAACTTTGTTACCATGCTGGAATGAATTCTTAAAAGTTTCCTTTAAAGGGCCTTTCCTAGGAATGGAATATTCACCCATATTGAAAAATACATTTCTTCAATTCACAATTTCTTCACCATTGAATTGCCGATACAGAAATGATAAAATCCAATTTGATTGGATCAAGTCCGGGTTTCCGATAAGGAAGAAATCAAAGAGGGGAAAATACTTTTTTTTCGAGTATAATGGAATTGAAGACAGTTTGAAGAAGGACAAAGGAGTAAATATCAACATCGACCCCCATTTCTTTCTGATTGCTCAAGATGGAGAATACGGGACTGATATGAGTTCTCAGAGAAATTCATCAGCAGTGCTTCGAAGATAAAGGTTATTTTTATTTGGCTAATTAGCACAAAACGTCCCTACCTTTGGGGTTGATTTCGAAAATCGTCCCTACCTTTCATTTCTTGGCATTTATGCCCTTACCTTCAACGTTTTGTGCGCCGGACGTCCTTCCGTCCACGTTCCGTCAGCTTTTCCGTCCATTAAATACAAAAAGGATATTTTCTTCCAATTAATAAGGGTAGAATTGTCCTCACACATTGAAACCAAAAACTGATCAGAATGTTGAGAAAATGATAAAACAGATTGTTCACAGTCAAACGCCAATTTTGACTCAACAATTGTATCGATCGGTGGATGTTTTGGCACAATTGAATCTTGACCCATACTTTTGTATATCTAAATTGGATTGCTCATTGGCAAATTCATGGAATTGAACATGCTAGGGCCTTCAATTGAAGGAGTCAAAACTGTCGTTTCTTGGGGTGGGGTTGCGTTCAGATTCAAAGGTGGTTGTGGATGAATTGGTTGCATGGTATTGGTCGTTTGGACCTCATTAAGAGATCCCCCCATGTTGATTTGTATGTTGCATTACATTGGAGCCACGAATTGGGAGAAGAATACCTTCTTCATGCGGCAGGACGGTTCTTGAGGGAAAATCCGAAATTGAATAATTTGGATGATGTATTGAAGCAATTGATTCATGACCCATAGTCGTTTCACCTTGTATTGATTGATTATGAGTGTAATTTGTTGATTGTGGATGTGGAGGAAACTGAATTGAAAGAAGATCTAGCTGCCCTCGACGCGTCTCCACTGTTCCGGGTAGAATCGCCATTTCTAGGCCACATTGGGAAAGACCCATATGCTCAATGGATGCGCCTTGAAGTGTAGAAGCTTGTGTTGGTGGTCCGAAATCATGGGTCCCACCACCGGCGCCGGAAAATCCAATTGAAGTCTGCGTCGCTCCTGTGCTCGAAAAATCTGGCTGCTGGTTTTGATTCTTTGCATTTCTGGATGTTTGAGGACCATGATAAGATGCTCCAAGGTGCGTAGAATCGATTGGTATGATGGGAATAGCATGGGTCTCGCCAGAATTGTTGGTGGCTACCGATTTTGTGTTCGTGGACAATTTTACCCTTGTTAATTGGAGGAAAATATCATTTTTATATTTATTGGACGGAAAAGCTGACGGATCGTGGACAGAAGGACGTTTGGCGCACAAAACGTTGAAGGTAAGGGCATAAATGCCAAGAAATGAAAGGCAAGGACGATTTCCGAAATCAACCCCAAAGTTAGGGACATTCTGTGCTAATTAGCCTTTTTATTTTATGGGAAGAATTCATGGGTCAGGTTTTAACTATCACCAAATCAATTTTCAGGCCTTAAGTTTAAAAATTGCAAAAATTAGGTATTTATTAATGGGAAGATTATCTATTCAAGAGAATAAGTTTAGCCTATTTCAAAAATAAGAAAACAAGTTTGAAATTTCCAAAATTAGATTTTTATTAAAAAATTTTAAATTTTTATTTATGAAATAATAAATTATTAAATTAATTTATTATTAAATATTTAATTATAATATAATATAATTAAATCATACCACGCTTTGGCGACCGTTCTGTTTACCGCCCTACTCCGATGAACTTTCCGAAGACCGTTCCGGCGACTACTCCCATTCCGGTGACCGTTCCGGCGATCGTTTTCGGCGACTGCTCCGATTCCGGCAGATGTTCCAACTCCGGCGAATATTCCGGCGACAACTCCACTATATTTTTTTGTACGGTCGACATATTTTTTTTTTTACGGTCACAACCCAGGTCACAAGTCACAAATCACAGCCTATGTCACAAGTCACAGCTCAGGTCACAAGTCACAAGTCAAGAGTCACAGCCCAGGTCACAAGTCACAAATCAAGTCGTCGCCACGACCACCTTCACTACGCCGCCTGATCAACCACAAGCCAGCACCACTACCATTCAAAACCACAAAAATAAAATAAAATCGATGAGCATCGCTAAAGCTCCGACGAAGCAGATTGGAGGAAAAAACCAACCCAAAAGCCCAAAACCATAGCCACTGCACCCCATCCCCACTCACCACCGCAGTCAACAGCACATCCAATAACACCAAAAAATAAGATCCAAAGATAATCAGTCACCTCCACAACCAACACCACCTTACTAGCACTGCCACGCTAGCACCACCAACAACTAAAAACAGTGTCACCATTTGCAAATCACCACCAACTATCCCAAAAACTTTGACACCCATTACTCCAAATTTTCCCTCATTTTCCACCACTAGCAACAACGCTTTCACCTACCACCATCGTCGCCCAAAAATTGGTCAACCATGGATCGCAAACTAGATCCGATCGACAATGAGGGCTTCGTTCAGAGCGCAGCAACGACAAACCATTGCAGCCCTAGATCGCCCAAAAATCAATGATGACCGCTACAACAACAATGATCGCTGTGCTCTGAGGGTAGCGACGACTACATCATCGTTGCTGCAACGATAATGGAGGAAGAGAGAGAATAGAGAGAGGGAGAGAACGGAGAGATATTTCGGTGTGGAGAGGGCAGAGGTGGGTATATTAATTTAATTTCATTATATTATTAATAATATAAAATTATTATCTGATTTTTGTATAAACAAGTTTTAAATCTGATTTTTGAAATAGTAACTTAAAAAATATGGTTCTATGTAATTTCCACTTTATTAATTAATTAAATATATTAAAATTACAATTATACAATTTATGGTCACGTATACGTACTTATGAGTCACAACTTATTTATTGGTTACATTTTATCAAATTAATTGGTCACATTTTATCAAATTAATTGGTCACAGATTATTTTTCGATCACAAATCAGAAACTTTACAGGTCACAAATCATTTTACGGTCACAGATTAAAATTTTCATAGGTCACAAAATCAAAAAAAAAATTAATAGGTCACAGGTCACAAATATTATGAGTCACAATTTATTAATCAATCTCAAATTATTAAATTATCGATCACAAATTAATAATTTTTTAGGTCATATAATTTCATAGTCACAAATTATTTTTTCATTGGTCACACTATTGTTTATTGGTCACAAATTAACCAATTTAATGGTCACAGTCAACCAAATAATTGGTGACCACCACCAACACTTGTGACGTCCGACAGCAACACCTCCTCCTCGGCGCCAGAACCACCACCATAGCTGCCAAACCACCATTGACAGAACCACCACCACCTTTCGAAAACTAAGAACACCGTACTCTCCATCTCTTCACCACCACCACCACCACCTCCTCCTCCTCACCACCAATTTCACTACAAGACCACCACCACACAAAACACCACAAAATAATAGAGTTTAGCTACATTTTTTTTAAAAAAAACCCAGTAACATTAAAACATCCAATGCTGTGAAAAATCACCAGCTGAAAACTGAGGCCAATAAAAGTCAAGCTATGAAAAATAAAAGGCCCTAAATCTTACATATCGAAATCAAATCTTATTTTGGAGTAATCAATTTTTACCATTTAGCAGACAGAACCATTTCCCTAGCTCTACCACTCCCTCTACCCCCAAAATAACCACCATCATCATTTATATTAATAAATCCCCCTCCATCGATGAAAAACCAAAAACCCATTTTCCACACCATCGTTAGTATTGCCAGTTAGGGATTTAGGCTTTGTGCGGCGAGATTTACGGATGAGTCGCTTGGGTAAAGTTTTGGTGGGTGGTGTGGCGATTGCGGATCTGAAGGGTGAAACAGGCGGAGGAAGGCGGCGATTGGTCTGATGAGGTCTCAGATAGAAATAGGACGTTATGATGGCGATTGAGGAGGAAACACAGCGTCAATTTATATGGATTGATGGTGGTGACGGGACTGGGTAACGACAAGGGAGGCGACAGCGGAAATGTGAGGAGTTCGTGGTTGAAAGAGACGGCGGTGATGGGAAGTTGAGAGAGAATGGAAGAAGGTGATTGGGTGGGTTTAGAGAGAGTGGGGAAAATATTTGAAGTCTGAGAGAGAGAGAGAGAGATGGGGGAATGAAAATTAATTAGGGCTTAAGATCTGATTTTTGAATTTGAAAAATTAAGGCCCTGATCTCTTTGGTGTTTTCGGGCCGTTTTCTGTTTTCGATTTTTCAAAACGGTGAAAACACGTTCTCTTTCCCATTTTCGAAAACGAATTTTTGAAAACACAAAAAAAAAAATTGTACACAACGGAAAATGGCCAAAACTTCGTTTTGGATGTTTTTAGGCCAAAACACCAAAACAAGTTGAAAACACGGGAAATAGGCGAAATGAAACAAATCACAACTCCATCGTCTCCACGCCATCTTCAACAAACAATAGTTCACCTTCTACTCCAAATTCAACCACTATACTGCCTGACAAACCACCGGTTTTCTACACCATCAACATGTACTCATCCCACTCTTCAATTCCATACCAAAATCTGAAGGAAAGGGGAAAGATCTTGGCCAGTTCGAATGTAGCGAACCACGCACACTACATCCCTTTCTTCCACCGCCGACGTTGAGAATCACGGTCGCGCACTACTATCATTACCTGCTACTCATTATGGCGGACAAGATACATATATGGGTCTTCGTCAATTTAGCTCGAATCTGCCAAGCAATGAACCTACAACCAACAAGCACGAAATGCCGCTCGACCCCATTTCAATTGAACACTCAAATATGCTCCAATCTAAAAATCAACCTGTGGGAACTGAAATTCATCATCAAACGACACTGGGTACTCATTCAATTGCAGAAATTGAACTATTTTTCATTCATGGTATTTCAACTGAATTGTTTTTCATTTTCGAGATGTTGTTTTGGTGTCTTTGTGATGATATTAATATATTGTTGGATAATTTAGAAATGTGATCAAAGCTGGTGGTGCTTGGTTTACTGTTTTATTGTTATTGTTATTATTGGAATTAGATGTTATTTTCTAGTGTTCATCTATTATGATAATTGGCTTACTTTCAGTGCCTAGGTTGACTTTAATGTATTTTCTTGAACCGCAGTTGGACAATTGGACGTTGATTGTTTAGGCTTTATACTCGAATGGGAAATGGTTAATGTGGGTTGTTGTTGTTTTGTTGTTTGTAAGTTAAACTCTGTTCTTTATGTTCAGGGGTCAAGCTGAGAGAGAGTTTAAGGTTGAAGTTGAAGCAATTGGACGTGTTAGGCATAAGAATTTGGTAAGATTACTGGGCTATTGTGCTGAAGGAGAACATAGGTACATCTCAAGCTTGTATTTTATTTCATCTTCTAGATAAATTTGCAGTTTGTGCATTACTGGTTGTTTTGTTTCTGAATTTGTCCTTAATTAGGCCTATTTCCTATAGATGTTTCAATCTTGGGTTTTATGCTTTTCAGGATGCTTGTGTATGAGTATGTAGACAATGGTAACTTAGATCAATGGCTTCATGGGGATGTAGGGCCTTATAGTCCTCTCACATGGGATATTCGAATGAAAATCATACTTGGAACTGCGAAACGGTAATGAAAATCTTCATACCTATTAAATCTTGTGCTCATCTACATGGATTTGAACTTGTTATTAATCGTTTAGTTGGTATAACTAAAACTTGGTGAATATCTTAGACTGACCTATCTGCACGAGGGGCTTGAACCTAAGGTCGCTCACCGTGATATTAAATCAAGCAACATTTTATTGGACAAACAATGAAATATCAATGCTGATTAAAGGATTTTAGGTCATCATTAAGTTCTGTCTGAGTATTAGTTGATCTCAAATATTGATGATTACTCTTTGTCGTGATCAAAGATTTTTTTTTTTTTTTGATAGTATTAAGTTGTTGGAGTGCATTTTATAAGTGAGACTCCTTACTGTAATCTCCAACTCTTTGTTGTCAAATTCTCAGAATTACCCATTAATGAAAGAAGCTATGTGAAAAAGATCCTCAATGTTATCTGTTTTATAAGTCTCATTGCAGTTATAAATTCATATGGTTAAGTGATTGGAAGAGGAAAAGAACTTCATAATGGAAGTATTTTAGCCTGCGACACTAAGATGTGTAAACGTAGAACTTTATGTGGCTGACTGAATGCCTATTGCTTTATTTTTTGCATAAATCATCACTCTGGTATTTTTCCTTTCAGAATTGTCAGAGTCATTACATGAGATGGGGAACTGTCTATTGGAGAAAACTGCATTAGATGATGGTGGGGAAAGTGGTAACAGAACTGGTTCTCAGTGCGTATAGAAGTTGCTTGAGCTCTTGTTTGGCAGCAATAGGAAACGATGGTGTTGCAATTATGATTTTGTGAAATTTTACTAAATACCAATTTATTAACCTTTGTCCAATTATGAAATTACATTTGCTGAGTCCTCTCTGTTGGCTTTTGTTTTATGGAATGATAAAAGCACCTTATTTTTCTTTACATCATTATGTTTGCTCACAGTTATTACATCTAATTGGTGAAAAATCACAGTTCTAGAGGCATGGTTATGATTTTCGAGGAACGTATAAAGATTTAGGACTAACGCTATATATATATATTTCTCTTTTTGAGAGAACAAGTTGCACAATTTTACACTAACTCGTATATGAATGTTGGAAGAAAATAATTTCGAAATGACATGCTCAGCTCTTTTGGCTGGCCAGTATTAAAATGTGTTAGAACTTAAATGAGAGGGGATGGGGCAGTAATGCATATCTAGCTTGATCAAAAATACAGTATTTTTCAACATCACGTTTCCAGTATAATTATTCCTTTTATTTAAAAAAATATTTGTTGTACATCACCATTTACATATTTTTTTTACAGATTGATGATGTGTAAAAAAGAAAGTGAGATTTTTTTTTATTAATTGATGAGATTTTGACCCAATAAAATCTTACGACGTCATATGTTGGTAAACTTATTTATAATTTATTATGTACATGTAAAACAATCGATTATTTAATTTGCTTATTTAATCTTTATAAAATAAATAAAAACGCAAGTGATTTTTGTCGTCTAGGCCCTACTTTAGCGATGTTACCTCGTTAATTTTTTTCTTCAATCGATTAACATTAAACTATTAAAATTTATTAAATAATCAGATTTATTGAATAAAATATTATAAAAAAAGATTCTCAAAATTTCAAAGTAAACGCGTTTTCAAATTTTTTATTTTGAGAAACAGTTTTTCAGAATGACAAAGAGAACAAGTTTTCAGCAATTCCAAAACAAACACTCAAAACCGAAAACACAAAATGAATTCAAAACTCAAAACACAAAACTGAAATATAAAGAGAACGGCCCCTAAATGCCCCTTTTTTGTAATTTTCTCTTATTTTATCGTCTACAGAAACATTGATGCGGACATCGTCGAGACTTAATTTTAGGGAAAAAATCATATTTAAGGTGTTTTCTTTACTTCAATTCAAAAATAAGGTAAATAGTTTAAAAATTCAAAAATCAGGTATTTATTTAATTAATTAAAAATATTTATTAAATAAAGATAATAAAGTCACATTTTGTGATTAATGGTCACATATTCATAATTTTAAGTTACAGATTTATTTACTGGTCACATATCGTCAAATTTTTTTATCCCAAATTATTTCGAGGTCACATATCAAAAAATTTGTACGTCACAAATTATTTCGAGGTCACAGATTTTTAAATTAATTGGTCACATATTATTTCGAGGTCACAGATTATTAAATTTTTAGGTCACATTTAAGTAATTGGTCACGGATTAACAAAAATTTGGTCACATTTGAGTAATTGGTCACATGTTAACAAAAATTTGGTCACAGATTAACAAAAATTTGGTCACATACTACACAGCCTTCCACCGATACTTGGTCACAGGTCACAGATGGACCAACACAAACTACCCAGCCACAGAACACACGACTGAACCCCAACCACGATAGATCCACCACCACCAACAGCCAATCACATCCACAACCACCAGCCAACCACAACCACAACCACCAGCCACCAGCCACCAGCCAAAAATAGATCCACCACCACCACCACCAATAGCCAACCACAACCACCACCGCCAGCCAACAACAATAGATCCACCACCAGCCAACCACCACCAGCCAACCACCACCACCACCACCAGCCAACAACAGCCAACACCCACTACCACGCCTCCACCGCAAAATCACAACCAAAAAAATCACCAATCAAAAACCACCAACAACCAACCAAAATCGCAGCAGCTGTGATTCCAACAGCCAACCAGAATCGCAGTTGCTGCGAGTCGCTGCTGCGATTCGCAACAGCTGCGATTCGCAGCAGCTGCTTCCAGAATCGCTGCGATTCGCAGCTGCTGCGATTCCGCAACTGAGGGGGTGCTGCGAATCGCAACCAGAATCGCAGTAGCTGCGATTCGCAGCTGCTGCGATTCGCAGCTGCTGCGATTCCGCAACTGATGGGGGGAGGGGGAGGGGGAGGTAGAGGAGGAGACGGGAGGGGGAGGTGAAGGAGGAGAAGGGGAGGGGAGATCAGGCGAGAGAGAGAGAGAGAGAGAAGGGGGAGTGGGGGAGGGGAAATCAGGCGAGAGAGAGAGAGAAGGGGGAGTGGGTGGAGGGTAAAAAATTAGGGTTAGGGTTTTTATATAGTACCTGATTTTTGAAGATTGAAACTTGGTCCCTGATTTTTGCATTTGAAACTTTAAACACCTGAAATTCTTGAATTTCTCTTAATTTTATTCTTATTGGACTTTATTTTTCTATTATTGGACTTGTAGTAGTGGGTTGGCCCAAACTCATCACTTAGCTAGGTTTTTACTATTTATATGGTTTTGATTGACATTAGACATCTAATGATTGAATGAAAATTAAGTTGGCGACCACGCTTTATTTCCTCCCCTTCCCTGTGTTTTTCCCGATTCCCTCCCCCGTCTTCTTCCTCTTTTCTTCCGTTTTCTTCTAAGTTCTTGGCTTGAATTCTAATTCATCCTACATCAAACATGTTCACTTACATGTGCTAAATGGACAAAGATGTAGTATGATAATCATATGAACTTATGTAACCAAGTGAACATTGTTCATTCAAGGATTTTACCCGTGTAAAATTGAGGATTTTGCTTCGCAATTTAGAGAGTTTTAAGGTTCTGTTTGCACTTTGTTTTTGCTGTTATCTAGGTAACGTCAAAATAAGTTTGAGCTGAATTTTAGCTAGATGGAATTATCTCTTTTCTACAGCTACATCAAGGCAGTTCCTAGTTCCTACCCTATGGCCAACTCCTTATTATATATATTGAATATTGCTCGATTCTGTTGTACCTATTTAATTACACAATATATTTTCACGTCTTGGTTTTTCTACTTTTGTCATAACCAAGTTGAACTCTTGTTTTGTGGATAGAATCTAAATTTTATCAAAACTCCAGAAGAAAAGAGGAGAAATGCAAATTAAAAGTGGTGCCTTCTCATTGTGCGAATACCTATTCTATTATAGTAGTAGATGTTTGGTAGCATATGTCTTTAAAGTATAATACACACACAATATGTATTCAGTCAAACTATTGGTTATATCCGTTTGGCACTTGAGGAAAATGGTGTGGATCAATGGAAGAAGAACTCCCCATTTGATGCAACAACTGTGTTCAGAGATTTGATCACCACTGTCGATGGGCTGGCCAATGCCTTGGTATAGTAAGTATTCTGGCACGCATAAAGAAACGCTGATGGTTAAAAATAGACAGGTTATTATTTTGTATTCCATATCTGCTTATGATATATGTCATGCTATCTTTATATAAAATCAATCGGTCTGAATACCTATAAGATTCTTTTTCATTTTACATAAAGACCTGTGAAATAGAGCATATTACGTGCATTTCACTCTCCTACTATTAAATATCAGGGTGTCTACTACAGAAGTTCACACATGTAGCCATGTTCCTGCTTCAATTTCCATGCTATAGCTTCACAATATTGCGAATTCCTTTGCAATACTTGTGATGTCTTATTTCAATTGGACTCTAATTGATGCAAAATGGAAAGTATATTCTAGGCATAAACGGAATCAAATCAACTAAAGATAGAATTTTCCTTATTGTATTTTATTGTCTTTGGTAAAATAGCGAGTTTGTCTCCTTTTTAAAAGAAATTCCTAGTTTTCCTTTTCAATGTTATTTTTAACCTATGAAATGAGGCTCTTTGATTGTAAGAAGACACACTTGAATATTGAATAAAAACTACAATCTTCCCTCATTTCTCTCTTCCTACTTTCTTATTCTTCTTTATGGTTCTTGTTCATTGCAATCGGCATCACTAATATATCTGGATGTTGAAATAGAGCACTTCAAAATACTGCAGTTATGTATGAGTTCAAAATCACAATTTTCTAAAGCATGGGTCTTATAAGATGGAAACTTACATTATGTTTATGATTCCTCATCCCGCATGGAATAGGTGGATTATCCGAGTGGTATGCAAATATGGGTTCTGTAGCCCATGGAACTCACCTTATCCCTTGTGTGGTAAATAGGACGTCTAGTGTTTCTTTGGGTTGCACAATCTATGTCTTACACCTTCTGTTTCTGACAGCATTTTAAATAAATCACTGTAAAATGGAGATAACTTGTTGAAGTTGAGGATACTATACTTTGTGTTTTTATGCATTGAGATGATATTATCAGACTATCGCATGGTTGATGGAATGATTTTGTTCTTGTTTGGTTTAATTGCACCAGTATGGTACTTCATACTTCCTTTGCTAAAGTTACTGGGGCATCTTTTGCAATATGTTTTGCAGCGTAATTATCGGTTTTTCTACATATTTTTATCTACACCAATGATCTTCTGCATATACGTCTGTGGTCTCGTGGGTCAACATTCTTTGCCAGAAAGGTAAAATGTGGAAAGCCATGTTATTGTTAGGTGATATTTTATCAGCTATTCTCATTTTGTGTACTGCTTCATCACCCTTTGGTTTGTCCGTGGCCTTACAGTTTTCCACTTCTATCTGATTAGCACAAACCAGGTGATTGTTCTTCCAAAGCGTACATGATCAATCTTTTATTTTTTATGATTATCAGGAAGTTTCCCATTACTAATTCACTTATATGATCTCAAGATGGTGTAATATATTGGAATTCAGAGAAAAGAAGGCATTGACACCTTGTCTTCTATGCTTTATCTTAATGTGAACTTGAGAATAACTTTTTGTGCACAAACCTTTCCAACAGGTTTACATGATCAAAAACCAGAAAGTAGTCTTTTTCTCTAAAATCCCACCTTCGATGATTGATTTCAGAGCATATGTTCTGGAAGAGGAAATTATGGTCATGGAAGCGACAGATCTTAATATCACAGGAAGTTTGGCTAGCTCAATTGAAAAAAAATTGATATTAAATGGGAGATAAATTTGCTGAGAATAACGGTACATCAATTCCAGGGATCTTACATAATCTGGAATTCAAAGGCATTAAGGATAATGTGAAACGGCAGGAAGAGAATGAAAGATTTGATTCCTGCCCATTTCTCTTTTCAGCTGTACAAGAATTGAAGTACCCCGAAATTATCTCCCAATCAAAGTTTGGGGAAAATGAAGAGCCCAAAAGTAAATATGGCGACACCACTGTAAAGACATACCAATTGAAACAGAAAATCAAGGTAGAAATTGCTGGAGAAGCAAACAAAAGGAAAAATTGTTCTAGCAAGGCAATCAAGAAATTCAAGTACCAAAAGTAAAATAAAATCTACAATTCCATGTTATGGCTTCTTTGGTAGTAGTTAACAATACATGTGTTGTTTTACTGCATTGATGCTGACAATTCTTCTCTTGACATTGATTCTTTCGAGTTCAACCATATACTGGGCGATGCAGTCAAAATATGGATTACATAGTACGTAATTTTCACTTCATTTGAAATCAGAAAAGTACTTGTTATTTTGACAGGTTTGATAAAAGGAGAAATGAGTACCCCAACCCCCATCAAAGATTTGGATGCATGCGTGAGAAGATCGCTATGTATTGTGGTTGGAAGCTCTCAAAATATAGATGTTGAATTCATTTTGTTTAAACCAGAACATACACGAGATTCTTGCTGGCTTCAGAATTCTAGATACAAAGTGGCAGCAGAAGTTTCGAAGTTGAAGTGCGGGCTGTCGAAAATAATACAGGGTCTTGCAGAACGAGAGAAAAATCTTGAAATAGTGAAAATAGATAGATTTGTCAAGGAAGATTGAATAAGATTCCGAAGATCGTCGAAAATTACGATTATATATAGATAGATTGCTTTTACCATTAATTAATATTGTAATTGATTACTTCCTTATTTAGTTGTTCTTTTGGTCCTATATAATGAGAGAACCTCTCACATAGAGGCATCGAGTCTTTTATTGAGTATATTTGACATGGTATCAGAGCTGTTACGATCCTAAACAAATTATCCCGTGAATTTCGTTTTCCGGCTAGCAGCCCCGGTTGCTCGTCCGACCAATTTTTTTCTCTTTTCGTTTGAATAACCACGAACCTAGTGCTGTTTTTTTTCCTCTTTTCCTCACAACCCAGAACACAAAACCCAGTTAAATTGGATGCTACGACTGGAGAGAAAAGGAATATCTCTGATTCCCTCCCACCTCCGAAATCGTCTCTCTGTAATTCGCTACCTCCATTACACAAGACCTCACAACGAGAATTTGGAATATTTTAAACCTCTGTAATTCGCTACCTCCAGTACACTCCAACAATAGATTTTCTTTTTTTTTCAGTTTGGTTGAATTCAGTCTCTAGAGTATTTGAGAACTATATATCAATCGAATTTCCGTTTTCTTGCTAGACCCGTCAAATTTGACATAGACAATGATCTGGTTTCTTCCTGCTTGCGTGAATTTGGAAGATTTTACAGAAATTTCTCTCGATTGTTCAAATTTATACCAAATTTAAAATTTCTCTTCGGTCGGATCTTACAGATTTCGGTTATCGGCGTCGGCGGTCACTGTTTCGGTGAGTTGCGGTCGGTTCTTGGAGTGTTTGCCGACCATTCCTGTTTCAGTTTGTTGGGGGTGTGACTTCCGACCTCTTTTCTACATATTTCCGGTTTCAGCAGGTGACGTCTCTCTCTCGAAGTTTCAGGTGTGCTCTGTCTTCCATCGTCTAAGTATATATTTTGGCTCCTGTTCATAGTTTCGCACGGCAGGTCTGCAGAATTTCCGATCTTGGTTGCATACAGTACTTCTGGTGGTTTGCAGTATTTTCCGGTGAATTGTTTCCTCTCCTAGATTACTGGGTTAAATATTTATTGGATTAATGGGCTGTGTATTTCGTTTCATTGGGCCTGGAGGTTTCAAAATTAGAAACTTGGGATTTTTTTTTTGTTGGGCTTGGAATATTTGGTCTCAAATCAGAAACTCTTTTGGGCTGGGCCTAAGGTTTCAAGTTATTTGGGTTTCAGTAATTGGGCCATTGGTTTAGTCTGGATAAAATGATTGGGCTTGAGTTCGTTAGGCCATTGGGTTGGGTTCTTGTTGGTTTAATTTGGTTGACTAAATTATTGGGCAATTGTTTTGGTTTTTGAGACTTAGTATAATTTTAGGTTATGGAATTTTGGGATTCTTATTTTCGGTTTAAAAAAAAAAAAAAACTCAGTTGTGTGGTTTTCATAGGATGATCATCTTCCGATGTTTTGGCGTTAGAGCTTTTGTCGGAGCACAATTTCCGTGTTCGACTCAGTTCTCCCGACAATTAGAGCTCGTTGTGTATGTCGACGCACTTCGTCAATTTCCTTTGGAAATTCTTACTGGTGAGTAAGCTCTCTGGAGTATCTTTGGAGTGGTTGAATCTTCGTTTCTCTTTGGTCATAACTCAACCTTTTAGGTGTGGGTTTCTTCTGGTCATCCACGATTGATTGGTTTTTTGTCAACGTGTGACTCTTCTTCGGTGCATCCAGTGTGGTGCGAGCATTTAGTGTTTCTTGTTATTTCTTTGGAGCATTCTTGGAGTGATTTTAGAGTAGTTCTTTGTTATTCTTGGTCTCTCGTTGTCAGAAACTTTCATAGTTAGTTGCTTTGGTTTGGATTTCTTCTTAGTGGGCACAAGTATTGTCTTCGTCGTCAGTTCCTAATTGCAAATTGATGCTTTTACCAGTATCAATTTGAGGGGGGATGTCAAGGAAGATTGAATAAGATTCCGAAGATCGTCGAAGATTACGATTATATATAGATTGCTTTTACCATTAATTAATATTGTAATTGATTACTTCCTTATTTAGTTGTTCTTTTGGTCCTATATAATGAGAGAACCTCTCACATAGAGGCATCAAGTCTTTTAAAGTCTTTTATTGAGTATATTTGAAAAGATTTTATATGTAGTGCTTTTGTCTGCATGAAACTCTCGAGTTGAAATTATGTATCCAGTGGACAGGAGCATAATATAATATCAGATATTTTTGGAGGAACTAAATTATAGAATTTGCAGTGAATTCCTTGTTCATTGTCTAAGTTCTTTCTTAAATTGCTTCTAGAATGCCATTTTTCTTGTGGGATTCTTGCATGAATTGGTCTTAAATCCCAATCCTAGTTTTTATTAAATTCTGCTTCATGAAAAGACAGATGGAAATCAGAAAGTCTTGGCAATTAACTGCCACAGTTTCATGTAAAAAAAAAATCAAATGCCCAGAAAATAGAAAAATCTGTCAACAACTGATGTGGAGAAATAGAGGCCCCAAGAATTCACCTTTGATGAGTGGTGTCAAATGATTTGAGCATGAAGCCGACTGGATTTTGTCCTGGGCTTGGTGAAGTCCAGTTCACCAATTCTTCGCGAGGCTGAACCAAGGTGGGTTAAGCCGAGGCATGCTTAAACAGCCCTACGGGTTCAAGAGAATCGCTGCTCTTTTTTATTTATTTGTTTTGGTCCATGTGGGTTAGTCCTAGCTCGGATTATAGTTCGACCTACTTTTGACACCACTACTTCGAAATTGATTCAACATGACATCAGAATCACTAAACCAACCTAGCAATCGTGCAGGCCCATTGTATCATGCCACGTGTCAAACTTCAGTTTAGTTCATAGATTTCCTTGGATGAGATTAGATTCAAGCACTTTCATCCAAATTACATATAGCCCAACATCTTATCTCTCCCTCCACAAACTCCAGTTTAGTTTCATTTTTCTGCTACAAAATTTGCCCCAGAATGGCAGCAGAAATGGCCTTGGTCAAACCCATATCCAAATTCAGCTCCATCATCCCAAGAATTGGAAACTTCCGATTGCCAAGCTCCAGATTTTTTACCATCACAATGTCATCCACAACCCAGTCCCAGGCAGCAACTGTAACCACGAAGAAAAAGGCTGGCAAAAAAGAAATAAATGAATCCCTGCTAACCCCAAGATTCTACACCACAGATTTTGATGAAATGGAGCAGCTTTTTAACACAGAAATCAACAAGAATCTGAACATGTCTGAGTTTGAGGCTTTGTTGCAGGAATTCAAGACTGATTTCAACCAGACTCACTTCGTGAGGAACAAAGAGTTCAAGGAGGCTGCTGATAAAATGGAGGATCCCTTGAGGCAGATTTTTGTAGAGTTCTTGGAGAGGTCTTGCACTGCTGAGTTTTCTGGGTTCCTTCTCTACAAGGAGCTTGGGAGAAGGCTCAAGGTGGGATATTTTTCTGTTTCCGTTCGATTCTTTTTCTTTTAATTCTTCATATAATTTATTGGTTTTTTAAAATTTAGATCTTTTACTGAATTTGGGGCCGATTTCGTGAATAAATTTTAAATTGGATCTCCATTGTTGTTTTCACCATACATCAGCATTCTGAACTTGAGGCTAGAACTACTTATGTAAATTTACTTATAAGTAAATAAGTTATTGGTGAAAATTGAAATTGAGTTACATATTTTGATAGTAAGCTAAGAGTTTAGTTTCAACTTCAATTTTGCTTATACAAATTTATCGAAAAACTCCAAAAAAAAGATGACTTATCAATGTGGGAAACTTGTTTTGTATTGATCCATACATATTTCCTTTTGCAATGACCATTTTAGTGGTAATTGCTAAGGCACTCAGGGCAATTTATTTTCTTTTGCTCTTTACTAAACCAGCTGTGAGATGTTGAGCATGTCCCCTCTTGTCTAAGTTTCTGCTTCTCGTCATCTGTTGCCTATAATTGCATTGTTGTTTTAGATTACATTAATAGGAATTTCATAATTTGCTACCTCAAGTAGTTAGGACACTGCCTAATTTAACATTGTTATAATTAACTAGTATGGAAATTGATTATGCAGAAAACTAACCCTGTAGTAGCTGAGATTTTCTCTCTTATGTCGAGGGATGAAGCTCGCCACGCGGGGTATGCTTCGCCTTTTTGCTCTCTCTGAATCAAACTTCTTCACGACACAGTTCTCGTTGTAGTTTACGAGTTCTGAGAAAATCGGTTTTATGATGGATTCTTGCAGGTTCTTGAACAAGGGTTTATCCGACTTCAATTTGGCACTGGACTTGGGATTCCTTACAAAGGCAAGAAAATACACATTTTTCAAGCCCAAGTTCATATTCTACGCAACTTATCTGTCGGAGAAGATAGGATACTGGAGGTACATAACGATATACAGGCATCTCAAGGAGAATCCAGATTACCAATGCTATCCAATTTTCAAGTACTTTGAAAACTGGTGCCAGGACGAGAATCGCCACGGTGATTTCTTCTCAGCTTTGATGAAAGCACAGCCTCAGTTCCTGAACGACTGGAAGGCAAAATTGTGGGCACGTTTCTTCTGCCTCTCGGTAATTATGTCACATTGTCGTTGACAAATCCTATTGCTTGTTAATTGATTGGACAAATCAGATCCTTTTTGTCCTTAAATCTAATCCTCTCTGTAATCTTGACTACATAATGCAGGTTTACGTGACAATGTACCTTAATGACTGCCAAAGAACAGCTTTCTATGAAGGCATTGGGCTAAACACTAAAGAATTTGACATGCACGTCATCATTGAGGTGAGGGTTTGTCCTCAAGTATCTCATGCATAACTTAGTTCTCAACTTTCATACTAACAAGCTCATTTTTCTTCTGGTAAAAAGTTCTCAACTTTCATACTAACAAGCTCATTTTTCTTCTGGTTCTGAGCACATCTTGATAAACTCCCTCGAAGATTTGAGTTCTTGCTAAAACTGGTTTTTGGTTTTCCTGCAGACGAACCGCACAACAGCTAGAATTTTCCCAGCTGTGCCGGATGTTGAGAACCCAGAATTCAAGAGGAAATTGGATCGGATGGTGGAGATCAACGAGCAACTGATTGCAGTGGGACAGAGCCAAGATATGCCTTTGGTGAAGAACTTGAAGAGGATACCACTCATTTCAGCTCTGGCTTCTGAGATATTGGCTGCATATCTCATGAAACCCATCGAATCTGGTTCTGTCGATTTTGCAGAGTTTGAACCACAACTTGTTTACTGATTTATTCGGTCCAAACCTGTATTCAATTCTCAATTTTACAGAGTACGCTGTTTATTGCAATTACGGGGATAGTTTGATGATACTGAGGAAAACATTTGTTATGCAATGAGAGCATCCTCCTCCAACTTTCTGCAATGCTATAATGTGTATTTGTCAAGTGATCTGATCACAATTCTGTGAAAAGAACGATAATTGAAGATAGAAGAAACGAACCCAGAATTTCTGAAATCGATAAAATCATTAATCGAAGCACTCCACTTAAATATACAGCTCTGTGCGCGCGTGCATGCGCATTGTGAGTTAGAGGGAGAGAGATTAATGTAACTACAATTGCATTGAACCCAAATCAGCAATGTATACGTCATTCTGCGAGCAAATTTTACAAGTTAACTGCATCAAAATACCTACAAATTCTATATACACACAATGATCAACTGTTCTTTCAATCAGATTTTTCGGACTTCACCTTTGGCGTCTCATCTTTCTTGGGTCGAACTATCACTCTAAATGCCCACACTGCTGCCAAAGTTGCCTCCATAGGAGCAAGCCAGTAAACAATTAAATGCTCCTTGCTTATATGTTTCCCGCGTGCAAAAGCCCACCCCATTACCTGAGATATGCAATTAGCGATGCAATTAGATTTTACTCAATGTGCATCCAACCAAATTCAACAGTAAACATAGATTACGTTTAGAATGATTACAAATACTTACAGAGGCTGGATTCATGCATCCTCCAGTCAGATCAGAGCCGAGTATGTGAAGAGTGAGCTTTGAGACACTCGATATCCAAGTCTTCATGAAGAAACTTCCGGGAATATTTCTCGAGAGCCCTTGGGATATAATCACAATTCCAAATGTCAAAATACCTTCAGTCAATGCACCTCGAGATATGTCAACATTCAGACGTGGCCCATGTCCTATTTCAGGAAATGCCACGAGAATGAGCTTAACCCCATAAATAGACCCCAAGACCTTTAAAAGAGAGATGGAAGAACAAAAATAAGTGTAAGCACCGGTAAACAACTAAACCATCTTAAACTCAGCTTCCAGATGTCATCTAAAAAGCATGACAAGTCTCAGACGACTATCCGATGATTATGAATTAACTACGAGTTTTGAGAATTACTTTTTTTTTAGAACACAATGTCAACACTCTTCACAACTGTCTGAGAGGTAAAGTAGAATCACTGCAGCGGTGACAACGTGAGAAAAAGGAATGTTCTCTAACTAAGAAGACAATGGAACACAAAGTATGTGGTGAAAAGAATTTGACTAGTTGAGAACAATTCCAAATTAGGAACCTCGAATAAGAAAATTCTACATATAGATACAGAATTATCCCCAAAGAATTTGCCAAGCTAACAAGATATCTCCACTGTCCCACTTCTTCCACAAGTATATTATTGCAAGTTAGACCTCTCAATCATATTGCAAGCGCTAGTTCCATACAAATCAATCAATTAAAACACGCAACATCAGTATTTACGCAACATCATTATTTATAAATTATTAACTGAGAATAAGTCTTGCATTTATGGCAATGAGACTTTTTTACCACAAGATTTAGCTTAATGAATAACATCGACTTTAGAGAGTTCAAATTCTTTTCGCGCGCATCCATCGTAATTGCTGCTTACTGAAATCTAATTCATTTCAGTACACGTATCCGACACAAAAATAAGTCAAAGCCCAGACGTCCCAAGATTCTAAGAACTCGTTAATGCAGAAACAAGAGGGTGTTGTCTGGGCAAAGACAAACAAATTTGAGTTCCACCAGATTCACTCTGCATTTTTAATCATCACCATCCAATCTTCTTTCAAGGTCAAATCCCTAAAAGCTTCTTAAGCTCTTTCAATAACTAAATTACTTGTACCTACACTGTATATGGTTTTAGATATTAGATCAATTCACTTTCCAAACAAGAAATATAAATTTTTGGCTTAAACTCAAAGATTTATTGCATGCCCTAATCAGAATTTACCATCAACCCAAAAGCAAGCATTCCTGAAAATAAAGAGAAGAATCATCCATCGAACTTCTCTAATTCAATGTCTTACCAAACAAAATGTCAATTTATGCACATAATTACACGCATCAATCGCCAAATTTATCAAGCCACAATATATTTCCTAAAAAAAAAAAAAAACAGCAGCATAATAATTACAGAAACAAGAATTAAAACATTTGTATTCAGCACACCTGGATAGGAATTCTGGCCCCGACGGTGAAAAGGAAATTGCTGAAATCCCCAGAAATGGCGGAGGACAAGATGGTGAGGGGGTTGTAGGCCCCACCCTTGGTGGCTTTGGCTAAGAATGCAAAGAAGAACATGTTGACAATGTATATTCCATACGTCAGAATTTCACCCTTCAAGTCATGGGAGCCATAGCCCAATATTTTATGCACAAAAATCTTGATAAGCACGCCGGACCAAACCCACATGAAAGACATAAAGAAATCCGACACTAGCAGCCGCCTTCGTCCTACGGCAGCCATGGTTGGTCCTGGGTGCTCTCTCACACACACGGAGCCGGGAGGTGGACTTATTTTATACACAAATATCTGAATGGAGCTAATGCCTTCCGGGAATCTCCGATTTCCCAGTTTTCATGTTCGAGGAAAGTCCACACCATGAATGTCGGGGTTTTATTGGTGGCTGTTTGTGTTATCTTTTGGTCGTTTATTTTTTCTATATTTCGATTTTTTTTATTTTTTTTGATGTTTTTGTTTATATTTATATTTCAGGATTTTGCTATTTATACATTCTAAGGTTGACATCATTATTGACATTTGTCGTGCTGTAAAAAAGTAATCGGATGAAAAACTGTTTTTTTTTTTTAATTGTCAAATGACAATTTATCATATGGCAAAACGTAAACCATGATATACACCAAACATGATTTTTTTCCTTTTATGGGATAGGGATGGCATTGGGGTGGTGTAGGGTGGATTGCGGTCAGATAGCCTTCTCGTCCCTCGTCCTCCCAGATATTTTTGTTATTTTGTCTTGCCCCCGTACCTTGTTAAGATAAGGGTGGATGGGCAGTGGTGAAACCAGGTTTTGAACTCAGTCCGGGCGGACGTCGATCAGTCAACGTCGATCATCAACGATCGTAAGAGCGATATCGTTTATTAATATTTAATTATATAATATTAAAAATTATTCAATATATATATATATATATATATATATATATATATATATATATATATATATATATATATATATATATATATATACGTAAATGATCTAATGAGCACCTGTTCATCTTATTCTAAGCATGAGTTGGCACATTAATACATTGGTGGATTGGAACCCACAACACCTTTAGCCACCAATGAATTACTGTGCCAACTCATCGGTGCTTAGGATAAGATGAGCACCGGTGCTCATTAGATCATTTCTGTATATATATATATATATATATATATATATATATATATATATATATATATATATATATAAACGCACTAAAACATAAAAAATATGTACATATAAAAACGTAGTTCAATACAATCAAAAGTACTAAAAAAATACGCAACACAACCTATTATGTAACTGTAATTTTAGACAACTGTACTATACGAGATCTCATGTTTTGAAAACGTTGCAATATTGCTTCATTCTCAATTTTTTCAAAAATCTCTTTCAACACTTGCAGTTGCAACAAGTAATATCAAAACCAATGTAATCAGCCTATAAACCAATGGAAAATAACAAGAGCTTCCTGTTTCAACCAACTTCCGAGCCACACAAGAAATGCTATTGAGATTAAAGAAGGCTTCAGTAATTCTCACATATATAAGGAACTTGTCAAGTTCAGGTCGAAGCAATAAAAGCTCTTCATTATTGAAGTCCAAAGGATATAACTGAGCAAGACGTAGCAATTTATCCCTATCAAAAGCTGCAAAAGAATCTCTTGGATTTAAACATGAAATGCAAGTTAGGAGCTCAGTAGTTGTCTCGGAAAAACGATCATTCAACTCTTGCAAGATTGAGTCTATCACGTAACAATACAAATCAACATAAAAACGACGATAATAAGTCACCTGCTGAGTTCCACGCCTAGGCCGACCTCTCAATACTACAATATCCTCCATATTGGGCACAAAAATATATCTAACAACACAAAACTCAGTCACCCTACTCAACAAATTATCCTAGCCATTGTCTCTCATGTCCTGCAATGCATACTTACCTAAATTTAATAAACCTACAGCATTCTGAATATCCTGATCCTTCTTCTGTAAGGCTTGTGAAAAGTTGTTTGTAATTGCTAGAATTTCAAACATGAAGTGGAGACTGAACACAAACTCAAAGCTCTGCATAGTGTCCATCTGTCGTCGGCCATTGATTTCTGCTCTAAATTTACGCCATCTTCTGATATATCCTCAAGAACATCTATGATAGCATTAAACATATTAATAACACGAGTAATGTCAGTAGGTGTGAGCCCCATCTAGTATCACCTGGGTGTGCCAAACTCATTTCTTGAAACTTACCACTTCCATCACAAAGTTCCCCAATATTAAGCTTCTCCAAAATCTCGGCATGGTAACTTGTTCGAAAAGCATCTACACGCTTACATGATGCACCCACCAAATTCACAATAATGGCAAGCATATTAAAAAAATCACCAAACATGTTATTTCTAGGTGCCATTGAAACAACTACCAACTGAACTTGGTGAGCAAAGCAGTGGACATATATAGCATGTGAGTTCTCTCTTAAAATTAAAGCTTTCAAACCATTGAACTCACCTGACATATTGCTTGCTCCATCATAACATTGACCTCTCAGACTAGATATGTTCAACCCATGAGTAGAAAACATTGCATCAATGGCATCCTTAAGTGATTTGGCACAAGTATCAGCGACATGGGTAATGTCCAAAAAACGCTCCTTCAGGACCCCACTTCGGTCAACAAACCTCAAAATAACTACCATTTGTTCTTTTATAGAATTATCACGAGCCTCATCAACTAAAATTGAAAATAAACAATCACCCATCTCATTGATAATAGCCCTTGTTATCTCTACGGCACAACAATTAACCAAGTCCTTCTGGATCTTTGGTGAAGTCATTCGGTCATTTCCAGGAGCATTAGTGAATAATACCTCTTTAACTTTCTCACAACGAGCTGCATACCAGTCTAGTAGCTCAATTAGATTTCCTTTATGAAGAGACTCTTTGGATTCATCGTGACTACGAAATGGCAATCCTTGCATCAAAAGGAATCTAGTACAATCTGGCACCGCAGTCAATCTCGTCCTATAACTTTTTTGTTGACTATTACTTTGACTTGAAATAACATAAGAGATACTCAACTTTTGATTCATCAAGTTGGTACACTTTGCAAAAGCTTGATTATGAGCACTATCAAAGAGACCGACATGATCTTTCAACGTCTGTTTGTGCTTCCAATCCCTAAAGCCGATTTTAGTGAATATATGTCCACCCCCTTTACCCCCTCTATCTGGTTTGAACAAGTAGCAATGCAAACAATACGCCGCATCATTTTCTATACTGTACTCCAACCAATGAAATTCAGAGAACCACTCTTTCCGAAAACACCTATTATCATTCCCTATCTTTCCTCTTGGAAAGTCATGTCCATATGGTTGACAAGGACCTTTCTCCAAGTATGTCATCCTAACATCATCTCTGATATTGGGATCGTATGAGTCGATGGGGGGGCGTTTCCCTGGATCAGATACAGGATCATTCCCATTGAATTGAGATCGGGACTTCTTTGTGTTAATTAATAACTTTGTGCTCGACTAGAATCAGTTGCGAGACTAGATGCACAACTAGATAAAGAAGAACCAAGTATGGATCGTTTTGGTTGAAAAAATCGCTCCATAATCTGCAAAATGCCCCAATTTATTTTTCAATTAAAATTGATTAAAAAATAGTCTACACATAGTTTAATTGAGCCCAACATTTTCTTTATTAATTCTTTTCACTTATCCCTAATTTTCTAAAAACCTAAATTACCAAAATCCCCAAAATTACCTAAATTACCAAAATCCCCAATTTAAAACTACACAGTCATAATTTCATATAACCACCAAATTAACAACCAAATTAACAAAAAAATTAACAACCAAATTAACAAACAAATTAATAACCAATTAACCATAAAAAACAAAATATAAAGTCTAAGAAGTGAGAAGAGAACTCACTTCTGAATCTGACCGAGAGTCCGAGAGGCGAGTGGCGATCGACGTCACTGGCGACTGGCGAGAGGCGACTGGACTTCCAAGCTGCTGCCCGTGCACCGGTCACCGATGGTCTACTAGAGGCTGGAGTTGGAAGCCTGGAACTGGTGGCGCAGCGGCTGCAGCAACAGGTAAGCTTCGAATCGTGACTTCGTCTGCTTCTTCTCTCTTTTGGTTTGGGTAGGCTAGTTCAATTGGGTTTGAAGATTGAATCAATTGGGAATTTGGGGTTTTGATCATTTTGACCTTGTAGAAATGAGTTGGTTAACTGGTTGCAAGCCTTTTGGGCCTTATTGTTGAAAAATAATAGGCCCAAGCTAAAAAAAAAATCGTTGGCTCATCTTCTTCACCAGTTCCGCCGGCTCTGCAATTCTTCTCGGCTGACTTCAAGGTCCCGGCGGACCCAGCACGGGCGGCCGCGGGGGCAGGTCAGGTGCTGGGTCCGCCCCAGTGGATGGGTCCTTTGTTTCATTTATTTTTATTTTATTTTTTCCATGTCTTTATAGATGCTAAAAATGATGATTCTTTTAGTATTGCGTGATAAAAAACTTAAATTTAAAATTGACTTTAAACGCGATAGAATCATTTTCTCCGTACAAACCTTGTCTTGCTTTAGCACCTGGAGCAACGGCTCTTAGTGCAACAACTAGCACCAGTTTAATTTCTCCGATTTTGAGCAACGATTCCCACCCCTTGCCCCACGATTAGCGTGGGGTCCTCTCCTTGTTCACGGTAGAGCTTCTTGGATATCGAGTTTAACAAGATTTAAAAAAAAAAATCTTAGAGAAAAAATTGTTTAGAATTGAGACGTGAGAAATAACCAAATAAGTAATGGATAATTTTAAAGAAAAAAAATAATCATCTCATAAAGAACTGGACCCAATTGATGGGTACGACCATCCATGAAGATTTTTTCTAAATTCGATGGTTGAGTTGGAATCTTATAGAAAAGGTGAAAATACAGTTAGAATATTTGTTTCAGTCACATCTTTGTATTGAGAATAATTTTTCCAAATTCAATGATTAAGTTAGAATCTTATAGATAAGGTGACCCTGGACGATATCGTGAATAATAATAATTTGTTCTGGTTCGTAATCCACCTTATCAATATTGGAATTCACCAATTATCCAACAAAGTGAAATACCTTATTAATCAAGGAAAATGAATGTGTTGTTTTTATAACCTTAACAAGTATTTAAAGACTACAAACAAATCCTAATCAAATTGAGATCCTAATTTTGCAAATAAATTCAAATAAAACTAAAAAAAATGTAAAAAAACAATAATACTCTTAAATTAACTAAAAATAGAAAAAAAAATTAAAACGGATTTCTAAACGACAGAATTTGACCCTAAAAGTTTGACAATGTTGGCCAAAGCAGAATAAAAAAAGGCTTCTAAATTGTACTTACAATTGAAAATTCGATACCCGAGTTGAAAGTTATGCATGTTTTCGTACATCCTTCTTATTCATTCGCTTCTCTAATTGGATCAAGATTTTCTTTATATTGATATTTGATATGCACTATTCCCTTTCACTTCAAAATAACTCGACCCTGTGTTATCATTAGGATGCAAATGCTCATCATTGTCTAAAACATATTCATAAAGATCTGCAACACTAAATGTCTTGGAAATCTTAATGTACTCGGGAAGATCAAGGACGTGCATTGTCATTGATTTTTTGCAGAACTTGAAAAGCCCATACTTTTTCTGACACGACTCGTCTCGAATCACCCTAGAGGACTCGAAACGTGACATGTGCCGATGATAAATATTGACTAGATGTCAGATCTATTACCAAGGTTGACTATGAATTACTACTAAATTTGCACCAAATCAAATACTTTTGAAGAATATAATGCAATGGGCTCAAAATAATTACTTCGTGCTTTATCAAATGTATCATTTCACTAAATATGTCGTGTGACTATCACTTTGAAATCATCATGCTCCTCCAACTATAAAGAACCATTTGCTACCTATAAGAAAAAACGTGGGAAAATATATGATTTGATAGTTCAACGAGTGGAAAATTTGAAAATGGTTATACTTTCTCGTTTATACATACTTATCGAAAATCGAGTTCGTATGATTTAACAGTTCACAATATAACATCAGACATTAACAATCAAGATATGAATCATTCCTGAAATACTGATAAATATCATCTTGTAGTCATAATATAATTTTCAACTAAAATCTATATCATCATCTTATCACATCAAATGTATCAGAAAATCTACCAAAAATGTATCATCTTACTAAAATCTATAATCTGGTCTTACGAGCGTAGATTGCCCCTTGGGCTAAACACTCCCGACAAGGGTCTCAGGCCCCTCCAGTGAACGGAAGTAGTCACAATCATAATCAATTCTAGAATACAGCCAAAGACCCTAAGTGAACTATATATACATTGTCAAAACCTCTCAATCCACGATCCCTCAGTGAACTAGAAGTATATAATTACGGGTACTTTTCTGGTCAATTTTAATATCATACATGTCTCACATTCCAATTTACAACTAATCCATATAAAATTTTTAAAATTCCACATATATCATAATGAAAGAATATTCTCACATTAATCATGTAATTAGACAAATAATTCACATAATTGTATAAAATGTATAATAATATATTTAATTTATCAATATTTGAAAAATATATAAGTTTTTCCACTCACAAATTTATAGATAGCAATCTGGTTAAATTGACGAGCATTTCCAAATTTCCAAGTCAATACTTGAAATAACGATATAACAACTTAAAGTAAAAATTGATAAGTAAACTAGTACAAATCCACCACGTAATTCTTCAACTTCTATATTTATTTTTGGGCTTATTAGCACAAAACGTCCCTACGTTTGATAGTTAGTGTGCAAAACGTCCCAACGTTTCATTTTTTTGCATTTTTGCCCCTATTTCAACGTTTCAGTGTGGAAAACATCCTTTTCACTATTTTTCAGTGTAAAATGACCATTATACCCTCAAATTTAAATAAAACAAATAAAATGAAAAGAAATATAAAAAATAAATTGTAATTATACTCCCAAACTTTTTAAAAAGTGCAAGTGAGTCCAAAAGCCTTACTAAAAGGGTTAAGCACAAAACGTCCCTACGTTTGACATTTAATGCGGAAAACGTCCCTATGTTTCAAACATGTTTATATTTGCTTAATAACACAAAACGTCCCTACGTTTGACACTTATTGTGTAAAACGTCCTTACGTTTCATTTTTTTCACATTTTCGTCCTTATTTCAACGTTTCATTGCGGAAAACGTCATTTTCACTATTTTTCAATGTAAAATGACAAATATACCATCATATTTAAATAAAACAAAAAAAGAAAATAAAAATAAAAATAAAAATAAATTACAATTGTGCTCCCAAACTTTTCAAAAATTGCAAATGAGTTCAAAAATCTTATTAAAACATTCAAACTACCAGTCATTTCCTCCTCTCTCAACCTTATCCTCCCTCCACCACTTAAATCAGGATTGTAGATGGAGGTGTGATGGTTTGAAAGGTGGTGGGGTCTGATGGTTTAGGTGGTGGAGGGAGGATAAGGTTGAGGGAGGAGGAAAGGATTGGTAGTTTGAATGTTTTAATAAGATTTTTGAACTCATTTGCACTTTTTGAAAAGTTTGGGAGCACAATTGTAATTTATTTTTATTTTTATTTACTTTTTTTGTTTTATTTAAATATGATGGTATATTTGTCATTTTACATTGAAAAATAGTGAAAATGACGTTTTCCGCAATAAAACGTTGAAATAAGGACGAAAATGTAAAAAAAAATGAAACGTAAGGACGTTTTACGCAATAAGTGTCAAACGTAGGGACGTTTTGTGTTATTGAGCAAATATAAACATGTTTGAAACATAGGGACGTTTTCCGCATTAAGTGTCAAACGTAGGGACGTTTTGTGCTTAACCCTTTTAATAAGGCTTTTGGACTCACTTGCAATTTTTAAAAAGTTTGGGAGTATAATTACAATTTATTTTTTATATTTCTTTTCATTTTATTTGTTTTATTTAAATTTGAGGGTATAATGGTCATTTTACACTGAAAAATAGTGAAAAGGATGTTTTCCACACTGAAACGTTGAAATAGGGGCAAAAATGCAAAAAAATGAAACGTTGGGACGTTTTGCACACTAACTATCAAACGTAGGGACGTTTTGTGCTAATAAGCCTTTATTTTTGTATATCTATTTCTCATAACTTTATTCTATTTAATTATTTACCAACTAATCACCACACATATCCTATACCAAGTATGATATCTCTCACTTGACCAAGAGATCATGTCCCTTCACCAAGGCAGCTTAATTATTTTTCATACCATTAAAAATAACAATTTACCAATATAATCTTAAATCTTTATTTTCATTCTCATAATTCCAATTAGGGTCACTGACAATAAATACTCCTTTATATAACTTATTTTAACACATAACCCCTAATATTTACCCTTCATCTTGTTTCCAAAATAAAATATCCAATAAAATCACATTATTGACAAAACTAGCACTATATTTCCAGAATATTGAACTGTAACACCAATGTCTGTTTATTAAATACTGTCTCCAAACCTATTGACAGAAATAACACTTTTTGGACAATTTCAAAAATAGCACCTATACATAGATTTGCATGATAATAGCTAAAAAATATATATATACTAAAATCCCACCTCAATTCCATATTTCACTGTAATACATCATAAATCAAGTGTTTTATATTATGTACACAAAATAAATTTAAGATGGTGGCTCTAATTTACCAATCCATTCATATTTCTTCTACTGCAACATCAATCTTCCCATAGACATTTTCTTTATAATAATATTCTAAAATACCTCAAATACATTTTAATAACTTTTAGTGCATGTTTGTCTACCATTATTGTGATGAAAATGGTGTAATGAATAGTATTTTTTGGAGAACGTGTGGTTAAAATTAAAAAAAACTTTATCGGTTTATGTGTAGAATATTTTATTATTTGAATGTGTGGTGGAGATTGATTACTGTAGAAAACAATGTTTTGAAAAATGGTAGACAAACAGGGGCTTAATTCTTGCTAAACCTTAAAAATAAACAAATTTTCTATAAACTTTAAAATCTAACACCATTCTTCAATAAACAGATATTTTATTTACCTGTAGAAATTGAAGAACCCAAGCTTGAAACCCACTTCTTCTTTTTCTTTTTTCCCCTTTCTCTTCTCTCCTCTCTTCCTTCCCTTTTCTTTTCCTTCTTTTCTTTCCTTTTCTCCTCTCTGTTTCTCGATTCTTCTTCTCTCTTTTTCCTCCTCTTCCTTCTTCTTATCTTTTCTTCTTCACTCGGTCTCTCTCGACTCTTTTCTCTATTTTTCCCAAATTTGATAAAAATAAATCAATACTCTTTTTAAGTTAATGGACAAGTATTATATAATTGCAAATCAAGTCCCCGACTTCATATAATATAACATTTAGTCCTTTCACTTATTATATTAGAAACTAAATCCCAAGATTCCCGTTTATTTATTTTTGGCCCTTAAGGTAATAGCAATTGCAAAAAAAGCCTCATGAAAATCACTCATTCATCTTAAGTACTTATTTGGCTTTGACTTTGACGGTTGAATTACTTGACTTTGATAAAATAATTCCTTAACTTTGACTATAAATGAATGGGGTGTAACATTTTCTGATCCAACTACTTCTGACTTCCACCATGCTCTCCTCAGGAACACCATAAACATATCACCTACCTGAAACATCTTATGACGCTTGTATGTATCAGCAACAGATTTACACTTTGCATTGGAGGCTTCTAACTTTACTTCACCAGTTCAATCACCGTACATGCTATTCAACTAGTTGTTCAGTTGCTATTCTCTTTTTCATAAAGTTTGGAAGTCTAACCAAGTTTGCTGCCTATGCGGGAGTCCTTCTATAGCCAATACCAAAAGATGATTTACCCATCGAAGAATGAACTACACTATTATATGCAAATTCTGCATGTGCAAATTCTGCATGTACCAATGGAAGATCCTATTGTTTCTTCTTCTCACCACAGATGCAGTGTAAGAGATTCCATAAGGTTCTGTTAATCACATCAGTTTGACCATCGGTTTGAGAATGAGCAGTGATGCTAAGTGGCAATTCTATCCCAAACTTCTTTCATAAAGTCGACCAGAAGTAAGCTAAAATCTTTGGATCTCAATTGAAAGTGATAGATCGACGGATCCCGTGTAGATTGACAATTTCCTAAAAGAACAACTTTACCTTATGCGGTGCATCACCGTGTTAGGATAAGGAATAAAATGTACCATTTTCGAGAACCTATTCAGCACAACAAAATAGAATCTAAACCTTGTTGTGTACGAGGCAGTCCCAGCACAAACTCTATGGAAAAATTCTCCCAAGGCTGCTCTAGAATAAGCAAAGGCATATACAAACTCCATGTCCTAGCATAAACTCCATATCCTTTTTGCATTTGCCAAATTGGACACTTCCTTACGCACTTGCCAACATCCCTCTTTAATCGTGACAACAGTAACGATCTTCGAGATTGCCATTTGTCTTGTCTCGACCTAACTGACCACTCAATCCCCTAACATATAACTCTCTTATTAATTTCTCACGCAAGGAGGTGAGCAGAATACACAACTCATTACCTTCAAACAAAAAGCCATCATGTACTGGAAAATCGTCCATTGGTTGCTTCGTCAAGTGTTTTGCCCATAACGACCCAAAGTCTTCATCTCTTTGATAAACCTCTTGTGAGAATTCAAATATAACCACCTCATTACCTACAGTAACCAGCAAAGCAACTCTCCTACTTAAAGCATCAGCAACCCGATTGATGGCCCCAAATTTGTAGTTTATCACATAATTAAACTACCCAAAATATGCAGCCAATGAACGTGCATTTTATTCTTCAAATCTCTTTGATTTTTAAATTGTACCAAAGATTGGTGTTCCGAATATATTACGAATTCACGTGACAGCAGGTAATGTTCCCAATTCTTCAATGCTCGAAATACTACATACAACTCCTGCTCATAGGTTGACGACTTCTATCAGGCCTCATGAATTTTTTCACTAAAATATTCTACTAGTTTGTCTTGTTAATAAAGTACTCCAATTTCAGTGTCACGATGATTAATGCGTGTAAGAATTCTAGCATCACATTCAATCTCAAAAAATTTCTCATAATGCCAAAATGGGAGCAGAAGTTAATTTTAGCTTGATATCTTCAGCGTTCTCAGGAGTAGCTTAGCACACTGAAACTTCTCGCCCATCTTCTTCTTCAAGCAATCTGTTATAGGAGCCATGATACTACTAAAATTATGAATAAAATGCCTACAGAAAGTAGCGAATCCATGAAAACCCTCGATGAGGGAACTAGGTGTTGGCCAACCCCTAATAGCAGATAGCTAGAATTTTATGCTCATCCACATGTATTCCTTCGAACTTGCTACATACCCCCAGAAAGAGAACTCTACTCGTCTTAAAGTTGCACGTTTTCAATTTGATGAATAACTCATTATCCTGCAATACTTCTAATACTTTCCTCAAGTGTTCTTCGTTATCAACTTCACTCTGACTATAAATCAGAATATCGTCAAAATAAACAAAAACAAATCTATCTAGAAAAGGTTTCAAAACTTGGTTCATCAGCTGCATAAAAGTACTCGATGCATTGGAAAGGCCGAAAGACATAACCAGGGGCGGAGCCACATATGGGCCAGTGTGGGCACAGGCCCACACTGAACTTCTGGGCTCGAATATTTGGGCTCGATTTTTTTTTTTAAGTTATACAAGGCCCCAACGTCCAAGGGAGGCCCATCCCAATAAAAAATTTGTAAACATTTTTTCTCATTCCCACCCAGGCCCAGACAGCTCCATTCCATTTGCATTTCACATTTTCACTTCCCAAATCGGCATCGTCTTCCCCGGTTCTTCATTTGCGTAGCCGCAGCCTCCTACGTGCACGGTGGCGGATGGTGCATCATCGGTAATCCAGTGGACCAGTTGAACTGAAAAGGCAACCGAGCCATCAAGATGACTTCACTTCAGGTACTACTCCATTTCCAGCACTCCGCACTCGTGATCGTGAGTCCATCCGTGACTCGTCTGCTCCAAGCCTCCACTTCACTTCGCACCGCTTGCTCCGCCTAGCCTCCAGCCCCGGGTCCTCCATTTCACATTTTCACCTCGCGGGCTCGCACCTCGGCACCCGTAACTCGTAAGATACACAGCTTTACACTTACGCCTTTACCCACTGACACTATTGAAAATTGAAATTTGAGTTGATTGGTTTTGTTGAATCATTTGCTAATTGCTTCTATTTTGTGTTTTTCATCCTTACAGAGGCGAAGTTATGATTTGGCCCCTCACCGCTGATTCTGAATGGCTGAATTAGAACACAGAGGCGAAAATTGATTCAGCCTTCTCTGGTTAGTATGTTACTCTGTTTGGGTATTAATAGATTGAAATTGCTGAAATTTGGGAATTGTTGAATTTAAATTGATGAAATTTGGGTATTGTTGAATAATTGAATTGAAATTGTTTGTTGTTCTTTGAGTATTGTCGAAAACTGAAATCTTATGAAGAGATTGCTTTTCAATTGCTCTTGAAATTAGACATAGAAGCCTTAGGCCTGTGAAGCCATCGAGCCTAAGGTGTTTATTGAGGTGTTTAATAAGGAGAAATATAGAGTTGAGGCTGACTTTAAGGTTTATTCAATTTTGATATACGGTTGGTGTAAAATAGGGAAAATAAAGATGGCTTGAAGGTTTTCGAGGAAGATGTTGGAGAGGGGGGATTGAGATGGCTCAAAGGTTTTGGAAAATCAAGATGCCTCGTAGTTATTCAATTTCAAAATCATCCATTCTCTTCAGCGAATTATCTTCCTTGTATCCTTATTCTTCTAAAATGTCATTTCTGCTAAGTAGTTTCTCTTGACCATCCTTAATGACTTCTCTAACCTTAGCATAATCGATACCATTTTCCTTGCTTTCATCTTCCACCAATTCAATTCTCACTTCAATTTCTTCCTTCATGACATGCTCTTATTCCTTTTCCTCCATTGAAACTGCGTTCCCCTTAACAAGGGATTCGTTTTGGTCTTATACTACTTGTTCCCTTTCCTCTTCATCCATTGCAACTACATCTACTTTCAAATTTCATATCCTCTTCAACTCCTATTGGCTTTTCACCCTTACATTCTAATTGGGGTATTCATATCCATGACTAAAAACTCGACGTTCGGCGTGGACAAATTGTGCACACACTGAACGCCAATCCTAGCTCCGCCCCTGGGCATAATCAGACACTCATACAAGCCCTCATATGTTTTAAAGCTATTTTTCACTCATCCAGCCTGATCCAAATAGGTGATCCTGCTCTTTAAATCAATTTTCGAAAACACAATATATCTAGCCAACTAATCCAACATATTATCCAGCCTTGGTGTAGGAAACCGGTATTGCACACTAATTTCAGGTTGTTTTCATGGTTTTGAAATCACAGACTTTACATTGGAACACTCTCAACCTAAGTCAAAGTTTAAAACACGAGGGACTTCCGAGTCGACCAGACAAACACCTCAGTTAAGAGCATTAACCAGAAGAATGCAGTATTCGTTGATACACACCAATCACCATCTCCATTGGCCCCAAAACTAGGATATGATGAAGATCTGCCAACTGCATAAATTTCGTCAACTGAGACGGGAGCGAGTGGGTTAAAGTCACCTTCAATGACACATAAGAAGGAAGTTGGACCGGTGAAAGTTCTGGTGGACAAAAAGAAAATGGATGCAAAGAAGAAAAGCCTGAAAAGATTGTAGGACTTTCTTGTTTCATTCTATGAGATGATTTTTTCTGTTTCTGTTAATAGATGGACATAAAGAATCATGTATAAACGTGTTTTATTACATTTATATTAAATGGGTAGTTTTGATTAACTTGACCCGTTTCTTCTAAGAGCATCTCCAATATACTTTCTACTTTTAAAGAGTATATTCTATCGTTTGGAGAGTATTTATAAATTTAGAGAGTTAAAATTTTGAACTGCTCCAACAAGCTATTTATATTTAATACTTAATTTTACTCCTCTCAAAAAATATTTATTATTATTTTTTATCTTTTAGTTTAACTAGTTTTTTTTAAGATTATTTTATTTTTTTCTATATTGAAAATTGAAACACTTTGTATTTAATTATAGAGTGTGGGTTTGGCTCTCTCTAAATCAAAATATTAATTTAAAGAGTTTCTTGATGCATGATTTTAAATGTTGATTTCTTAAAATAGAGAGAATCTCATGTTTAAAAAGTCTCTTGAAGATGCTCTAAACCCAATGCATATCTGGCAAAACTTGTAAAAGAATTCCGTAGCTTTTCTAGGAAATATGCAAGAAAACACGAGCAAATTAGAGTTGCAACAATTTGAAAACGAACAATACAACAAGCATTTGATGCTCGTAATATAACATAGGCCCCGTTTGGTGCACATTTTGAAGATAAGAATGTATTTTTACTGTTGTTGTGATGAAGAACATGTGGTTGAAAAAAATGAAAAAGTTATTGATGTGATGAAAAATATTATTTTATTGAAGAATGTGTGGTTGAAAATGAGTAGAAGAATGAGAATGAAAAAAATAATGTAGACCAAACATGATCATAATAATGAAAGATAACAGGAGTTATCGACAGGACGAGCTTTAACAAGAACAACTTCGTTGGATCAGTCGAAGCCCTCAAGGAATCGACAAATGGAAGACTGGCAATTGCAAATACCAGAAGTAAGAAAGAAATATTACATAAGCAATAAAGAGGATTTCCACCAACATTACAACAGAGGTTGATTTGAACTCAATACCATAAAATAAAATAATGAAAACAGAAACAAGATACAGACCAAGTACTCGACCCTATTTCTCTCTCTTTTTTTTTTTTCCAGTTTTGTTCTTATTTTTTATTCGGACGATTTACTAGAGAGGGACATTACTTTGCCATCATCACCTTGACAAACTCTTCGTAATTGATTTGTCCATCACCATCAACATCAGCTTCCCTAATCATCTCGTCTACTTCCTCATCAGTCAGCTTCTCGCCAAGATTGGTCATCACATGGCGCAGCTCAGCAGCAGAGATGAAACCATTCTGATCCTTGTCGAAAACACGGAAAGCCTCCTTAAGCTCCTCCTCAGAATCCGTATCCTTCATTTTCCTGGCCATAAGGTTCAAAAACTCGGGGAAGTCAATGGTTCCATTACCGTCGGCATCGACCTCGTTTATCATGTCCTGAAGCTCAGCTTCTGTCGGATTCTGCCCCAGGGATCTCATTACTGTACCGAGCTCCTTGGTTGTGATGCACCCTGAACATTAGCATTCGTTAAAAGTCATTAATTTTCGTATGACATTCTTAATCAATTCTGGGATCCAAGTAAACATTATTTAGATTAAAGATTAGCAAGCAATCCTCTCTCTCTCTCAAATTTCAACTGTAAATTGAAACAGATCTGATACAGAAACAGAAAACCCGTATTCAAAACCTAAATATAAATGTGAAATAACAACAGGAAGATAAAAAAAAAAGAAAAAAAAAAAGAAACAAGAACCGAACCATCGCCGTCTTTGTCAAATAGGCTAAAGGCCTCCTTGAACTCAGAGATCTGATCATCTGTCAACTGATCTGCCATTTTTTCTCCTTAATACCTTCTCTTATTTCGACCTCGAACAATTTTTCTTAATTTTTTCGAAGATATGAGACGGGCTCTTGACAGAAGTAGTCGGCTCTGTAAAGCTAAACGGAATATATATAGAGAGTGAGACAGAGGGATACACAGACAGATTTTTCAAACAAGAAAGGTCATATGATAAAATTTAGTTAATTTCTTACATTCAATATAGTTACAGTAATCGAATAATTATCTTTGCCGTGTCTGTAATAAAAACTTATGATGTATGTGGCATTTTGTACGGGACACGATCGGTTTATCTGTTTTTGTGCACCCGAATTTCCTGCTTTGCCCTTCCCTTATCTCTTTTCTTTTTTTTTTTTTGCCCTTTTTCTTTCCTTCGTTAGCCCTTGTTTGCATTTAAAATCAAATTTTAAGGAAAAATGTATTTTAAAATAGTGATTATTTAAAGAATGTTTGGTTAAAAAAGAAAGAAAATTTCGAATGTACTTGTAATATTATTTTATTGAAAAATGTGTGGTTAAATAAAAAAGATAGAAAAAAATACTTTAAAAAATTTTAATTGAGCCCAAACAGGGGGCTTATTCATTTTATGGAATGCATTTTACAAAATACATTAAGGCCTTGTATGGGAGGGATTAAAATCGGATTAAAATTGAAAATATAGCCGTTATTGTTGACTTTTATTAGACGAGTGGGACCCAATAACGGCCATATTTTCAATTTTAATTGGCTTTTAATCCCTCCCGAACGGGGCCTAAGTAGAGATGTAAAATGAATTGGATCGTCCAAACCTGTAAGACTAGCTCAAGTCAAGCTCGATTCTAAGTTTTAAACGAACCTTTTTTCGCAAGTCTAATTTTAGTTTTTCTATATTTTCGAAAGTATTAAGCCCCCGTTTGTTCTACATTATTATCTCATTAAAATGAAAAATATGATCATTATCCATCACATCAACATTTAAATTCAAATTTTCTATGCCTTATGTGGGCCCCAATAACAGATATATTATTTCATTCTCATTCTACAATAATTTGACTCAAACATGACCTAAATAACAAATGAAATTGTTGAACTTAATAACTTGACACTATCTGGTATAGAATGCGTATTTCTCTTTGAAACTATTGGAATTAGATAATCTATTGAATTTGATTCAAGATTTAAAATAGACGAGATTTTAAAATCGAGAACTTCACCATTTATTTTACCCACTTGTTTTCATTTTATAATTTTTTTTAACGAATCATTATGAGGATTGGATCGGAACAAGCGAAAATGCGTCTATAATCCACTTTGATTCCATCCCTACACATGAAACCGTCTAATTCTAATTGATCCATAAGAATTAAAATTAATCGAATTATTTTCATCCTTAGCCCTGAATTTATTTCTTCCCCTTTTTTTTTTTCCTTCTGTATCAGGGTTAGAAATGTAAATACCAAATGCTAAATGGTCATGAGAAATTGAGATTAAAATATTATTTAGTTTAACATAGGTCCACTTTAATGAATTTTCATGAATGGAATTTTATTCTTTGTGTGTGTGTGTCCCACAAAGAAAAGGAGATTCTACGCGGCCCTCACACGGTGTTCTTGAAGTCGACTAATTTAGTGAAATATGGGCTATCAACGGGAAAAGTTTTCCGAGTCAAATATGGGCTATCAACGACAAAAGTTTGAACCCGACTCCATATATGTGGGCTGGGCTTGACTTGTATAGATTTGCGGGAAAAGTTTATGGCTCTGGTGTTTACTATTTCAAAATAAAAAATCAAAAATTTAAAATTGCAAAAATCAGGTTTTTCTTAAATTAATTAATTACATTTCAGATTTAGGGTGTGTTTGATGGATATTATTTTGGAAGAATATATTTTGAAATAGTAGATTGTTGGAGAATGTGTAGTTGAAAAAGAAGGAAAAGTTATTGATGTAATAGAAAATATTATTTTAATGAAAAATGTGTGGTTGAAAATGAGTATAAGAATGATAATGAAAATTTTAATAGGTACCAAACAAGAGCTTATTATATTAAATTAAATATTTAACTGTAATATAATAAAATTACCCCACCCCACCCCATCCCACACCACCCCCATTGCTCCGGCTACAATTTCGGCGACTGCTCCGATCCGGCGACTTTTTTCGAGGTCACAGATCAAAAAACTTGTAGGTCACGGATTATTTCGAGGTCACAGATAAAAAATTTTGTAGATCGCAGATTATTTCGAGTTCACAGATTTAAAATTTTATAGGTCACAGATTATTTCGAGATCACAGATCAAAATTAAGATCGCAGATTCTTTTTTTAAGTTACAAATTATCAATTTCAAAGTCGCAGGTCAATAGTAAGGTCACAGACACCAAAAAGAACCACGATAGCTAGGTCACAGACACCAAAAAGAATCACCATCACCGTTGACCCGCCACAACAATAACAAAAAAGACAAACAGTGGGTCACGCAAGGTCACAGATATCTTATTAAAGGTCACAGTTAACTTAATTCAAATAATTGCTCCGATTCCAAGGTCACAGATATCTTATTAAGGTTACGGTTAGCTTAATTCGGAGCAGTATTAAGGTCAAAGTTAGCTTAATTCAGATAATTGCTCCGATTCCGAGGTCATTGATATCTTATTAAGGTTACAATTAGCTTCATTAGTCACAACAATAACAAAAAATGACGACCACCACCACCACACGACCGCCACCACAAATCCATACAAAGTTTATCACCACCACACGAACACAAACTAACCGGCGACAAAAAAACACGACAAATTCGCTACAAAACCCACCTACAACAGGTCACCCAAACCTGCAACAGCTCTGATCCGCCACAAACTGAACCCAAATAGCCGACGTTCGCCACAGCCCGCCCACCTGCAACAACTCAGATCGCCACAAAACCCACCTGCAACAGCTCACCTAAACCTGCAACTGATCCGCCACAAACTGAAACCAAATCGCTGCACCACCACCGCCAAATAAAATAAGAAAGGAAAAGGGTAACTAACCTACATTGCATTGTTATGAAGCTGCAAATCTAGACTAAAGTGAATAAAATTGTGCATACAGATGGTCCCGTATTTTGGAATATTCTTCCAGTAAGGGGCCTTCAAGAATGATTTGCTGAACACCAGAACTACCACCCTTTTGGACGGAATCTCCTACTTTCCGGAACAACGGATCTACCTGGACCCCTTTGCTTGCAAGATATTGCTTCAGATCTGCCATTTTTCCATCACTCACCAGTAGTGTTTTTTTGTGGTGGAGCTGCCGCGACGCTGCACACCTACAGCAGCGTCGCTGCAGTGGGTGAACGGTGGTGAGGGAGAAGGGAGGGAGGGGGAGAAAAATGGAGGCGGCCGGCACCGCGACGGTGGTGAGAGTGAGGGAGGAGGCGGGATGATGAGAGTGATAGTGAGAGAGAGAGAGAGAGAGAGAGAGAGAAACGAGGGGGTAGGTTGTGTGGGATAAAATGATAAATTAGGTTTTAAAGAGTTAATTATTTAATTAAAAAGATAAAAACCTGATAAATTAAAAAAAAAGTTGAAAAATTGATTTTTAAAAAGGAGATACTTAGGGGTTGTTCTCTTTATGTTTCAGTTTTGTGTTTTGAGTTTTGAATTCATTTTGTATTTTGTGTTTTGAGTGTCTATTTTGAGATTGTTGAAAATGTGTTCTTTTTGACATTTTGAAAAATTGTTTTGGAAAACCTAAAATTGAAAAACGTGTTCTCTTCCTTCCGTCATTTTCTTCCCGTCTCTCTCTCTCTCTCTCTTCGTCTGTCTCTTCATCCCGTCTACCTTCCGTCTCTCTCTCTTCCAATTGGAACTATTTTTGGATCAATTGATTCAATTGACATGCTACCCATGGTCGTAAAACGCCGCTGAAGACTCGTTTGGGGGCAAATTTGGCGATTCAATGTAGAGGTAAAGATAAATTGAAGTTTCAGATTGATTCCCGTAAGCTACGCGAAACTGAAATTTGATTCTGATCGATTGGGAGCTCCATTGGTTGAAGTATGGCCATGGTTATGATTGTCTGGGTGAGTGCTACTGATCGGTGGTGGTGCGCGACCTTGGGTGTCGCCGGAGGTGGAGTTTCCGGCAAAAGCAGTTTAGGGGAGGTCTGTTTTTAATGATGATTTTTGTTCGATTTTGTTATATGTTTGGGTTGTTGTTTGTATGGTAATTGAAGATGGGATTGAGGACTTCACAATGGGTTGTAAATCCGGTGGTTTTGGAGGAGATTGGACGGAGTTTATAGGTTGTTTTGGGGTTGCAAGAGGGAGAGGAAATGAGGGGAAATGAGTTCATCTGCTTCCCGTGTTTTCAGTTTTTGCGTGATTTGGCTGGGAAACACTCAAAACGACCTTTTGGTCGTTTTGAGTTTTGTGTACAATTTTTTTTTTTGTTTTCAAAAACATGTTTTCGAAAATAGGAAAGAGAACGCGTTTTCACTGTTTTGGAAAATCGAAAATAGAAAATGGGTTGAAAATGGCAAAGAGAACGGCACCTTAATGCCTGGTTTTCCCTAATTTTCCCTAGATTTGCTGGCAGGACCCAACCATACCCACTTCAAAATGTTCCAGCCCAAATTTTTTCCCTAAACAAATTGCTCATTTTAATAAGGGAAAAATTCACAACTCAGACTTTATCTATTCCAAAATAAAAAATCATGCCTCAAAGTTTAAAATTGCAAAAATCAAAATTTTTTTGAATTAATTAATTATATTTCACAATTATTATATTAAATTAAATATTTAACTATAATATAATATAATATACCCCACCCCACCTCACCTCCATCTCCACCACCCCAATTGCTCCGGCGGCTGTTCTCCGGCCGCCTTAATTTCGCCGACTACTCCGGTGACCGTTCCGCCACTGCTTAATTCCGACGACTGCTCTGATTCCGATAATTGTTAATGTCACAGTTATATGCAGTTTGGTCACAGATTATTTCGAGATCACAGATCAAAAAAATTTATAGGTTACAGTTGACTTCATGGATCGCTGACAAAAAAATTATAGGTCACATGTTATATTTTAAGGTCATGGAGTAACGAGTTTTAAGGTCACAATTACTCAAACACCCTTCCCCAATCCCAGTACATCACCAATACTTTGTCACGTGTCATAGATCAACCAAATAGATGGTCACAGACACTTCGACCTATCCGCTGCACCCGTCCCCCAATCCCAATACACCAACAATACTTGGTCATAGGTTACAGAACGACCAAAATTTTTTATAGGTCACATATTGAAAAAAATCAAAACTTTTACGGGTCACAGTGAGTCACGGTCACAATTTCTAGGTCACAGACACCCACGATCGCCGCCGCCACCACAGCCAACATCCCAACCACCACCAAAAATATTAGATTCATAGAACGACCACCGCCAACAAGACCATCGCCCCAAAAATTATGTCACCGCCACCTCCACCTCCACCTCACAACAAAAAATGCAGCTCCACCACCACAGTCGTATCTCAACCTGCACCATAGCACCATCACCACGCAAATCTGCAACCCAACACCACACAAACACACATCAGCACCAACGCTACTGTACCACCACGCAGATTCACAACCCACCAACACACAAACAACATCGTGCCACAATTGATTTCTAACCTCCACTATCGCAGCGACAGAAAAAGATTTTGCCCACATCCATCGTCCCTACAATGATAGAAAAAGATTTCGCCCACATCCAGTGACAGATTTTGTAAATCGATAAATATGAATCCAAAGTCGATCCACCACTGGTTGTGAGAGTGAAAGGCGATGGCTAATTTTTGGTGATAGTGGCCGGAGCTAGTGGGTGGTGATAGGAAAAATTAAGAGAAAAAATAGAGAGAGGGAACGAGTTAGAGAGAGTCACAATAGAGGGATGGGGAAGGGGGACGCTGCTGCGCAGCAGAGGGAGGGGGAGGGAGAAGAGAAGGGAAGAGGCGGCAGGTGGCGGTGGAAGAGAGAGGTGGCGGTGGAGGCGGCGACCGATTGGGAGAAAAGTTGAGAGGAGAGAAAGGAAATAGATTGGGTTAGGGTTTGGATAGAGTCAGGGTTTTATATTTAAAATAAATTTGGTGGGGGTAGGTAGTAGGGTGTGTATATATGTTATTTTACTTTTATAATATCATTATTAATTAAAAATGATAAAACCTGATTTTTGATTAAAAAAAGTTCAAACCTGATTTTCATAAACTTAAAACTAAATAACTGGTTTGATGTAAATATCCCTTTTAACAAATGTGATTCGTTTTGTAATTATTGAGGCTAGAGCCCATGCAAGTGGTGCTAGTAAAAAAGCCCGGCAGGCCTCCAAAGGAGCCCAATAAGCTGAACCCAACATATGCATCATTTCTATTTATTTATAATTTAAATTGATTATAAATAATTCCCCAACACACTAAGTTAACAATATACTATCGTGTCTGTTACGGGCCTGTGTCAGACCCGCCACCTCACCCGCCACGTGTCCCCACCCGTGGCCCAAACCACGTGCCGGACGAGGTGATTGAACCAAAAACCGAACTGATTGCACTAAGGACGAACTGAAGACGCGTCAGCGAATGAACCGGACTCATCCATAAGTACTCAGTGGATGCAAAGGCCCGCACTCCGCTTCTACAACGCTGCAACGCTTCACCTGCCACACCTCGCCTCTACAAAGATCTTTTATACAAAGATCTTTCCAAAGTCAAGTTCCCGAGTGATTGATGGGACGTGTGGCAGGCTACAAACGGTCAATTCAGCTGTTATGTCAGATAGCATTCAATGCCAGCCAACCTATGGATGGACAGATTGACGCCTAGGAGAGAACGACCCTTCAGGATCTGAAGCCACGTGTCCTACCATCCGATGGCTCTCCTCTTCCCATACTTAGTATAAATACCCCCTCTCCATAATGAAGAAGGGTTCCCATTCTAATCCTAGCATTCTAGTCTTTTTAACTCTAAAAAGACTTTCAATATATTTATACACACTTGATCAGTCACTTCCCGGCGAGTGTTCCACCGTCGGCGAACCCCTTTTCCGGTTGAATATAAAACTGACTTGACCGTCGGAGTGCTTGCGGCCGCTCCCACCCCCTCCGGGAGAGGCCACGAGTGACTAACGGCGTGCTATGTGTGCAGGAAGAGCTGACTTGAAGACCTATCCTGTTGGCCACGTGTCCGAGCCATTTTCCGAGGTCAACAGATTGGCGCCGTCTGTGGGAACTAACTTAACCACGAGTTCTCCCACAAAAATTGTAAAAACGCCCGGTTGGCATTTCCCCCCTTGAAAAAGGGGTCGATTCTTGAGAAAGAGTCTTTCAAAGCCGCCTCGGACCATGAGTTCCAGTGAAGGTGATAATGCGAGGGCAAGGGATGTCTCTGAAGAAGAGATCATCCGAGCCAACGTTACGCAACAGCGGCCCCATCATCGCTACCGTAGAAATAGAACGGCAGCGCGTTTGGCGGCCGAAGTGGCCCAGATGGTCACTAACATGAGGACCATCACGGCTCAGAATGCAGCCATGCAAGAACTACTCATGCAAGTGCAAAACCAAGGCGGTTTTCAAGCCCCGTATCACCCGCAGCAATCAGGACGTAGACAGGCCGAGGCGGAATCCAGCAGGAGAACCCATGTGAGCCCCCAAGGAGAGGCCCCCGTGGAAAGGGATGTGGGAATGGACACTTCGAATTACACCGCTGCTCCAGCCGGTGGACCCCCTGCGGGAGAGAGTTTCCCCCCGGAATATGAGCGGCCTCAGAGGTCTGTTAGTGTTTTCGATCGGATCGGACGGGCACCTAGAAATAGGAACCAACCCCCGCCGCAAACCACCCACCAGCGGGGACACGAACAAAGCCAAGAAGTCCAAGCCCCTCCGCCTAGAAATAGGCGGGAGAGGCGAAGCCAAATGGATTGGGGTAACAGGGCTGAAACGGCTCAGGTTCCACCTCGGCAGCAGGCAGATGGCAATGACTCCGACGAACCCTGTAGTCGTATGAGCTCGATGATGATGATGCCAATCTGCCCTTCTCCAGGGAGCTTCGCACATTTCCGATGCCTCACAACTTTGTTCCTCCTAAGATCCCAAAGTACGAAGGGAAGGGCGACCGGAAAAACATCTCAACAAATACAAAACACGAGATGAGCCTCGGGGAGCCTCGCCGGCTACGAAATGCGAGAGCCTTCCACCCGACTCTTGGCGGTTACTGCGAGGTATGGTATAGTAGGTTGGCACCACTCAGCATACGGAGTTGGCCGGATCTGAAAAAGGCATTCTTGAACCAATACCTCTCTAGAAAAGAGGGAGAGGCGCCTATTCAACGTTTGCAAGATATGAGGCAAGCAGCAGGGAAACCATAAAAACTACCTTGCTCGTTTTGCGACGAGATAACCTCTGCGAGCGGAGTCACGGACAAGGAGGCCCTTTCGGCTCTAAAAGGAGGACCGAACATGAATACACCGTTTTGGAGGGATGTCCGAAGCAAGAACCCTTCGACATATGACGAAATGGTGGAAATGATGAAAGTAGAAATCGTCAACGAAGAGATGATCGATCACAGAACAGGGGCTGCCCAAGGCCTTCCACCACCTCGAGAGGCGAGATAGGCGGGGGCCCACCTCCCAAATAGTGAGCCAACAATGGACTCAAGTGGGCACACGGTGGCCCCCACCTCGGGACAAGCATTAGCCACCGCTACACTCAATGCGGTCCCCACCTTGGCTTACGAAAATCTTTGGGCCAGCGCGAGCAACCCCGCCGTAAATACGGGACGACCCTCCACCTCTAGAAATAGGGGAAGGGGAGGAAGGCCTAGAGATAGGCCCCCGTAAACGCGACCTTATTGCACCATTCATCGCCATTATGGTCATGACACCGGGGATTGTGCGAGGCCTAGGAAGACACGCAAGCAACCCTCGTAACAACAAGGGAACACAACTATGAAGGCGATGATCCAAGCGCGATCCCCTAAGGAGGGCGAGACGAGGCGGCACTCCCCAAGTCGTAGAAACGATGACGGGGAAAGGCCCGGAGCGGGCAACGCCCGGGGAGAGATTCGGCCCCCTCAAACGAGCAACAACCAATCCGTGAGATAGACACCATTATTGGAGGACCTCACGTAGGAGGCGAATCAAAAAATGCTCAGAGGAACTATACCAGGGAGGCGAAAACCCCACCTATGGTCAGTTACTTGGTGAACCAATCACGAGGTGGAAGGGTTCTTTGAACCCATAACATTCAATCAAGAAGACGCTGCAGGGGTGCACTTCCCACACTGCGATGCCCTGGTAGTCAGAGCCGTGGTGGCTCGCAACGGGCTGAAACGCATGCTGGTAGATAATGGCAGCTCAGTCAACATCCTGTTTGGCACAACTTTTGATAAAATGGCAGTGGATCACGAGCTAACACCTATGAGCTCGCCTCTCTACGGATTCACTGGGGACAGCATTACTCCCAGAGGAAAAACCACCCTTCTTTGTCGAAATGGGAACCTCACCCCGGGTAGCGCATCACTTCATGGAGTTCTTAGTGGTCGACCGCCGATCCGCCTACCATGGCGTCTGGGGAGGCACGCCCTAAAGGAACTATGGGCGATCACATCCATCCATCACCTCTCGTATGAAGTTCCCAACCGAACGAGGGATCGCAACCGTTCGAGGCGACCGGATAGGATCCGGGGAGTGCTATCTTAACTCCCTTAGGAAGGCGAGCCTCGAGTCAACATGGTCTTTGGATATCGAAATGGCGGAGGCCCCTGAACAACCTCCGACCCAAGATATAATCATGGCAGAGGCCAGATCTGAAACAGCTCTGGAGGAGCTGGACCCTAGGACGGTCGAGTCGGAATCGCAAGCTGCCCCAATGGAGGAACTAGAAACGTTCCCAGTAGATCCCCAAGACACTTCCAAGGTCCTGCAGGTCGGAAAGGAATTAAATAAGGAAATAAAGGAGGAGCTGAAAAGCTTCCTTCGACAAAATTTCGATGTTTTCGCATGGAAGCATGAGGACATGATTGGTATAGATCCCAAGGTTAGCTGCCATCGCTTGCGGGTCGATCCGAGCTGTCCTCCGCATAGACAAAAGAGGAGGGCGTTGAACGCCGAAAGGTATGAGGCCCTGAAAGAGGAGGTGGAGAGACTCATCAATAACTGTTTCGTTCGTGAAGCCAACTATCCGAAGTGGATTTCGAACCCTGTGCTTGTGAAGAAGCACAACGGTAAATGGAGGGTCTGCATCGACTTCTCAAACCTCAATCAGGCCTGCCCAAAGGACAGCTTCCCACTCCCACGGATTGACCAACTTGTAGACTCAACTGCTGGGCATGAATTGTTGAGCTTTATGGACGCCTATTCGGGTTACAATCAGATACCGATGTTCCCAGGCGACGAAGAAAGCACCTCCTTCATCACCGATAGGGGGCTTTCTTGTTACAAGGTGATGCCCTTTGGCACAGAAAAACGCCTGGGGCAACCTACCGAGAGGTTAGTCAACAAAATGTTCCCCGGACACCTCGGCAAAACGATGGACGTCTACGGTGATGACATGCTTGTGTAAAGCCGCGTGGCTAAGGAGCATATCGAACACACATTTGAAGCCTTCGGAACCCTAAGGAGGTATCACATGAGGTGAACCCGTTAAAATGCGCCTTTGGCGTGGCTTCGGAAAATTCTTGGGTTACATCGTGAATCAACGGGGAATAGAAGCCAACCCAGAAAAGATTAAAGCTTTAATCGAGATGAGGTCGCCTCAGAAACCTAAGGAAGTGCAACGGCTAACTGGCAGACTAGCCGCACTCAATCGCTTCATCTCGAGGGCCACTGAAAAGTGCCTGCCCTTTTTCAAAACCCTCAAAGGAGGCGGGAAGTTCCAATGGACTCCGGAGTGCGAGGCAGCGTTCCAAGAGTTGAAAAACTACTTGGGGCGAGCACCCCTCCTCAGCAAGCCAAGGGAAGGGGAACCCTTATTGCTATACTTAGCCGTGGCTGAAAGCTCAATCAGCTCAGTTCTTGTACGGGAAGAAGCGGCGCACCAACTGCCAATATACTATGTGAGCAAAGCCTTGCTCCCCGCCGAAGTGAGATACCCAGATATGGAGAAATTGGCCCTTTCATTGGTCATCGCCTCTCGAAAATTGAGGCCGTATTTCCAAGCCCACAGCGTTCATGTTTTGACAAATTTCCCACTAAGGCAGGTCTTGCAGAAGCCGGACGCCTCGGGAAGGTTACTGAAGTGGGCAGTAGAGCTCAGCGAGTTCGACATAATCTACGCGCCCTGGACAGCCATCAAGGGTCGAGCAGGCCGATTTCGTCGCGGAGTTCACCAAGACCCACGAAATCGAGGTGGACATGGAACCGGCGAGCCTCCCACTTGGAGTCTCTTCGTCGACGGTTCGTCCGAGAAACAGCTCCGGAGCTGGTATAGCGTTAGAAAGTCCGAGGGCACGAGCTTAAGCTGCGATGAGGTTCGGGTTTAAGGCCTCCAACAACATGGCCGAATACGAGGCTCTCCTGGCCGGACTCCGGCTCGCCAAGGACCTGCAAGTAAAAAGATTGGTTACAAACAGTGGTTCGGTGTTAGTGGTGAATCAGGTCAATGGCCACTTCGTCGCCAGGGACAAGCATATGGCGGCCTACCTGAAGCTGGTCATGAATTCCCTGCCCAACTTCGAAAAATTTGAGCTAATCCAAGTGCCCCGCCAAGAGAGTTGCCACGCCGATGCCCTATCAAAGGCGGCGGCGACAGGATTCGGAGCTTCTAAAGGTGATTCCCATCGAACACCTGGCCGAACCATCTATTAAGGAGGGCGAGAAACTAATGTGGATTGAAAGCACCCCACCATGGATGCTACCCATACTGGCCTACCTGAAAGAGCAAAGCTTGCCAGAAGACGAAACCGAGGCTCGGAAGCTCCGAAGAAGGGCCGCGCACTTCATCCTACAGGACGATATTCTGTTCAAGCGTGGCTTCTCCTCCCCCCTTCTCAGATGTACAGGAGGGGAAGAAGCAAACTACATCCTCAGGGAAGTACATGAAGGTGTTTGTGGAAATCACTCCGGTGGAATAGCTTTGGCCCACAAAATACTCAGGCAGGGATATTACTGGCCAACCCTGAAAAGGGACGCCACTGAATTCGTGCGCAAATGTGACAAGTGCCAGCGCTTCTCCAATGTGCAGAGGCAACCATCTCAAGAGCTCACAGTGGTATCAAGCCCCTGGCCTTTCGCCAAATGGGGAGTGGATTTTATTGGCCCCTTGCCGAAAGGAAGAGCGAATGCTCGCTTCGCCATAGTCGCCATTGATTATTTCACCAAATGGGTGGAAGCGGAGCCTCTAGCCAAGATCACTGAGGCCAATACCACGAAGTTCCTTTGGAAAAACATCATTTCCTGGTTCGGCATACCTCACTCCCTAGTGTCTGACAACGGCAAGCAATTTGACAACAAGAAAGTCCGGGATCTATGTGATGAGCTTAGAATCAGAAAGCATTTTTCCACGCCCCATCATCCCCAAGCAAATGGACAGGTCGAGGCGGTCAACAAAACCATTAAGCTCGCCCTGAAAAGAAAGCTGGACGCCTCCAAGGGCGCTTGGGTCGACGAGCTTCCACAGGTTTTATGGGCCATCAGGACCACTTGCAAAACTGCCACTGGGGAGACTCCATTTTCTATGACCTATGGAGCCGAGGCTATGAGCCCTGTGGAGGTTGGCGTCCCATCTCCCCGCCGCCTCCACTTCGATGAGGTGATGAATGATGAGTCAAGGAGGCTTGAGCTGGACTTTCTCGAAGAAAAGAGGGACGAGTCCCAAGTTAAGCTCGCCTCCTACCAACGAAAAATGATGCGCTACTATAACGCCAAGGTGAAGAAGAGGACATTTCGCATTGGAGACTTGGTGCTTCGCAAAGTCTTCCCTTCGACCAGAGATCCTGGCACAGGGACTTTGGGGCCAAGCTGGGAAGGACCCTATCGCGTGGTTGCAGAAATCAGGCCTGGAACTTATAGAATCGAAGATCTGAATGGGAGAATGATGCCTCACCCCTGGAATATTGAGCACTTAAGGAAATATTATCAGTAGGGGATGTGTCCGGTTGTAAATGTTGCAATCAAATAAACGGATGTTATGTTCACTTAGTTCTCGCATGGACACATCAGACAAACTTGGCAAGGTGCAAGCCCATTCAAAGGGTACACCCCCAAGATATTCTGCCTAAGCCAGATGGTGCGGGTGCCATCCTGGACGAGGCGGAGTGCACAAATCAAACGAGCTTGGCAAGGTGCAAGCCCATTCAAAGGGTACACCCCCAAGATATTCTGCCTAAGCCAGAGATGGTGCGGGTGCCATCTTGGACGAGGCGGAGTGCACAAACCAAACGAACTTGGCAAGGTGCAAGCCCATTCAAAGGGTACACCCCCAAGATATTCTGCTTAAGCCAGAGGTGGTGTGGGTGCCATCCTGGACGAAGCAACATTCGCGCGTTGAGTAAGTCCGATGCGTTATTACTTGTTCATTGGCATCTTCCATTTTATTAAGTGGTTGAGTAAGTCCGATGCGTTATTACTTATTCATTGGCATCCTCCATTTTATTAAGTGGTTGAGTAAGTCCGATGTGTTCTCATTCATTGGCTTCTTCCGTGTTATTAAGTGATTATGTCCGATGTGTTATTAGTTCGAAGCTGTTCTGCGAAACGATGAAACAAACAAGAAGAAAAGAAACGACAACACTTGAAAAAAATTTTTGTTTATTCATAACCAAGGGAGAGGCCGAAGCCATTACATGGGGGATACAAATTACAAATTAGTCTATATTAATCGCCGCCCCAGGTCCTCCGCCTTCGGCCCCCTCTGAAGGGCCCTCCTCATCCTCGGCGGGCCTGCCCCCGGTGGGGCCCCCGAACTCCTCATCCAAAAAGTTAATATCCAGGTCGGGGTGCCTCTCACGGAGGCGGGACATCATCTCCTTCGCCGCCCAGGAGGCCCAATAGTTGGCGAAGTCGTCATACTCTGGCGTATTTTCGAAGTTGTCCTTGTAACCCTGGACTGCCACTTCGCCAACATTCTTCGCCTCTGCCTTCAGCAAAGCTATCTCCTCGGTCTGGGCTTCGATGAGTTTCTTCTGCTCGGCCCTCTCCTTGTTGGCCTCCTCCAAGGCTTCAGACGTTAGCCTTTGGTGTTCATTGGCCTGGTCCACCCTCTTCGTCAGGGCTGCCACACAGGAAACGGACTCATGCGGCTCATTCTTCGGTGATTAACATGCACCTCAGCCGAGTCCAACTTCGAGGCAGCAGTTACCCACTTCTCCTCCACCTCCTCCACCTCCTTCTTGGCCTTCTCCACTTCAGCCTCCCAGTTTGAAGAGGCTTCGACCCTCTTCTCCAGATCCTCGTTCTTTTTTCGAAGGCCCCTCACCAAGTCCTCTGCCGCGGCGCCCATGCTTAGAGCCCTCGCCACGCAGGCATTGTTCGCAGCCAAGAAGTCCTCGATCTCGCATGAGGCGGCGTGGTTGGCCCAGTCCTCGGTCCAATACTTGCTGTGGACTCTTGCAGCAGAGGCGGTTTCAGGAGGGAGCATCTCCAGCACGGCCTCAGGGAGATCGTCGTCTTTGCTCCCCAAGAAATCAGTGACCTTTTTCTTGGCCGGGGCAGTGGCAGGCCTCTTCAACCTCTTCTTGGGCGCCCCCTCAGCGAAGTAAGCAGTGATTGGCACAATGGCCTGGGAGAGAGGTGGAGCCGCCACGGTGACACCCGTCTCGGCCGGAGAAGGAGAAGCCACGGCAGCAGGGGCAGGTTCAGAGGTCCCGGCTGGACCGGGCCGTCTTTTTCTTGGGGCAAGAGAGGGTCCTTCCTCCTCACACTCCTCAGCAGGCTGCTGACCAGCCTTGCTCAGAGCCTGCAAGCGCTCCGATTGCTTTTTGTACGCAGCCGAGCTGGTCTTCAGCATTTTGGCCTCCGCCACGCTCCGGCGGATTGTGGCCAAGTCGGGCCTAGGGGGCCTCTTATTTTCAAAATCTCCTGCAAGAAAGAAAATTGCTTAGTATCCAGATAGAGTATTGGAGCAGAACCGAAACGAAATGCACTCACCTCTGTTCGTCATCAGCCCGTGCAGAGTGAAATGGTAGTTCCGGTCAATCAACTCCTTGAAGCTCCTCTCCGGCAGAGGCGTACGATACGGTCGGGCAATGATGTCCCGGTCCTCCTCTGCGATTTCACACCTCGGGAGGGAGCACAGAGAACATAAATATTAAAATCATAAGCAAAGTTAGCCAAGTAAATTCAAATCGGAAAGTTGCTTACTGCAAATGGAATAGATGGTGGGGACGGTCAGAGGCGCCATTGGGTCATTCTCCACTGTATCCCACCGTCCTGACGCCCAGAACCACGAACTCCTCCAGCCTTTTATCGAGGAGGGTGTCTCAACCACGAACGGCGAATGGGACCCCCGAGGAGCCGGGTAGTACCGACCTTTGCTCGCCTCGCCCCCCGCCGTGGCTTTTGGGAAGAATAGGGAGTGGAATACACTAAACGGCATGTCCGCTCCGATGCTGGCCCTCCGCCACAGCATCCACGTCCCAACCATTTGGGACCACGCGTTGGGGTTGAACTGGGTGGGGGCCAACCCGAACGACCTAAGGACTAGGCGAAAAAAGGGGTGGAATGGAAGCCTCAACCCAGCCCGGAAAAGATGGTCACTCACCGCTACACACCCCGGCCTAGGGTAGCAGGCTCTCTCATGCGGCTCGGGCAGGATAAGCTCAATATTGTGAGGGATCCTAAACACCTCCCTACACCTTTTTATCTGCTCCGAGGTGACTTTAGACGGGTATTTAGAGGCCCCCCATTGCACAGATGTGTCTACGGGGGAATCTGGGCGCTTCCAGATGTTCTCCCCGGCCCTAATGGCTCTACTCAGCTCGTCGGACGAGATTAATATAGGTTCCCTCATGGATGAGCTCTCTTCGCCTCGCCTCCCCTCACTACCCCCCTCAACAACTTGCTCGCTCGACATCACTATAAAAAAAAAACAGAGAAGATGGAGAGCTGAAATCTGGAACGTTACCTAAAACCGTTGGAAAGAACTTGCCCACCGGAGTTCACAAGAGGGTCGCCGGAATCCTTAAGGTTCGCCGGAGGATGGAAACCGTCGCTTGAGTTTGGGGAGTTCGAGAGTGCTTTTGAGAGATTTTCGCGAAATGAAGGTTTTAAAATGAGAGAGATGGGTCTTTTATAGGCACTCCAAACTCACCCCAACCGTTCGATCAACCTAAGCACAATCTGAACCATCCAGCGCTCAAATGCAAGGATCTCCGTCCAAATCAATGGTCATTTGAATTAACGGCCTTGATGAGGCAGTGGGCCACACGCTTGGTGTGAGGACGTCGCCTTGAGTAAAGGGAGCCGTCGTCATTATTATCATTTATGTCAAGGGAGGCGTGCCTTGAAAGCAAGCGAACGCCTCCCCATGATTGCCTTGGGAAAGTACGAAGGTTTCCAAATCATTAGCACAAGGTAAGAGCTGCCAACCCATCTCGCCTCGGCCACATCAGAATGCAGTGTTGCAACAGCTCCACCAAGAGCTGCCAACCCATCTCACCTCGGCCACACCAGAATGCAGTGTTGCAACAGCTCCACCAAGAGCTGCCAACCCATCTCGCCTCGGCCACATCAGAATGCAGTGTTGCAACAGCTCCACCAAGAGCTGCCAACCCATCTCGCCTCGGCCACACCAGAATGCAGTGTTGCAACAGCTCCACCAAGAGCTGCCAACCCATCTCGCCTCGGCCACACCAGAATGCAGTGTTGCAACAGCTCCACCAAGAGCTGCCAACCCATCTCGCCTCGGCCACACCAGAATGCAGTGTTGCAACAGCTCCACCAAGAGCTGCCAACCCATCTCGCCTCGGCCACACCAGAATGCAGTGTTGCAACAGCTCCACCAAGAGCTGCCAACCCATCTCGCCTCGGCCACATCAGAATGTAGTGTTGCAACAGCTCCACCAAGAGTTGCCAACCCCTTTCACCTCGGCCATAGCGGGATCCTGTGTTACTACCACCACCAACGACTCCCCCCCGTGCCTTCCAGCTCGGAATTGAAAATCCTTGTATTATATAAATATTCATACACGGACTTGCGGGACTATTGTTACGGGCCTGTGTCAGACCCGCCACCTCACCCGCCACGTGTCCCCACCCGTGGCCCAAACCACGTGCCGGACGAGGTGATTAAACCAAAAACCGAACTGATTGCACTAAGGACGAACTGAAGACGCGTCAGCGAATGAACCGGACTCATCCATAAGTACTCAGTGGATGCAAAGGCCCGCACTCCGCTTCTACAACGCTGCAACGCTTCACCTGCCACACCTCGCCTCTACAAAGATCTTTTATACAAAGATCTTTCCAAAGTCAAGTTCCCGAGTGATTGATGGGACGTGTGGCAGGCTACAAACGGTCAATTCAGCTGTTATGTCAGATAGCATTCAATGCCAGCCAACCTATGGATGGACAGATTGACGCCTAGGAGAGAACGACCCTTCAGGATCTGAAGCCACGTGTCCTACCATCCGACGGCTCTCCTCTTCCCATACTTAGTATAAATACCCCCTCTCCATAATGAAGAAGGGTTCCCATTCTAATCCTAGCATTCTAGTCTTTTTAACTCTAAAAAGACTTTCAATATATTTATACACACTTGATCAGTCACTTCCCGGCGAGTGTTCCACCGTCGGCGAACCCCTTTTCCGGTTGAATATAAAACTGACTTGACCGTCGGAGTGCTTGCGGCCGCTCCCACCCCCTCCGGGAGAGGCCACGAGTGACTAACGGTGTGCTACGTGTGCAGGAAGAGCTGACTTGAAGACCTATCCTGTTGGCCACGTGTCCGAGCCATTTTCCGAGGTCAACAGTGTCATATGAAGTTTTCTCGAAGGAAACTGTTTTCCATTTTTATGAATAAGAAAAAGAATAATTTCGTTTACTAAAAATTAACTCATTCTACACTTTGTGACAAAGATTTTTTTAGTGTAATTCATCGAGATGATTTTTCCTTTTTCTTCTCGTCTATGTCAAGTTGCTTCTGCATTCGAAGCTTTACTTAAACTTCATCCTTATCGTTAGTATTGTAATAATTTCATAAACACTAAAGAAAACTTGCCCATTTAATCATTGTAAGCCATGCGTTTGACACGACTTTTGAAAAGTAAAAAAGAAAAAAAAAAGTTTGAAACTAAAAGTAGCTTTTTGACATTTTGACTAATTTTATAAAAAAAAAAATGCTTCTTTTAGGTAGAATAGTTTTTAGATGAAGTTGATCAAATGTGACTTCCTTTAAAAGCATTTCTGAAATAAAAAATACTTTAAAAAATTAGTTAAACAAAAATTAAGGGGGTGTCCTCAAATGAGAGTTTAATGGATTTTAAAACTTTATATAAATTGAGGCGTCCTCAACTCAAATTAAAATATAATTCACTAAAATTTAGATGTCGTCAATTTAGAGTTTTATAAATACTTCAAAATTTAAGATGTCGTCAATTTAGAGTTTTATAAATACTTCAAAATTTAGATGTTTTCAAATTAGATTTCAATAGTTTCTTGAGAAATTTAGGTATCCTCAATAGCTGCTTGATTTAGAGGGATTTCAATAATTTGATGGATTTTAATAGATTTTAAAAGATTTCAAGCCATAAATATAAATAGCAAAATCTGTAACAATTCTATATCCAACCGTCAAAGTTTCACAGATTCTCAAGCCATTCTCTGCAACTATTTTTTCGCCTCTCCATCTCTCAATTTCTTGGTTGTGACAGGTTTTTCGCTTCTCTCTCTCTCTCTCTCTCTCTCTCTCTCTCTCTCATTTCTCTGCTGTGAACAAGTTTATCTGTATATGTATGATAATTTATTAATTGATGATGATTTTTGGAAGTTTTACACTATTTTTTGTTGAATATTGGGTGTGATTAATTAGGTAGTGAATTTATTTCTATATTTTTCAACCACGTCAAGTGTAAGTTCATTCAAGAAATTCATTTAGGCACATAATTCTAACATTAACAGAAATAAATTTCTTGTAACAATGATAACCCGGTCCCTCTAATGGAAAAATCATAGGGGGGGCATTAATGGAAGTATTCAACTACCCTACTATCCATAAATATCAATTACTGCATTTTGAAGATGAATTTTTAATAAATATCAGATGAGTTTTTAATCATGAAAGTGGTATATATTAATTTCAGAATTCTACCAAAGTTCTATTGCACGTATCCTTGGAAAATGACTCTCCGTTAACTATGAGTTTTTTACCTCCTTAATTGGTGAAGTTGAATATACATGTTTCTATATTATATTATTCAAATGTTTAACAAACAATTGAACAATATTTGATCATTTGGTTTTTTTATTTTATTTTATTAACTGTAAACGTGTAAGAATGAGTTTAGTAATGAGGTTAATTATTAAGTGGATATTAGATTAATAAACTATAAGTGAGGTTTATAATCTGTACGTGGACAATCAACAGTTGAAGTGGTGTTTGAGAAGGGGTTTTGATGGACTCCTAACTCTTATTAAGGAATCACTTTTTTTTTTAGGGGAAGAAGGGCAGTACCTCCAAGATTTTATTAATATGTCCTCACTTGTGGCGGAGGAATACCGTGATTACAAATGATATCAATGAAATCAATAAATGAGGGAGTATTACTTTCCTTACAGTGAAAGTAAAGAACAAAAGGAAATCAGTAAAAATAGAGTACTACTTCCCTTACAAAAAACACATGTTAAATAAAAAATAAAAATAAAAGCAAAATACAAATACAAATACAAATACAAATACTTAAACTCTAGTGTTGGGCAAACCATATCTGTCAATCTGAACAAGCGCCCTGATACGTCGTGGTAAGTCGGCTGGTCCATATTCCTGGTATCCACGCTGATGCCAACCTTCAGTAGCAAGTGCATCTGCAACTTGGTTCCCCTCTCTGAAGATGAGGAAAACTATATCTCTATCAAAGGAAACGATATATGAAATTTGTCTGAGTATCCACTGGATAGGCCACGGTCCGCCACCTCTGGTGATGCAGTGAATGGCAATAATCGAGTCTGCCTCAACCCAAATATTTGACAAACCAAGAGCTCTAGCCAGTAGTATCACATCACGAATGACCTTGAGTTCTGCCTCTAATATCATACATTGTCCATAATTTGAATATGTTTTTCGAAAGATGTATTGGATGAAATTTCCTGGAAATTACACCTACCGTGGTTTTTAAACTTTAATTTGAAAATCAGATTTGAAGGTTTTTTGTTCAAAAATTAGGTAATAATTTAAAATTTTTAATATCCTAAAATTAAATTAATCTACGCCCAAAATGCCCCACACCCACCTCACAAACCCTAATTCATCTTTACAAAAAATATTTTCGATTTTACTTCTTCATTCACCCTCCCTTCCATTTCAACCTCTACTCTACCCACCCCTCAGACGACGACTCTTCATAGGTACAGTACCGGCAATCGATGCGCCTGATGGCAGGCAGCAACATTGGAAATATGAGCAGTACCGACACTGTGTGCACAACGAAAGGCCACACCATTTTCTATTTGTAGCAGCACTAACGAGATTCATTCTTAAGCACGGCACAAGCGCTTTCATTCGTCTCGCTACTATTGCAGCAAAACTGCATATGGTGCACCTAAGATGATGGGGGTGTTGTGGTGGGTTGGGTTGGGTTAGGTTGGAGAGTGTTTGTGACCATTTATTTAGGTGGTCATGGTGTTGCAAGCGATGGTGCAGTTGGTTTTTTTGAGATGGTGGTGTTTATGTTTGTTGTCGTGAAGTGGTGGTTCTAGTGGCAGTGGTGTTAGCGGTCTTGTAAAAAAGGACTAGTACGATTAGGGGTGGACGCAGACTATTTACATTAGGGGGGCACAATTACAATTTCAAAAAGTGATGCAAAAATTAAAGTAAGAGATATCTTATTACTTCACGTAAAAATCCCTAAATCCTAAAGCCCTAATCAGAAATCCATAAATTTCTAGATGAAAAATCCCTAAATCCCTAAATACTAAATCAGATCATGTTTTCCCCCAACATAAACTTCTATTCTCCATGTCATTCAAAATTAAAACACCCATTCCCCCCCCACCCACCCACCCAACCAAAAATTCAAATAAATAAATTCTCCGAAACAAGTTAAAAAGAAAAATCAAGAAAGGAAGCAGCTGAACGATTTCTCCCCCCACCCAAAAATTCAAATAAATAAATTCTCGGAAACAAGTTAAAAAGAAAAATCAAGAAAGGAAGCAGCTGAACGATTTCGTACCAACACCAGTGCACACACAGAGGCAATTATGGGTGCACAAAAAAGAAAAATAGCAAAAAGCTTACTGGAGAAGGGTCCAAAATATCAATGGCATAGAGCCCATAATCATCTTGAGGCACTACTATTTCACTATTATCATCTAATACCTCCGTGTAACCCGAAGAAAGAAAAGAAAAGCAAAAATGAAGTAAATTTTTGTTAAATAAATTTAGAAAAATCAAATTTGAAAACTTATAGAAACTCTCACACCACATAAACCTGTTTTGGGATTGTAGAGGGAGAAGAGCTTCTTCTTGAACTCCAAATCAGCTAGGAAGATCCGAACCCACACCCAGGTGAACCAAGGATGGACGGGAGAGGAGAAGAGAGGAGAAAATGGAACTGAAGAAGTTGGAATGGAGCCACGGAGGAGAAGAGATGGAAGTTGCCAACAGGCAATCAGAGCGGAGCCACGACATGGAGTCGCCTGTACGAAAAAGTGGGAGACGACAAGAGAGTGGGAGACGAGAAGAGAGTAGGAGAGAAAGGTGAACAATGATTTTCATTTTCATTATTGCCTTTTCATAGTTAATTAAAAAAACAATTATTCAAAATCTAAGGGGGTAAGCCCACCTCCCGTTTGCCCTTGGGTATGGTACCAAATGCTATAATTCCTAAATTGCAAGCTTCTGATTATGAATCCATCTCTTCTCAAGAACTTGATAAGAGCTTGTTTGTCTCCGATTATTGGGAGAAAATTAATGTGATGAATAGTATTTTTTGGAAAATGTGTGGTTGAAAATTAAAGTAACTTTATTGATTTGTGTATAGAATATTTTATTGGGTGAATGTGTAGTGGAGAATCTTACTATAGCAAACAATTTTTTGGATTAATGGTAGATCTAAAACAATTAAAGCTACATAAAAACTTTAGTTTGCAGCACCGATTTGGCCGTGATGAAGGGATATTGCCGTGATCTGGCTATGAATGACGGGATCTGGCCACGATCTGCAGCAGCGGCGATGACGAGAGTTTGGGGAAAAATCTGATTGTAGGCCAGTACGCGGTATGCATTAATTGTTTGAATGGTGGGTGCTGGTTTGGTGATTATGTAGTGGTTGTTTGATGGCGATTATGCAGTGGGACGTTGATTATGTGAAATAATAGTGGTTTTTCGTGGTAGGTGTTGGTTTGTTTGAATGATGGAAATGGTGGTGCTGCCTGTTGTCCTGAGGTGGTGGTTTTGAAGGTGGCGGTATTAATGACGGTGGTGTCAGTTGTTGTGAGGTGGTGGTTAGGCCTGGGCATGGTTTGGGTTTATTTAGTTTTGAGTCCAACCCATAACCGAAATCAACTTAGTCGATTTGGATAAAGTCCAATCCAAACCGACCCAATCCAATTATTAAAACCAAACCAAATCGATTTGGGTCGGTTTGGTTAATCGGCTCGGACATTGCTGCAAGTTAAAAAATGTATTTGTGGGTTGAATCGGTTAATCGACGGGTTGGTTGCTTAAACCGCAATCAACCCAACCCGACTTTATAATGGTTAAAATTAATCGAACTAAACCGATTTTTTGGTTCAAACCAATCCAAACTGACCCGACTCGATTTGGTTCGATCGTTTTAATCGATTTTTCGATTTTTTTGCCCACACCTAGTGGTGCTGGTGGTTTTGGCAGCAACGATATTAGTGACAATGTTGCTAGAGGTAGTGGTGAGGTAGCGATCACAAATTATTTAGTTGATTATGACCAATAAATTGGTTACTGTGTGATCAATAAATAATATGTGATAATGGAATAAATAATGTGTTACCTAAGATTTATTAAGTTGTGACCAATAATTTGATAATTTATGACTTAGAAATAATTTGTGAGCAATTAATTTGATATTTTATTACCATGAAATAAGTTGTGACTTATAAAATTTGTGATCTGTAACGAAGGAATAATATGTGACATATAAATTTGATAAATTTGTGATCGAGAAATAAATTATAACCTATAAAAACTTTAATTTGTGATTTATAAAATTTTTGAATTGTGATCAAGAAAAAATTATAACCAATTAATTTGATAATTTGTGACCAAATTATATGGAATTGTGAAATTAACATATTTAATTAATTAATTATTTCATCAATAAATTTTAATAATATCTAATTTTTTAAATTTTAAACCTTATTTTTAAATTTTGAAATGGGTCATAGTTAAACTCTTAAATATGAAATTTTCCCTTCTGTAAAACTTATATACCATTGTCCGTTTTAAAGATTTTGAGTTTCACTAGATGTTAATAAATTCAAAATATAAAAATTTGAGTTGCATTTGACATTCAAAACCTGAATAGAATACTCATGTTAAAATCCAGAAGAAGCGTGTCCTCGATTTCAAATTTTTAGTGATTATCCTAAATTAGCCTGAACAATTCAAATTCCAAAATTGAATTAACAAACGAAAGTGACAGATAATGGTTTTCTGATATTCAACAAAAATGATAACAATATAGAGTTGCATAGCTTCAATTATCCATCGTGCTATTAATGTAAAAATTCAGAGACTATAAATCTTGAATGTCCATCTCCTATTGGATTTTGTAAAGCGTTGAATAAAATATAAAATGGACATGCTAGCTTATAACCCTACTAGGCGAAGTCTGACTATGTGGTAAGTCATGTAAAAGCTTCAAGTACAAAAGCTCGTAGGGAAAAAGGGGTGAACCATCCCCCTTTATGGCGGCAAAAAAAAGTTGCTAAAGCAGACATGAGTAAATATGTAAAGCATGACTTCTAAACCTATGATTAAAGAACGTGCGCCCAAGCCCAGCTTCTGTAAAAAAAAAATTACTTAAAACCCAATTGTTTCCACTTTCCAACTCAATAGCCCACTGTCCAAGTCCAACCCAGTAGCCCAGTGTCCTAGCCCATTTGAAAAATTGAAAGTCCAATTTGCAACCCACCTAAAATTAAACTCAATTCCCATCCATTGACCCAAAAGGCGAAACCCTCTCTACTCTCTCTCACACCCTTCGTCCCTCTTTACTCTCTCTCTCTCTCTTTGACTCTCTCAAACCCGAAACCCTTAGTCCACCATCTTGGGTGGGCAGCCCACCCTTGCCCAGGCCCAACCTCTGTAAAAAAAAAAAAAATTGCTTAAAGCCCAATTGTTTCCACTTTCCAACCTAATAGTCCACTGTCCAAGTCCAACCCAGTAGTCCATTGTCCTAGCCCATGTGAAAATTTTAAAGCCCAATTTGCAACCAAACTAAAATTAAACCCAATTTCCACCCATTGACCCAAAAGGCGAAACCCTCTCTATTCTCTCTGACACCCTTCGTCCACCATTCTGCTTATCGGGTTCTTTTCTGTGGGCAAGGTAAATTTTTTTTTTAGTTTTTTTACTGAATGTTTAAATGAACTTGGTGCTGTAGATATCACGGGTTCCATTAGGGGTTTTTTTTTCTTTTAATTGAAATTGGTTTGCCATGTGGATTTGTGGTGATTCTCAATCACTGTAGGGTGGGGGGATTGTGTGCGTATGTTTGTTCATTTGCTCTATATACATTATAGTGAGGTATGTTTGCGTAGTGTTAACTCTTTTGTGTATCAAGGGCTGATGAAAGATTCATCTGGGGTCTGGGGATAAAGGAAATGGGATTTTGGTAGATGGATTTGGAATTGGGATTGGGGGAGTGAGATTATCAGCTGTACAAAGATTCTTGCACCCCAACTTGTATAAATTTGAATTTTGAATCAAGATAGACAATAGTTTAATGGATTAGTCCAAAAGAAGGCTGTAAACTTACATTTCTCCTGTAATTGGTCCTAGATGATTAGCAATAATCCTCTGCTTTACAATCAATTTTTTTATTTTTTCTTTATAAGTTGAAATTTGTTACTATTTGCATTTGGAAGATCTTAGTCTTGGTTTTTAAGCTTCATTACAATTTGTGCTTGATCTCTAAGAATGACAGATATTGATATAGTCGATTTCTACGATTTTACTACGTTTACTTCACAACACAAAGATCTCATTCTTGAATTCGTGAAATCTTTTTCATTGACATTGGTTTCTCAATCTTTTTCTTTTAATTTTGTACTGTATGGTATTAGTTTCGTTGTGTCAACACCCCCTTGTAACTATTGTTTTGTAATTGTTTCAAACTTTCAGGGTCGATTTGGCCATGTGTGTGTGCAAAGGCAGACCAGCTTGTGCTTCAAAGCTTCATCTAATCACTGCCGTCAGCCTTCATTTGCGGCTTGCTGTGAGGTATGTTTGCGGCCTTCACTTGTGTGTTCAGCAACATTAGACAATTTATACTCCATTGAATGATTTGAAATTGAAGGGCTGCTAGTTGCTAAACTGGAAAAGTTGTTTGATAAAAATTAGACTTGCTAGTTGCTACCGCTAAGTTGCTAAAATTATAATATGCTATGTAATTTGCAGTTGTGCTTTAGGATTTAGGCTTTTTTAAGGAAATGTTAGTTTGGAAATTTAGCCAATAGCAATTTATATAGGAATTTATAGGATATTGAAGTTTTTTTGATATTTATGCTCTTAGGTTTAATATGAAGGAAGATCGACATTCTTCCAAGAAAGGAAGAACTTTGTTATCTTTCTTTTCAAAGAGTAACAATTATCAGGGTACTCCAATTCCTACAGCATCTACTCCAAACATCAGGGTACTCCAAATCCTACGAGAATTTAGTATTAATTTAGATCTAGATTCTATTATAGATGAATTTTATGCTATAAAATATCGTCGGGTACAATTGTAATATGTAACGTTATATTACAATTTTTCTAGTTATATATAAATTTTATTCGTACATTCAATTTTAAAATTTTTTGCCCCCCGTACGATACATTCCTGGCTTCGCCCCTGAACATGTAAGTTGATGAATAATACATGAATGCATAATAGAATTAGTTACAAATCTCCATCAAATGGCTGCTATCTGTTATTCTCCAAAATGACCCAATTACTTCCAAAGTCTTGAAAGAAATTTATAAGTAGCCCGCCTAAGAGGAGGCATACAAATTCATATCACTATTCCAAATAGTCATTTCCTTTATTGCTTTTATTTGAGCATCAAAACCGTAGAGTATAGTGAGAAACGCAATATTCTACCCTACTACACCTAGAGGTGGGTGGTTAGGTGTAAATGCGAAATTAAAATTTAATTAACATGCAACAAGTCACAAGTTAATTATATCTAGGTGATTAATCAAACAATTCAAGTTAACCTATCTTGAAATACCGTTGTAATCCCAAAGCAGTAAACAACACCACAATTGTTCACGGAGAAACCCAACGTGGGAAAAACTCCGGGGACTTTGCTAGTCAAAGATCCACTATAAACTGTCAATAAAACTTACAGACTACCAGCAAAGTTGACAACACAAGCTTTCTAATCTCCTGTCCGAAGTATGAAGCAGCCCTCCTGGAATGTGCACACCAACACCAATCTTGGCTCTTTTTTGTAGAGCAATCCTCCTGGAATGAGCACATGAACTCCAATCCTGACTCTTTACACAGTTTATCTTATGTAGATCTTCCACAAGAACTCCTCGTTCTTCAAACTCTTCATTGATCATTAATGCAGCACAGTTGATGACACAATCTTGCAGCAGATCCAAGCGAAGAAACCAGTTCAGCATTTGATTTGATTGCTTTAATGTTTTCAATGAAAAAGGCTCATGAACAATGAAGGATTGAACTTTGATCTTGTGTAGGATGTATTCTTCTTAAATAATATGTTGTTCAATCTTGTCCACAGAAAGTACAGTGCCTTTAATATATGGGTTGGACGAATTAGGTTGTATGGACCGACTTAAAATCTCAGAAAAGGAAATTAGGTTTTCCAGATAAATACGTCGCTTGAGCAAAGAGACATTCTCGCTCCAGCAAAGGGTCTGTCACTCGAGCGACAGGGGGTGTACATCGAGCGAGGAACTTTCTGCTTTAGTCACTCGAGCAACACTCCAGCGAGCAGCTAGTGAAAATTCGACGTGAATTCTTCTTGTTTCAAACTTATAACCCCAAACCCTAATCCTAATCTACCAAGTATGAAACTTTACAATTTAGTCCCTAAACTTTTATAACTGTTCAAGTTGGTCAATTTGTTCACAGAATCGCCAATACAAAATATAAACCTAAAACTCTTCATTTGACATTCTGTGATAAAACACAATACAAAATAACAAAAACCTATCCAATCTACCCAAGTCCAACAAAACCAACCGAATACAGCTTCCACTATGTCAATCCTGTATCCTGAAATAAAAAACTCACATACTAGTGTAAAAGCACGTGATACAGGAAATAAACAATAAAGTACTTAGAAGCATAGTCAGTGAAATAAGCAAACTAGTTTAAAATGCAGTATTAATGTTAACCAAGACACCATAATCACATTAATACCATAAAACATCAAGAAAAACTCAAACAGTTATGCATGAAATGCAAAACAATTGCAATGCGCATGCTCCCCTCAGTGCATGATGTGTAAAACAAATGTAATGTTATTACTGCAAGCTCTTAAGTGTTAAAGCAGTGAACAAGTATCTATATCTCTCCCCAACGACCCCACAAGACATATGCAAAAGATCAAATCAAATGAAAAGCATAAAGTGTCTAAACAGTATCTATGTCTCACCCCAACGACCCCTCAAAAACATATGATCAGTATCAATATGTAACAACCTGCTCCAGACATGAAGTGAATATGTATATCTCCCCCTTACTATGAAAATCTTCCCATTTTTGTTACAAATGCCGAAGAAATGGATCAGAAACACACAACAAATGGCAACAAAAATATTCCAATAACTGAAGAAGGGCTACAAAAAGTTTATACTACATCAAGAATCAGCCTCACTGTAAGCAACACATATATCAATATCAATTACAACACTAGTACTATCTACGAGGCAGGAGCATCGTCTCCATCGGAAGCATCAGTCTCATCACTCTCGTACTCCCAGTGCTCTCGCATCCAGCGCAGCTTGAGCTGAACATCGATAATCTTGCCACGCAATGCAGTGACCTCTGACCTCGTCTGAGTCACCTCTGCAAGCAGCCGAGCCTGCTGGCTGATCATAGTAGACATCGGGGGTCATCAAGTCGAACATGGGATCAACAGCAGAAGAGGCGGAGAGATAGAGGAAGACGTAGAAAGCGGGACGCCGGAAGTGGAAGGAGCCTAGGACGGCGGAATGGAGGGGGGTAAGCAGAAGTAGATCATCGATGGGATCTGCTAGCACTACTGGATCAGTAGGCTCAACAGAAGCAGAAGAGGACGAAGCATGAGATCGACTCTGTGAAAAAGTAACAAGACCAATCGATCGTCCCAATCGACAAGAAGGACCCTCAGGAAAGACAACATCAAAGGCAGTGACTAATCTATGAATAAGACAAGCATAAAGAAGACCTATCATACGACTAGGGACTCGAAAAGTGTGAAGAATATGCTGGCATAAAAAGGTCGGGAGGTCAATCGAGTCACCATGAATCAGGGCATAAAAAAATCTAGCCCTATCAGAAGGTAAAGAAGAAGTGTGTGCGACCGACCACAGGTTCGTGTACACAATGCACAACAAAACATGTTGCTCGGTCGGAAGCGATCTAGTACGAACCATAGTCGAACCCCCTACCAGTGGGGTATCAAAAAAAGTAGAGTAAACTACTGTATCAGAAGGGCTGGTCTTAGCCGAAAGATAGGGAAAAATCGGGTGAAGAACCCGAGGAATATGAAGAGATGCAGCCAAGTCATCAGGAGAGAGCCTAAGAGTAGTACGTCTAAGATAGACTCGAAAAGAAGCGTAAACCTCATGGATGTTCGCGAAGAACTCTTGAACTAAAAGATTAGGAGGGGGAACCAACCCAGTCAACAAAGAATCCCAACCCTGAGAGACAAAAATGGCAAGGGCTGGTCTCAGCCGAAAGATAGGAAAAAATCGGGTGAAGAGCCCGATGAATATGAAGAGACGCAGCCAAGAAATCAGGAGAGACCTAAGAGTAGTACCTCTAAGATAGACTCAGAAAGAAGTATCGTAAACCTCATGGATGTTCGTGAAGAACTCTTGAGCTAAAAGATTAGGAGGGGGAACCAACCCAGTCAACAAAGAATCCCAACCTCGAGAGACAAAAATGGCAAGGGCTGGTCTCAGCCGAAAGATAGGAAAAATCGGGTGAAGAGCCCGATGAATATGAAGAGACGCAGCCAAGACACCAGGAGAGACCTAAGAGTAGTACCTCTAAGATAGACTCGGAAAGAAGTGTCGTAAACCTCGTGGATGTTCGCGAAGAACTCCTGAACTACAAGATTAGGAGGGGGAACCAACCCAGTCAACAAAGAATCCCAACCCCGAGAGATAAAAATGGCAGCAATATCGGAGGATAGATCAGCTAAGATAACCTCACGCTCTACGAGGACAAGGCGATGTGAAAATTGAGAAGTAAAAACCTCATGGGCAGTAGAGGAAATGAACCTTGTCCTACTATATAAAGTAGATCCATTGGGCTGCTGAGTGGTGGTCCTGGCTCTCTTCGGTGGCATCTGGAACATGGTTGCAGAATAAACATGTCAAAAGATGCTACGAAAGAGAATGTAGACTACACGAGCAGCCGCATAGTCAAATGCATGAAAATGCGTGAAATTATGTAACGGGGAAACAAACACGTAAATCAATGCTAGAATGCGACAATGCACTCAAAACGATGCACTCCAAACAATGCAAAAAAGACACAAAGCATGCAAACTGATATAAACATTTAAAGTATGCAGTGCATGAACATAGTGCAGTGATTGTAGGACAGAGGTGCAATGACTGCAAGTCGAAGGGCAGTGATTGCAGTGCCATGTCACTAAGTCAAAACTTAAGCCAAATGGACTCAAAAACGATATGTGAGTGCATAGAGATGTTCATAGTATGGAATATAACTCGTGTGTGCAAAGTGATGCCCTAAAATACACAAACAAATCAAAGAAACATTTCATCGAGCACATTGAGGGCAATGTAAAATCATGACTTTTCCAAGCACAATCCAACACACCCATGGCCAACCCATGATTCCTCATGCATAAACACGTTAACCATCAACTAATCCTATCCCAAATTCCATCAAAATCAACCAAAGGAAGCCAAATATAGTCAGTGCAATGAAGTACTCTCAAGCAATGACCAAAATCGTCAAAAACATGTAAAAGTTGAAGCATATTGATGCACACACAATCTCAAATCATTAACAAACTCAAAACATGTGAATGTAAATGTCCAATTATGGCAAATAACCAAGAAAATCAAGAAATTCCCAAAATAGCCAAAACTAGGGTTTTGATTAATTACCTTTGAAATTGATGAATTGGATGATGAAATTGATGTTAGTGAGGTCCAAACATGATCCCCAAGCTACTAAAAGGATGTATATGCAAAGATTTGACAATGGGAGATCGAAATTTGAGTGAAAATTAGAAAAAATGAGGCTGCAATCGCGCCTTATACGCTACCTTCGCTCGAGCGAGGGTCGAGCGAAGATCGAACGAGACCTTTCTGAAAGGCTCGCTCAAGCAACATTCGAGCAAAAATCGAGCGAAAGCTCAAATGTCAAAAATAGCACATGTAATTTGAAAATTTCAATCTTAAGCATAGTTTTCTGAAATTGACAAAAATAGCATGTTTTTCAAAACTTTCAATTTTAGCACCACTCGATTTTTTTAAAAACACATGGCATGCACTTCAACATGTTGGTCAACTAGAGAATGCAGTTGTATACAAATATGTTAAATTTAAGGATATAAGTGCTTCCCCACACACATAGATCAAGTTTAACTAGAGTAAGTTGTATATGTGACTCACGTGTGTAATGTGTAATTCCAAGTAAATCAGACTTCAAACCTTAATTTTGTGAGAAGGGATATGCCAAAGATCACTGTCAATAGGTCTATTCCTTATTTATGCAAGTCAAACTTTTAAACACGTTAGGACCTATACAAAAAAAGCTCTCTTCAAAACAATTCTTTTCTCCCCCTGGCTTTCAGCACAAGAATTTTTTTCGTATATCATACTTTAAATAGGAATGCTCATATATTTGATTCATCTTTAGTGCATGTTACTTTCCATTAAGTGACTAACATGACCCCTGTAACGAACTTTATGTCGGTTAACCCAAATTAGATGACCAAAGGCACCAGGTTATGAGAAACCCCGTAGGCTTAATAACAAAAGTCAAGTAGGCTTCGAAGAGTAGCATTAAGATATAGATCATATATCATGTTTAATCAATATGGGGTATAAGCATGAGCTTAGGTCTAACACAATAAGTCAATTCATGTTTAGAGTCATCCTATCAACAAGTGACAGTCATCCCAAGTCTCACACATGCGGTTAAGTCCTATTTACATGATCATAGTGTGTGCAATGCAAATAATACACGATTGGACATATGCTAAATACTCCAGAGAATACAACAATCATGTGATGGAATGCAGACTATTCATCAGATAAATGAATATTCATACTCAACATGCATTGTCAAGTTTCACATACATGGTGCAGCAGTCCACAAAAAACAACCTAAGCAGGAAAACACATACATAATAATAATTTTTTTATATTTTTAATGAATACTCACATAAGCAAAAACAAAACAAACGAAATGTGGGCAGCAAATAATAATAAAAACAAAGACAATAAAGTAAATCACAAAATAATTAGACGCATGCAAAGTGTATGATGAATGCAAGGTGCACCAGTGTGATTGACAATGCATGCAGATGTCCGCACAAGGGATTAGTGTGGTGCATAAGCACCAACATCTGCCATACGGTTGAGATCAACTTTCTTGACCCATGCCTTCCTAGCTGTGGAAGTAGCATTAGTGAATTGAGAGATCAACTCAGTCAGTTGAAGAACTTAATTGGAAAGATAATTGACCTGACTGGGAATATCCTGATTTCTCTCCCTGCGCACACGCATAGGACATGTTGACCTAATGTGACCCAATACACCACAGCGATGACAAGTGGGTACAAATCTAGGCTCAGATACATACGATTGTTGAGAACGAACTTGGGGTGCAGTGTTCTTACGGGCCTTAGGGGTTCTCTGTCTTATGACACGCTCAGCTCTCAGATCAGGATTTCTAGCAATGTGTAGCTGAGTAGACGTAGGAACAAAAGAAGTCTTAGAGTTACTAGCAGAATTGGAGTTGTTCTTAACATAACCTAGACCTCGTCTACCACCAACAGCCTTGTTCATACCTAAAAGACTATCTAGCTTCTTAGTCCTACTTGAGAAAGCTTCAAGTTGAGAATTGGATTTTTCTAGATCACTTGTGAGGGTCTTAACCATCCCTTCTAACCTCTCATTAATACATCCCAACTCACTTTGGGAACTATCGACTCCTTAAGCTCACCAGCAAGTATCTCTTTTTCACGTTCTAGTGAATCAAGCTTCTTAAGTAGGGTACGGTTAAGTTTCTTAATCTTAAGACTCTCCTCGTACAGTTCCTCGTACACAACTTGAAGATTATCCTTATCATCCGAGGCCTCATTATCGATCTCAACCTTAGTCTTTTCACTAACCTTATCAGATTCACTATCAACTTGAGACACAAAAGCCATGTACTTCCCTACTTTCTCACACTCAGACTGCACACTCGGTTCACTTTCACTAGAGTCATCATCAGACAGTGCAGCAACAAAGGCTCTACCTCCATCCTTTGTCGAACTCCTCTTAAGATTAAGACATTCATTCCTATAGTGTCCAAACCATTGGCACTCATGACATCTAACCACCTGGAGGTCACCATTAGTCTCTTTACCACCACTCTTATCACGCTTTTCCTTATGAAATCTTCTAGGAGGACTCCTCTGTCTAGATTGTGGTTTAGGTCTATTTCTTAAGGCCTTCTTAAACTTCTTCACGAAGCAGGCTATCTCTTCTCCTTTAAGGGACTCTACATCACTAGACTCAGAATTTTCTTCCCTACGGGTGTTCAAAGCAATGGACCTCTGTTTGTTGGGCTGTGCTAAAGTCAATTCATAGGTTTAGAGTGAACCAACGAGTTCTTCTATTTTAAAGGTGTCAAGGTCCTTACTTTCTTCAATTGCAGATACCTTAGGTCTAAACCTTTCGGGTAGAGATCTAAGAACCTTACGAACGATTTTTTGACACGGTGATCCGTTCGCCTAAATTGAAACTAGAGTTCACAATATCGTTCAGTTTAACATAAAACTCATCAAACCTCTCATCATCATTCATCCTAAATTCTTCAAACCTAGAAATCAACATCTGTAATTTTTAGTTTTTTACAATCTTAGTGCCCTCATGGGTAGTTTCCAAAATATCCCAAACCTCCTTATCAGTCTCACACATAGACATTCTCCTAAACTCCTCCGGAGACACCGCCATAAACAAAGCATGTAAACCTTTACTATTCAAGCTACTCTCATCTAGATTAGTTTTAGTCCATAAGGAAATGTCAGTGAGTGTAACTACACCATCAGTATTAGTTGAAGGTGAAGTCCACCAATTTTGCACAGAAATCCAAACATATTCATCCAAAACCTTACGAAAAGCTCTCATTCTAACCTTCCAGTAGGCATAATTACTGCCATCAAAATATGGTGGCACAGACAACGAACTACTCATCTAGACAATCAAAATAAGGGTCAGGACACGAGATTAGGTTCTGATACCAATTGAGAAACGCAAGATTCGACCCTACTACACCTAGAGCGGGATGAATAGGTGTAAATGTGCAATTAAAATTTAATTAACATGCAACAAGTCACAAGTTCATTATGTCTAGGTGATTAATCAAACAATTTAAGTTAACATATCTTGAAATGCCGCAGTAATCCCAAAGCAGTAAATAAAGCAGTAAACAACACCATAATTTTTCACGAAGAAAACCAACGTGGGAAAAACTCCGTGGTACTTTGCCAGTCAAAGATCCACTATAAACTGTCAATAAAACTTACAAACTACCAGCAAAGTTGACAACACAAGCTTTCTGATCTCCTGTCCGAAGTATGAAGCAGCCCTCCTGGAATATGCACACCAACACCAATCTTAGCTCTTCTTTGTAAATCAGTCCTCCTAGAATGAGTACACGAACTCCAATCATGACTCTTTACGCAGTTTATCTATTGTAGATCTTTCCCAAGAACTCTTCATTTTTCAAACTCTTCCTTGATTTTTAATGCAGCACAGTTGGCGACACAATCTTGCAGCAGATCCAAGCGAAAAAAACCAATTTAGTGTTTGATTTGATTGTTTTGATGCTTTTAATGAAAATGGCTCATGAACAATGAAGGATTGAAGTTTGATCTTGTGTAGAATGTATTCTTCTTGAATAATATGTTGTTCAATCTTGTCCACAAAAAATACGGCGCCTTCAATATGTAGGTTGGACGAATTAGGTTGTATAGACCAACTTAAAGTCTCGGAAAAGGAAAATTAGCTTTTCCAGATAAATACATCGCTTGAGTGAAGAGGCATTCTAACTAGAGCGAAGGGTCTGTCGCTCGAGCGACAGGGGGGGCGAACATCGAGTGAGGAACTTTCTGCTTTAGTCGCTCGACCAACACTCCAGCGAGCAGCTAGCGAAAATTCGACGTGAATTCTTCTTGTTCCAAACTTATAACCCCAAACCTTAATCCTAATCTACTAACTATGAAACTTTACAATTTAGTCCCTTAAATTTTATAACTGTTCAAGTTGGTCAATTTGTTCACAGAATCGCCAATACAAAATATAAACCTAACATATAGGATGAGAAAATTTTGACCGGATGAGAGGTATATGTTTATCACAAATTTGTGAATTGTAGTAGCCAACATCAACAATACTCGGAAGGATTTTGTTGACCTCAAAATTCTCTAGGATTTCGATATCAATATATCTCTAACCAACCCTTTGTCAAAATATAAGTTACATGCACACTTGAACATAAACATGTTAAGAACAAGATCTCTAAGCTAAGAAAAGGGGTTGGCAACTGTTAGTACTTCTATAGTCAAGTCAACCATTGGTACAAAGTAATGTGTAGGATTAGGTGTAAGAGAGAGGCAAACAAGAACAGTTTTGCCAATTGCATACCTTTACCCATGTCCGGATTTATAAGAGAGGATTTCTTGAGCAAAAAGGATTGAGGCATGTAGTCCCGTTCCACATGTAGCATTCTTTTTTACTTTGACAATTCATTGTTTAGTTATAATACTAATGGTGGCAAACAGGTCGAGCCATTTGTCAACTCGTGGGCTCAGCTCATCCCGACTAGGTTTTTGGGTGGCTTGAGCTTGTTTTGAGACAAGCCATGGGCCAAGTCATACCCATCTTTTCCTACAAGCTGAGCGGACTCGATTCGTGGGATGATTTGTTATATATATATAAAGATACTTTTTTTTATGCTCATGTTGTTAATTTATTTTAAAAAAGAAATATGAATATCCTCGTGAGGCCCACGAGTTGAGCCGAGCCGAGCCGAGCCGAGATTAGAATTTGGACACAAATTGAGCTTGGGCGTTCAAGGATTGAGATTTCATTGGAATTGATTCTAAAAGATTGTTCTCTAATCTTTGAGGATTGTCAGGAACCGATAAGTTGGTTCGTTATTAAACATATCCTTCTTTAGATACACATGCATACATTTGGATATCGTGCTTCGTCACAAGTGTTCGGTAGATGGGTGTTCGTCCATTATGCAGTGTCGTGCAAAGACCACAAGAATGAAAAGAACGTCAATAACGAAGTTATACGTATCTAGCCTTTTTCTAACATGGCGACGTATAAATGGATCTATCACCATTTTCTTTTAAAAAGTCATTGCAATTAGAAAGACACCCTGAAAGTAGGGGTTTCAATTTGACTCGCTGGTTTGGATTGCCTGTAGCTTAGCCCGGGAAAGCTTGAGCCGGCTTGACATCGAGCCCCCTTTTGGGGCTTTGACTTGAGCCCTAGCCAACCCGCATGGCTCGACAAGTCACATGAGCCATTTTCGGCACGTAACTAGTTTAGCCTTAAAAAAAAAAAATTACACAAAACTTTAAAAAAGAAGTTGCCTTGTTAAGGGTACAACTGCCTTAGGCAGCACACGCTACCTTAAGAGGCTTTTTCCAAAAAAAAAAAGGCTCTAACCGAAAGCTCAAATCGAGCTTAGATTTTTTGATCGAGCAAAAACTCGACTTGACTCGAGCCAAAAAAACTCAAACCATTTTTACTCGAATCAAGCCCAAGCTTCGAGTTTTCACTCGCGCGTTGACTGGTTTGTTGACATCCCTACATGAAACTATCTTGTTAGAAATTGTTGGGTGTTACCGTAACATTAATAAAAAAACAGTGCCGCTTTTTGTCATGATCATATATTAAAGAGAATATCTTTGAATATTTACTTTCTGGTCCTTTTTCATATTTCATCATTTGCCCACATAACACAAATCCAACGCCAACGGTTATACATTTATTTTATTTTACTGCTAGTCTCCCCCCCTCCCTCTCTCTGTTTTTACAGGAAATGCTTTACACAAAATGGTGAATAGACAGGAAAATTCCTGGAACCAAATGCTGAAGAGACAGGAAAATTCGGTCTCGTCGTCTCGCCGGGAAACTCCGGTCAACCCGCCGCCGCCAGAAACCCAACATGCAAAAGCCATTTGTTGCATGTCAGGCATTATTCAACTCATTTCGAAGAACCAAAACCGGAACAAGCTCCTTACTTTTGGTTAGAATCCTCTCTTCTTTTCCATTTATTACTTTGACTTGCAGAGCATCAGTTGAAGAATTGAATTTATAGTAATGTGGGAGAAATGCTTCTCTCTCTCTCTCTCTCTCTCTCTCTCTCTCTCTCTCTCTCTCTCTCTCTCTCTCTCTCTCTCTCTCTCTCTCTGTTTCTTAGCTCTTTTGTACGTAATTGTGAAGAATTTGAGAAACTGAAATGAAATCCAATCCCATTTTCAGGGAGGAAACAACAAGAAAAAGTTGCTTTATCTACTCCGAAAAATGCTACAAAAGCTTCTCCTTCTGCCAAAGAAGATATTAGCAATATTATACCAAGAAGTCCCACACTTTCACCGGAGATTCGACGATCAAATGCCGAAAGCACTTCAGTAAATCGGAAAACACCGTATTCTTTCGTGGCGCGGCTGATGGGATTGGAGGAAATTTTGGTAAAAAAGCCTGCATTAAACGAAGATCCCATTGCAGAGAAGAGGAAAAAAATACTGCAAGCCTTGGAAAAATGCAATGAGGATTTGGAAGCGCTGAAGAAGATAATAAGGAGGGTGCAATCTTCTGATACGCGTCTTCAGCCGCCACAGGGTGGTGGTGTTGGTGGAAATGAACAACATTCTATGGACATGAAAGCTGAGGAGCTGAGTCCAGTCTGCGTGCTAGACGAGTTCCCTCGTTCACCTCTGACTCTGAGTAGCTTCTCCAAAGTACAGAATAATGGTCAGTACCTTTTCCAGTTTTTTCATTGCTTCTTTTTCTTTCTATGACCTATTTTTCGCCAAAATTAAAGTCTGATAATTAAAATTTAAGAAAATTCCACAGATTTGGAATTTCATAAGTACATGTTCTTGATAATGCAGACAAAATTCTCTATTGGCTACAGCTCTATTCAAGATGTTTTAACGCTCAAGCAAGCAATAATATCCTGTTTGGCGTGGACAATGTCATTATAAGTTACATCACCCTTATCCAGTACAAAAACATAAAAAATTCTTACTTTTTTCCTTGATCTTCCATTCAAATATATTGATACTTTACTTTTTGTTAACAATTACTATGAGACTTGAAGACAAAGATACATCAAGTCTGGGTTTGCTTCAACTTTTTAAAATTTATTTTTTTAACTTTACATTTTATATGATACAAACTTTTTGTTCACTTTTTAATTATATATTTTTTCAGCTTTTATCAAAATCTACTTAAAAATATGATTCTGAATAGCTAAAAAGAAGAAATTTAGATGAAATTTTTTTTTTTAAATCTTGACAAATACTACTGAAACGAAGTCCTTTAATTGAGAGGCTTTTAATTTGCTTTCTTCCCCTTTTTTCTTTTGAGTGGGGGTGGGGTGTGGTGGGGTGGGGTCTACACGCTTGTGTATGTCTATATATATGATGTAGATTTTTAGTAAATGAAGTCGGACAAATTCGCGAGTTTCATGAAATATATGGTTAAAAATGAACAAAAGTTATAAGCAAAATAAACTATATTATTAAGAATGATGTTTAATCAACTTTTTGAGAGAGAAAAAAAAAAGTTACATCAAACAAGAGGATAGTGACATTCATGATGCAGTCAAAAAAGATCCGAAGGTAACAAAAAGAAATCATTTTGGCCATACCACACTAAAGAAAAGAAGATCCATCATTGCTTTAGGTGACAAAGCTCACCTTTTCTTTTCCTTAGAAGATTAATTAACACGCCAAACATTAATTATATTTGGCATAACTTAAAAAATTGTCAAAAAGTTAAGGTTAAAGTTAAGAATTAGTTTTAACCAAATATTTCATAAGACTAACAACTTTTCTATCATATATTTCATCAACTTTTATCAGAAATTTTGTCAAACAATCCCTCAGTTTTTGCTGTGCAGGGATAGTACATGCTCCACAACAGCGGAATACCAGTTCGTCTAAGAAGCCCGGAGAAGACGACCATACAATTGTGTATCGATCTTTAAGAAGAGAGGGCACGGTGTCACCTGGATGGATCACCAGGGCTAAGTTACAAAGTGTAGATGAAGTGTGTAATGACATTGCATGGGGTGAAAAAAGAGAGGTTGAGAGAATAGGGTTAGTTTTGGAAGATTGCATATGCAGAGATTTGATTGAAGAGTATGTTAAAGAGTTGATGAAACGTTGTTGCATGTATTCGCTCCCCCTCGAGGCGTGCAAGAGAAGACTTTTATTCTAATCTATATTTCGAGTTTCGATGTGTTCTTTCTTTTTGTTTCTTGATTCTTTTTCGATTTATATGTACTTACAATTTTCAATACAAGTATTTGAGTCGTTATGTTTTTAGTTTGAGATTTGAGTTTGATTTTTAATCTGTTTTATTTATGTTGTCTAGTACCCTAATTGGACAGCAAGTGTCCAAATTGTCTTTTTCTTTCCTATTTAGGGTAAGTATTAATTATTATTGATTTTAATAAAAAAAATTGATGTATTTAACAAAGTCAATTGCAAAGTTAATTTTTTGAAATAGTCAAACAAAACTTTTAAGAACAATTAGACGTATAATTAAAAGAACGGAGCTATGTCATAGAATCGTAATGATTAATTTTAGCTATATATTAATCTTTCTAAAAATTTGATCTGGTTTATCAATTACACAATGTCTAACCCGATTAAATTCCATATAGAAATGTTCCTAAAAAAATCCAATTCATGCAATGAAATGTATATATAAAGGTTGATGCAATGTCGATGGAACATATAAAAACATCAGAGATGTATAGACAAGAAATAAAAATAAAACTTAACTTTATTGCATAGTACTGCACATTCAATTGAGTAGATGCAGAGATTATGTAACGACCCAACCTCTGTCTTTAAGGCGTTAATCTAATTGGTAACAGAATTTAATATAAATCTCTTTTAAGGGGAGGTCATGTGTTCGAATTTTGGGGGATTGTGATAGAAATCCCTGATGAGTAAGATTGACTCAAACTCTTTTGGAGCGGACGGTACTGAGTTAATGGTTTGGGCACGAAAGTCGAGTCTTTACGAAAAATGTGCATTTTTTTTGTAAAGACATATGCCTCATGTTTGGCTGTTTTATTACGTATTGTTCGCTTTGGAATGACATATGTCCTCTTACCCTTCACGATTTTGTCGCGTTTTCTAAAATTCAAACATATGACCTCCCTTTAAAAGATATTTAAGTTAAATTTTAATACCAATTGGCAACCACATAAAACCATAAGAGGTAAGAGGGCATATGCATTCTCAAAATGGACAGCGCATTAGAGAACGGTCGGGTACGAGGGATCGGTCATTATAGATTAACCACGATGTTGACGTTCAACTCTCAGTTTATTAGAAATAAGACTATAAGGCACTGATCCTCAATAAAATATACAAATCCATTGATTCTCTCTATCTGGTTCTCTTTTCTTTTTGGTTTACAATATGTTATCAGGATGAAAGCTTTAATCCAATTTCGAATCACCATTTTCTTCTTCTGAGATATTAAGGTAAAAGTCTTCTACATAATGCTTATTAATCTCAAATCATATATATACAAACTTTGGATGCCATCTACAAATTTTGGATCTCAATTCCTATCATATATTTAGATTCTATTAATTGATTATTATAGTTATGAGAAATCTGTACACCATACACTTTGACTAATATCATTAGTCCCTAATTGGTCCCTACTAAAATTATAAATTATTTTTCTCTCTTATTTATCAACCACACATTTTTCAATAAAATAATATCATATGTAATCCCAAAACTTTTTTTTTTCTTTTTTAACCATATTTTTTTTTTAAAATACTATTCCAACCATTAAAAATTTCAAATAGTGGGGGCCAAACGGATGAATTCAAATTTTACTTTATCTTTGTGCAACTAATACATGGTTGACAATGACTTAATTACTATACGTGAAATTTTTTCATGTATTAGTGTGCAATTTTAATTCATAATGTCTCATATTTCCTTATCATTTTCTTTAACCATAAATTTTCAATGATTGAATCCGTTCTTAATTGTATTTTTACTCTTTAAGAAGTACAATAATGTTATAACATATAGAGAAAAGAGAAAAAAAAAATAGAGAAGTCAATAGATTTGTGTATTTTATTAAGAATCAACGTCTTATATTTATAAAGAAGAATTATAGATACAATTGTAATAAAAACTAGAACTATATGGGTATAATTATCATGCACTAATAATCATATTATTTACAACAAATATTACTTGCTCCGGAGAGCATGATAAGATATTTTATAAAAAAAAATAAAATTATTATACATTTTTTTCCTTAAGAGTATATTTTAATATTTTTAAATAATAATATATTATTGGTTCTCAAGTAGCACAACATTATATTTATATTCTAGAAGAATATTACTTGCTCAAGAAAATCCTGACATTAGAATTTCAATACTTTAGAAGAATATTACGATATTATTAATGAAGAAGCAATAATCCAAATTTATAATTATTTTTAGAAAATATTTTTTTTGTGCTCTCGAAGTAGAATATGTCTTGAAAAATACCTTATTATCCAATGTCATTGCAAATTATTATTTATACTAGTCTATTGCCCGTGCAATGCACGGGTTATGTTATTTTGAAGGTAATGTTAGTGGTAAGTTTGTATCTATACTTTGTTGTTTAGCAATAGAGATGTGTATAGAATGATCTCAATTTTTAATACTCCCTCCGTCCCAATTATATAGGCTTGTTTGGTTTTTCACACGAATTAAGAAAACTTATTTAATGTCATTGGAAAATTAATTTTTGCTAAGATCTTTCCTAGTTTACCTCTATTTAATTTTCAGTGGGTAAAACTAAATTATTGTTGGAATTCATAAAGAATTTGAATTTTCAAGAAGTTTGCATATTAAGTGGGGAAAATTTAATAAGGGTATATTAGTAAAAGAACACAATAAAATATTCTACATTAGGAAACAAGCCTATATATTTGGGACAAGAGAAAAAGGAAACACAGCCTATATAATTGGGACGGAGGGAGTAATATCAAAACAAATTAACAATGTTACATAGTTGAACAAAAAAATTATTAGATAATTTTTCATAATTTATTTATCTATTTATTGTTGTTATGCAAATAGTTTGCCGCTTCAAAACAAGGATTGACCTGGCCAGGTTGAGGGGCAGTACCCCTCCTAGGGGTTCGGGGGCAACGCCCCCGTATGTGTTGAAGAGTTGCGTTTGTTGGAAGTTAACAGTTTTTCTCCAACAGACATACACATTCATTCTAACGGACATTTTTCTCCTTATATATTGAGTATGTTGCCCATTTGTAGATACAAAATAGATATTCATTCTACTTCTTCTTTCGTTCCCTTGGCATCATCAGTCTCTCTTGATTTGATAAAACTGTCACAGTGTGAATCAAAGACCTCCATTGTATCCTGAAAGAGATTTTCATTTAAACCTCATTGTGACAACATCTCTTAAAAGATAGCAATTTACGTTCGTTGGAGTTTATTTAAATTCTCATATTCCCTATAATTTTCTTAGATTTCTACAAAAATGATATTACATGAATGAAAAAACACATAGTAGTGGAGAAAATCTGAATAGTTTAAAGAAGTTTTCCACCATTTTAATGAATGAATGAAGTCTTTATCTACTATTCTCTTTGCATGTAAAATACAATAGACAAATGACGTTGCGTGGGGAGAAGCATCCGCGTGAAGTGGGATTGGATCTCTGTGCACCGTGAAGACACTGCGCTGAGAGGTCTCTGCGCATGCAGTGGAAATCCATGTCTCTGTGCAGCGCGGAGAGGTACGCGTAGAGGACGGGTCCTCTCTGCGCACCGCTGAGAGAAAAGGAAGAAGGCGCACGTCCTCTCCGCGGACATCTGGAATAAGAGGAAGAAGGCGCGATGCGTCATTGAAGTTACTGTGCTACAATACCATCTTGGGTCGTTTTTGCAAAGTCAAGAGATTCAGACCCTACAGTGGTAATTTCAATGTTCATTTAATGTAAATGCTTCTGAATGTTAAGTTACATGCTTCGACACCTAAATCTTATTTTTATTATACATGAATTTATTCAAAAAATTAAAGATGGAATAGTGTTCATGAATTTCTTTTTATTACTTTGTTTCCGAATGGAGAACATGTGGAAGTGAACAATAAGAACTTTCTTTTATTATGACATCATCTTTTGATTGGAATCATAACTTTTTGCATATAAATTTATTCTTCCAAAGAATTGGCTCAAACAAACCCTTAATATCACACTGACCAACCGTTTCAATATTTTATGCTACAGGACCGATGTCTCAAGTGAAACTAACTAAGAAATTAATGAAATTCTCAAACCTGATCACTGACGATGGTTATAGATGGCAATGCATGCCAAAGAGTAGGCAACTCGTTATCTTCTCTATTATCTATTATCTCCACGTACAGTGCAAGTTCTCTGCAATCTGTTTATCAAAAATATCAAACTTTCCATTATTGTTCCTCACGATCTTCCTATGCTTGCGGTGGGGAATTCGAAAACTGCAAAATATACGATTTAGTATTGAATTGTAACATCCGTTAACCTGCTAGCGAATATGAAATTGATGTTGTCGGTCTGACACAGAGAGCTTGTGAAAGAAGTTGTCATTTCCTCCTTTTTTTTCTCTTCCAAGAAGCAAGTAGAGATTCAAAATCAAAAATTTTAGGTATGGGTAAGAGGAATTTCATATTACCCTTAAAACTTGGATGAATAGTGTAGAATGAATATTGATAAAATGGGATAAAAAAAAGTTTCACAAATGAACAGAAAACGGTGGGTTGCCTCTTTTAAGATAGTAGAGATATATAGCTTATCAAAAAAAGCTTATCCAAGAAGGAAAGCATACAACTCATATCTCGTTGCTATTGATATTGTTTACACTAAGGATATTACTAGATTTAATTACTAAAGTTTTCTTATTCCCTAAATGAAATCCAGTAGATTTCATAATTAAAGTTTCCATATCACCTAAGTGCATCTTGTAAATTTTATAGTCATTTAAATAAAAATCTTGTAGATTTAATTAATAAATATTAGTTAGGGCATATTTGGCCAAGCTTATAATATCTTCCTAAAAATAGAAATAAATAAATAATAATAAGTTCAAAACTGTTGTGAAAAGAGAAAAATAGAAGAAAGAATAAAAATCAGTAGAATTATATGTACTGTAATGAGAATCAAAGCCCTATATTTATAGGGAAAGATTAATGATACATATGATAATAACTTCTAGAGCTGCAAGGGAACACTTATATTCACTAATAATCTACTATTTACAACATTCCCTCTTAAATGACATATTACAAAATGTGTCTCGTTAAAACCTTATTTGATAAAAACTCAATGGGACAAAAAATCAAATTAAGGAAAAAGAGTACAGTTATTTTTGAGTATTAAAGATAAATATTACCTCATTAAAACCTTACTAGCAAAATCCAGTGAGATAAAATCTACGCGAAGGAAAAAGAATACAGCTACTCCCCCTGATGTTGATCACTAAAAATTTTTGAGTTGACGCTTTCCAATCTTGTGAAACAATTTCTTGAATGTAGATGTTGACATTGCTTTTGTAAATAATTCAGCCATATTGTCACTTAAACGAATTTTTTAAATATCGATATAGCCATTTTTCTGAAACTCGTGTGTATGAGAGAATTTTGGAGAAATATGCTTCATCATGTCACCTTTGATATAACCTCATTTGAATTGTGTAATACAAGAAACATTATCTTTATACAAAATTGTTGAACTATCTTTTCTTGAAATTAATCTGCATAATGCTTGGATATGATGGGTCAAGTTCCTCAACCATATACATTCTTGGCCTACTTCATGGATTGCAATAATTTCATAATGATTTGAAGATGTTGTTGTTAAGGATTGCTTCGCAGATGTTCATGATATAGTTGTTCCTCCATGTGTAAACACGTATCCTATTTGTGATTTATCTTTATGCGGATCAGAGAGATAACTTGCAATCTACATATCCCACTAAATCAGATCTCAACTTTTGAGAATAAAATAATCTCAAATCAATAGTACCATTTATGTAATGAAAAATATGTTTAACACCATTCTAATGTCTTTGTGTTGGTGTTCTATATCTTGCAAGGAGATTTATAGAAAAAGTTATCTCGGGTTGAGTACAATTTGCAAATTAAGTTAATGCTCTAATAGCACTAAGATATGGTACTTCATGATAAAAAATCTTTTATCAATCTTCAAGTTGACGAAAATGATCATTTTTTACATCAAGTTATCGAATAACCATAAGTGATGCCAATAGATATTTTTTATCCATATAAAATTGTTTTAAGACTTTTTCTATTTATGTAGATTGATGAACAAATAATCCTTTTAGGAAATGTTCAATCTCCAACCCGAGACAGAATTTTATTTTTTTCCGAATCTTTCATCTCAAATTCATTTTTCAAATAATTTGCAATTTTGTTGAGTTTTTTGGAAGTTCCAATTAAATTTAAATCATCAACATAAACTACCACAATTACAAATCCACTATCTATTTTCTTTATGGAAACACATGGGTAGATATTGTCATTTTTATAACATTCATTCAAGGAATATTCGTTGAGGCAATTATACCACATATGTCCATATTGTTTTAATCATATAACGATATTTGTAATTTAATTGAAAACATGGTTCTTGAGCATGCATCATTTGTTTCTCGCACTTTAAGTCCTAAAAGGAATTTCATATATATGTCACTATCAAATGAACCATACAAATAGGCAGTCACTACATCCATAAGGCACATATCGAGTCTTTGTGACACTGTCAAACTAATTAAAAATCTAAAAGTGATGGTGTCCATTATGGGAGAATATGTCTCATTATAATCAATTCCTAATTTTTGTGAGAAACCTTGAGCTATGAGTCAGGATTTTTATCTTATGATTTCATTATTTTCATTTATCTTTCGTACAAAAACTCATTTGTATCCAATATGGATTACATTTTCAGGTGTTCGAATTACATGTCCAAATGCTTTCCGTTTCTCTAAGGAATTCAATTCCGACTGTATGGCATCTTTCCAGTTTGATCAATCATTTCTATTTTGACAATCTTTAACGGACAGCATGATCCTCATTTTGCATAATATCAAGAGCCACGTTAAGGGCAAAAATATTGTCTATAATAATATTATTCCGCTTCCATAATGTATGAGATAACATATAATTTATTGAAATTTCATTATTTTCAAACACTTGTGATTCTTCAAGAACCATATTATCAATATTTGATTGACCAATCTTCTTTAATTTTACTTTTTCTTTAGTTTTTGGTTGATTTTTCTCTTATACTTTTCTTTTTTGAGATACAAAATCTTTTTAACCAACTGGTCGACCACTCTTCTAACGTATTTGAGATTCATGTGTTACATCAAATTGTCCTGTAGGGATATCAATTTTTGCTGGAATATTTTCTGCTGGAATATATGATGTTTGTGAAATTTCGCAAGTGTACGGATCGTGACAAGTAATAAAATGGATTATTAAGTCCGAATATCGTCTCACATAGACTACTATCTACTATAAATTTTTAAACTAATCTAACTCAATTTAAATTGAACGAGCAATTAATTATCAAATCAAGTTTTTTTTAAGCAAAATTCTAATAAATAAAATAACAAATTATTAATTAAATAACAAACTCAAACTAAAACTGTAGAAAAGAATATGTGATTGGATAGTTAGGATTTTTGATTTCACTTAGATTATTTATCATACATTTAATTTCAATTTATTCAGCCATTTTTTCATACGTGCCAACGATCGAATTAACCTGATGTAATTAGTGATCTCTCTCGAGCAACACTAATTCTATTCACCCAAACTTATTATATCTCTATATAAATTCACACAAATATAAACACATTTATCTATAGGAATTCAATAAAGATCGCATAGTTTATAATTATCTTTATATCTCTTATAATGTCTATATTAATTATTGCACGAGCTAGAATTATACATCATCTCTCAGTCTCAGTATTATCCATAAATCAATTAATTTTTGCGCAAACAAATAATAACATTAAACACGCAATAATTAATTAACAAGTATCAAAATGACATGAAAATCTTGAAATTAAACATATAATAAAAAACTTAAACTACATTCATTAATCCTGACAATAAAAGTATTTAGTCACTCATAATATTGAATTTAAACATGGAAAAGTGGAAAAACATCACAAAAATTGACGAAACGTGATTAATTTCAATTGAAGCTACCTCATTTTTTCCTTTTCCGGCCACTGTGTGAAAATATATTGATTAAGTCCCTATTTTCTCCACTTTCTGTAGGATTCTTCCAATGCGTGTTGTGTATATATATCAAACAATTGCTACCTCTAACCCGTTCCAGAAGCTGTTGGCCAATGTGTGTAAATAATATATTTTCAGCCCTTGTTTTTCTCTAGAAGCTGTTGCGTGTTGTTGTGCGTGTATTCTCCTTTTTTTTATACAATTAGCTGTTGTCTTCCTTGCGTGAATGTGTCAATATATATATATATATATATATATATATATATATATATATATATATATATATATATATATATATATATATTAATTCACAAACCTTTTGTTATTCTTTTCAACAAAGGAGTCCAAGCCCATTGACATTTAAAATTAAGGTCCAATTAATTTAATGCGTTCTTCCAAGTCTTCAATTTTTGGATTTCGCCATTTTGCATTCCTTTCTTCATTTCTTCATTAAGCATAAAATTTTACCTACAAAATACAATTTAACATAAATTATGTAGAATTTTATTAAAAAAATAATAAAATGTCATAATTTAGAGTCTCGAATAAGTATAAAAATTATACTTATCATATGACTTTGTCACTTTTCTTATGTGAACAAATACATTTGGTAATTGATTTGATACTCTTCGCAAATGAATGATTTTTTCAATCTCTTGCTCACATTGATTGCCACGGGGATCAAAGTGAGATAGAGTTGTTTCATTCCAAGAAATTTTACCTTACTTATCAGGATGTAGTTTTTCCTCCCAAAATAGGGAAAGTCATTTCACAAAATGATAATCTACAAAAGGTGCAGTAAATAAATAACACGTTAAAGGTTCAAGATACTTAATAATAGATGGTGAATCAAAATCTATATAAATCTCAAGTTTTTGTTGGGGACCCATTTTAGTTCGTTGTGAGGATGAAATAGGGACTTGAACAGCACAACCAAATATTCGCATGTGAGAAATATTATGATGTAGTACATAATCATGATTAATAGTTTCCTACTACAATTGTGGTTTATCTTTTTGAATTCTAATAGGTTTTATCTTTTTATTCTTATATCTTGTTTAGATTAGGATTTTATTAGTTTCCTTATTTTAGTTTCCTTTTATTAATAGGATTATGGATAATTTTGCTTATAAATATAGGAGTATTATACAGTTTTCAAGATGATCAATCATATATCAATTTAAAGTAAGATTATTCCAATATAATTCTGATTTTCAATTCTTATTATAAGATTCTCATAATGCTTCCACACCAAAATTAGTATCAGAGCAAGGAATTCACATCAATCTAATGATTGATGATGGTCCTGGGGGCAGTTGAACCGTCGACGACGAACGGATGCTAGACAAACTCGAACAACGAATCGAGGGGATAGATGAAACCCTTCATAACATCATGCGGATGGTGACTGCGTTGAATCATGAAAGGAATCGCGAACCCATGGAGAAGCAACCTAACAAGAATTTGCAGACTTTAACTGCTATGAATGTTGATTCCTTCAACAAGATTAAAATACGGCAATAAGTGGTAAGAGAGTTTCCTCAAGTCCCACCTAAATTTGAATACACACAAATTATCAAGGATTCTATGACTGTCTATCGAGAAAATATAAAAGAGTCCAATTTGAAGCGTAATAAAATTTTTAAAAACGATCCATGCAAAGTGATAATAAATTATAGAAGTAGTCAGAACTTGGTGTCCAAAGCATTGGTGAAAGTTTTAAATTTGAAAACTGAAAAATATTTATCTTGCTATCAAACTTCACAGGGGAAAGAAACTCAAAATATAAAGGTATGTAAAATTTCACTTTCTCTTCGAAAGTACTACAAAGATGAGATTATATGTAACGTGATAGAGATTGACAATTGTCATGTATTATGGGGACAACGATGGTACTATGATGTAGATACCACTTACGTATGTCGAAAGAATAGATATGTGTTTAGGTTGTACGATAAAAAAATTGTCTTAGTGTCATGTCATGAGCAATTTATGAATGATAAAGAGAAGGCTGATGATAAGGCTGAAAAAGAAGTAATTCAAGATATTACTAACCATGTTACTAAAACAGAAAAAGAAAAGATGTACAAGTTGAAAATCGAAGACCCGTTGATTCCTTGTATATGGAAACTACAATTGAAAACTTCAAGATCGAGCTGCACTCCAAGGATGAACAAGTTGAAGACCAGAAGTATCCAACAGGAGAGAAAGAAATTAAATTTTGCAATCATGAAGGAGTCAAAGGTGAAAATTGTCAAATTGAGAATAAAAATTTTGTTAACCTTTTCTACAGCTTTAGTGTCAAACAATTGTATAAAAATAAGGAAAACATGGACGATGAGGATTTTAGTCCGCGTACCAATTCTTTTGTGTTGAAGAAAGCATCACTAAACATTACAACAAAAGATGAAAAGTACGAAGAATTGAAAATATCACAAATGGCCTCTATAGAGAGTGGACTCAATGATGAGAAATCAAATCATACTTCGTTTTTTATGGAATGTCATTTGCAAAATATCCGTGAAAAAAAATATAATAAATATGATAGGAACAAAGTTGACTTTGAATAATGCAACTAAAGAATATAATGGCGTTTATCGAGCACATCAAGAAATGATCATTTTTTCAATATCGGTATTTGAAGAAATTTTGGGTATTTCCTCCGGATTGATTATTTTTTCTTCAAGAAAACTCGATGACGAGTTTTATTTAAGGGGAGTGGATTGATATAGTTAATCATGATTAATAATTTTCTACTACAATTGTAATTTATCTTTTCGAATTCTAATAAGTTTTATCTTTTTATTCTTATTTCTTGTTTAGAATAAGATTTTTAATTAGATTAGGATTTTATTAGTTTCCTTATTTTAGTTTCATTTTATTAATAGGATTATGGATAATTTTGCATATAAATATAGGAGTATTGTACACTTTTCAAGACAATCAATCATATATCAATATAAAGCAAGATTATTCTAATATAATTCTGATTTACAATTCTTATTATAAGAATTTCATGACGCTTCCACACCATATTAGGTTCGTGACCAAATGTTAGTTGTAAATGTGAATATTGATATGCAGTTGGTCTGATACGAACCAATGACGTAGCATGTAATATGGCATGACCCCAAATAAAAGCTGAGAGTTTTGTTTTCTTAAGTAATGATCTACCAATAAGTTGTAGACGTTTAATAAATGACTCCGTTAAACTATTTTGTGTATGGACATGCGCAATCGAATGTTTAACAACAATCTCAATTGACATAGAATAATTATTTAATGCTTGTGATCTAAATTCACCAATTGTCAAGATGAATAGTCTTGATTGAATAATCGAGGAATTGCGCTGGTAATTTTATAATTTGAGGAAGTAGTCTAGCAAAGCTACATTCCTGAAGGAAAGTAGGCAAACATTTGACAATCTAGTAAAAAAAATCAATTAATACCATAAAATAACAAAAGTGGGTGTATTGACCCACATATATCTCCATGAATCATTTTCAAGAAAGTTGGAGATTCAATATTAACCTTTGTAGCCGAAAGTTTAATGACAAACTTGCCTTGCAAAAAAGCCACACATGGATAATCATTAGGTAAAAGAATATTATGGTTCTTTAGAAGATGTCTATGCTGTTGTTTATTATTTGACGCATCATTATAGCTCTTGGATGTCCAAGTCGATTATGTCAAAGTATAAAAAAATTTGGATCAACGAACTTTTGGGTCGTGATAATATTTGATTCGACCATTTTAATAAATGTATAATACATGTCGGACGAGAACGTATAAAAATTTTTTGTTATCAACTTCTGGCCAGATTCAAAAGAAATTATGCAAAGTTATTCAACATTATTTTCTTGCATCGTCTCAATGTGATACTCATTGCAGCAGATATCTTTAAAATTAAGCAAATTTCTTCTAAATTTGCTAGAATAAGGTGCATCTTAATATATAATTTTGTACTATTTGATAAAATAATACAAGTTCTTCCAAAGTTTTCAACAATATTCGATGCACTTGATATTGTATTAACATTATTTTTTAATAATGTTAAGTCCAAAAAAAGACTTTTTATCTTGAAGAATAGTGTGCATATTTTCACTATCAACCAAACAGATATCTCGACAATTCATCTCGAATTTTGTAATATTTATGATTTGAGTAATTTCATCATAAAATAAAATATAACTAATCTCAAAGGATACGATTATATATCACACAATATCAACATGACATAAGCTGCAGGTTTTCTTTCAGGGATAAAACACTTATTTAAAATAAGGCCCTGTTTGTTACCCATTTTTTTTTCATTCTATTTCTCTTTCTTCATTTCAACCACACATTCTTAATATTACACATAAACTCAAAAATTCTCCTTACTTTTAAACCACACAATCTTCCATCAATCACTATTCCATAAATTATTTTTCAAACAGAATGTGTGTCAAACAGGGGCTAAATAATATGTTATTCGAAGCATGTGCTATTTCTGGAGCACGTTGTATTTTACTATTTCTTATACAAGAGCAATATATCAATATTCTTCTTAGATATTGAAAATTATAATTCATGCTCTTCAAGAGCAAGTAATATTCTTTTGAAATATTAATTATAATGTTGTGCTACTTCATGAGCAACAATGTGATAAATTATTAATTTAAAGTTTATATCTAAAAATATTTAACCAAGTTAAAAAAATATTAATTACCATACATGTATTAGGAAACAAATTCATATACACACGAGGTAGGATTAAAATCTCCAATCATGCATTAATACGTTGTTAAAGGAATTAAAATCTCCAACCATGCAATAAGGCAGTGGTAATTTGCGACATAATTATAAATCGGAATATTTTAGAGAAATCCCGCGTCATAATTATAAATTGGAATATCTTGAAGAAATTCCAAAAGTATTCCAGGAACAAAGAGTTAATTATAAAGAATTATTTAACATCATATTATACATATAAAAATCAGAAAGTGGTAATTTGCTAAAGTGGAAAAAGAAGACATGTAGCCATCAATTACTAAAATCATTGACGTGCCAATGAAGCTGTTTCACCGAAACCAATACACAAAATTATGGTAAAATCAAAAAGTTGGGTACAACAGATGGTACACATGTATATATAATTGAAATTTGAGTGAGCAGGAAGAAACAAGAAATTGGGTACAACTGTAGTAGAAAGTCAAAAGTTGCAATCATACAATTACGAGAAATCATTCTACCATGTATAAAAAATCATCCACTTTGTATACAAGAAAAATCATTCACTAGCATAATATGTATATATAAAAAAAATTCACATGTCATCAAATTAATTTTGGTACACATGATAGATAATTATGCTTAAAAATTATTACCTTATAACTAATCTACTTTGATTTTGAGAGAATCGTGCTGATAACATGTTGTGAAAAGAGAGAAAAAGAGATCAGAGAATAAAAGTCAATAAACTTGTGTGTATTATAATGAGAACCAAAGTCGTATAATTATAGGAAAGGACTATGGATACATATGATAATAATTTCTAGAATTGCAGGATACAATTATCATTCACCAATAACTTACCATTTACAACAAAAACTTCTAACAAACTCAAATAGTTTATAATCATTTCCAAATATGCCCCTTGTAATTTGATGAAATTCTGAAAATTTCTTTGATAAAGTGTTGAATATATATTTTCACTTGACAAATTCAGCTATTTGTATGGATTGACATCAAAAGATCAGCTGCTAATGTGCACCTTTGGAAACACAATTGAGCTGTTATAACTATTTTGATTCCCATGGTCACATCACATGGTTGACACTTCTTTTGCTCGTTTGCTACTCCAAGAAATTTGTATATATACATTGATCTTTGTATACTATTATTATGAAAACTTAATGCAATTCTTTGATTATCATTTCAATTAATGCAACTTCAATTTTTTTTTAATCAAACTCTAACTTTGTATCAGAGCCATCAATAGCTAATACCAGATCCAATGGCATTGCTCAATCAGCTCAGCCCACTTCAAACACACTGATGCATTCAATGCTGGTAGGAAATCAACTGCCATCACTTGGGATAAGCCTTACCCAAGTTTAGGAACAACTTTCTACTTTGGAAGAACATGGTCATGCCAATCATTAGAGGACATAATCTTGAAGGCTTCATTACGGGGACAAAATTTTGTCCAGCAGAGTTTTTGGCAACTCAAACCATTGGTGCTGCTGGTGTCACCGTGGAGATGACTCAAAATTCTGAATATATAAAATGGATTTCCATTGATCAACTATTGATGGGTTGGCTGTATTCGTCTATGGCACCTGACATAGCAATGAGAGTGATGGGATCTTCAAATTCCTACAATCTTTGGAATGTAGTCCAAGTAAGTTTTAGAGTTATGTATAAATCGAGAATAACCTTCCTTATCAGTGAATTTCAAAGGACAAGGAAATGTTCAATGATTGTTGATCAATACCTCAACATAATCAAGCAGTTAGCAAACAACTTTGAAATAGCTGGAATATGCATTTCTCATGCTGATCTTGTTACCCAAGTGCTTGCTGGATTGGATAAAAATACACCCTTATTTTAGTTCAAATCAATAGTAAGGAGTCTATCTCTTAGCGTGAGCTGTAATCCGTACTGATGACCTATGAAAACAGGATTGAACATTTAAATACTGTGAAAAATAGCCTAGTCTCAGTTAACTTAAGTCAAGCCTCAACAAATTTTGTGCAGAGATCCAACACAAACAGAGGAGGAAGGTTTAACTATGGTGAAAGAAACTTTAACAACAGAGAAGGAAGAAGTAGAGGCAAAGGAGGCAGGAAAATTGGAAATAAAGGACCATGTCAAATATGTAGGATGAGTAATCACTCAGATGAGAAGTGCTTCAACCGTTATGATGAGAGATAAATGGGTACCAAACCTAATCAGTACTATCAAAGCAACTCCTCACAACCAGGGGCACTTGTGGTCTCATCAAGATCTGTTGCAGATCCAGCTTGGTTTGCAGATACAAGAGCAAGCAATCACATAACTAGTGAGAAATGAAACTTGTTTGAAGCACACGAGTATGGTGGTAAGGAGAGTCTTACTGTTGGTAATGGAAATAAACTTCATATCTCTCACATTGGCACAAATTACTTGAGCACACGTAATAGCAAATAATAGGTTCCCAGAAATGTTCTGCTGGTACCATGAATCCAGAAAAATTTGATAAGTATCTCACAATTAATTGCTGAAATGATGTATTTATAGAGTTTCACTCTGACTTTTGTGATGTTAAAGACAAACAAACGAAAGAGATGTTGCTGAAAGGGAAGTTTAAGGATGGATTAGATCAATTTGACCACCCAGATTAAGTTAAAAGGCCCTACGATCAAGAATCGGTCAATTCAAATAAGCTTAACTTTTCAACCTTTGCTGTTAAGTCTAAAATTTTGAAAATACCATAGAACATGAGTCCAAAATGAAATTATGGGATATGGGACTTGGACATCCTACAAGTCCCGTGATGTCACAAATGCTCAAATCATGTAATGAAAAACTTGATGTAAATGAAACTAGTCATTTATGTGATGCATGTTAACTTTGTAATTCGCATTCCTTACCTTTCAAATCTTCCACTTCACATGCTTCAGCTCCTCTTGATTTAATTTACATAGATGTCTGGGGTCCTACACCTATACAATCTACCTCGGGTTTTAGATATTACATCATTTTCATTGATACTACAGTAGGCACACATGGATTTATCCTATGAAAACTAAATCTGAAGCCTTAAACTTGTTTACTCAATTCAAAAACTTAGTTGAAAACAAATTTAGCAAGAAAATAAAAACTCGTCAATCAGATTGGGGAGGTGACTTCAGAGCCTTTATTGATTTAGCTCTACAATCTGGCATTGATATGAGATTTTCATATCCTCGCACCTCAGCCCAAAATGGTAGAGCAGAAAGGAAACGTAGGCACATAACTGAAACCGAACTAGTTCTTCTTGCTCAAGCAAGTATGCCCTTGCATTATTGGTGGGAGTCATTTCACACAACCACATATCTTATCAATAGACTGCTTACACCTGTTCTCAAGATGAAGTCACCTTGTGAAACTCTAAACTATGAACAATTTAACTACAAATCTCTAAAAGTTTTTGGATGCGACTGATTTCCGTGTCTCAAACCCCATCAAAAACATAAGTTCACTTTCCATTCCACTAAATGTGCATTTCTTGGTTTCAGTAATTCACATAAAAGCTACAAATGTCTCAGTCCAACTGGTAGTGTTTACATTTCCATACATGTAGTCTTCAATGAAAAATAGTTTTCATTCTAGTTTGGTTTTCTTAACACAAGGAGTAACCCACAGAAAACTGAAATCATCATTCAATATCTACCTGTTCATACTTTCCTAAACCATAATCCAACATGTACAACTGATATAATTTACTCTGAAGTAACTCCAACAACAACATCTCATAGATCTGATCAGTTAGAAACATGTCTTCAATGAAAAATAGTTTTCATTCCAAATTGGTTATCTTAACACAAGGAGTAACCTACAGAAAACTGAAACCATCATTCAATATCTACCAGTTCTTACTTTCCTAAACCATGATCCAACATTTTCAACTGATATAATTTACTCTGAAGGAACTCCAACAACAACATCTCACGGATCTGATCAGTTAGAAATAGTAGAAACTAAGGCACCTGAGGTAAATGAAAATGAGAATTCAGAGATGAGTAATGATCATACTTAAATCCAAAATCAAGGAGAAGTTGCAAGTGTTGTGATTGGGGGAACTGAAGTGAATAATGAAGAGAATCAAAGTTTGGCAGAATAGAGCAAATAGAATGTAGAATACCCTATGATTACCAGAAGTAAAGCTGGCATTTTCAAACCAAAAGCCTACTCAACTTAATGCAAGGAATATAAATTGAAGCACAGCAGGCTTGAATTAAATAATATGTCTGAACCTTGGAAAATAAAGACTGGAAAAATGCAATGGTGATGAATATAGAGCCTTGTTGAATAATAAAACCTGGAAACTTGTACTACCCTTGATCAATCAGAAGATAATATGAAATAAGCGTGTGTTTGAAATCAAACGGAATGTTGAAAAAAATGTGTTGAAGTACAAGACATGACTTGTTGCAAAAGGATTTCTACAAACTTCAGGAGTTGATTATTATGAAACTTTCAGTCCAGTAATTAAAGTCTCTACTCTGAGAATAATCCTTACACTTGTAGTCTCAAAGAATTGGAGTGTTAGGCAGGTAGACATCAATGGCTTCTTGAATGAAAAGCTAAATGAAGAGGTCTATATGAGTCGGCCAGAATGTTTTGTTGATAAAACCAATCCTACCTATGTGTGCAAACTTAAAATGACACTTTATGGACTCAAGCAGGCACCTAGGGCATGGTATGAAAAACTGAAGAAAACACTTCTATAATGAAAGTTCAAGAAATCATAGGCAGACGGCTCCTTGTTCTTTTACATGAATCAAAGGCAAGTGGTTTTTACCTTAGTGTATGTTGATGATATAGTGATTACCAGTAATAAAGGACATGGGTGAGCTACATCAATTTCTAGTGAGATGTTGCAAAGCTTCATTAATAACTTAAACACACAGTTTGCACTGAAGGACATGGGTGAGCTACATCAGTTTCTAGGAATAGAAGTAAGAAGGTATGAATCTGTTATGTACCTAACTCAGATTAAGTAAATAAATGACTTATTGAAAAGATTCAAACTTGAGCATCTTAAACCTTGTTCAACACCTATGACAGTAGGCGAGTATATTTCTAAAAATGAAGGCGAGAAGATGGTTGATCCTTCCTTGTATAGAGGTGCAACTGGTGGACTGTAATATCTGGCACATACAAGGCTTATATCCTTTGTAGTGAACAAGTTAAGTCAGTTTCTACAAACTCTTTCAGATATACTGATGAGTGTGTTTTGCACATGAATTTTGTACCATTGGAGCTTCATTTGTTTGATTAATATGTTGATTATCGAACGAATTTAATGTGTTTGCTAGTGTTTTGGTTGAAGGAATGATGAAAGGACAAAAAAGAGTTTTTGAAGCAAAGTAAATAAAGAAATGGAGCAGAAATTTGGCGCTCAAGCGCCCGGAAATAGCGCCCAAGCGCCGGAAAACAAAACAGGACGAATTTTAACAGAAGTGTAGCGCTCAAGCGCTACACACGTAGCGCTCAAGCACTGAGGGTAGCGCTCAAGTGCTACTCTGGTTAATTGCATGGCGCTCAAGCGCTGAAACTTGGCGCTCAAGCGCCGCACCGCGAAGAAAATTAGGGTATTTTTGGGCTACGAAAAAGTCCACAAAAAGGACTCCAAATTGGCCAAAGATGTATGAGAAGTATAAATAGGCTAAGAGATGCACGAAATAGGGGTTCCACACCTTGCAATTATTGAGAGAAAAACACAAAAAATTAAAGGGAGATTCACGAGAAGAATTACATCAAGGATTCGGGTTCAAATCGAAGATTGGAAGCGGAAGAAGATCTTGGTGCAAGAGCTTAATCTTTCCATCTTTTGTATCATTTAAATCCGGTAATGAACTCAAATTTTGTTATTTATTTCGTTGTTTTACGCATGAGTAGCTAAAATTATTATTAGGGCGAACAATGTAATCTTTTGAAACCCTTAGTTATTTAATTTATGAATTCTGAGTTTTCATTTTTTCATGTGTTGATTTTATTATGTGTGTAATGCTTCAAATTACCTGGCCATTTATTTGATGATCTATTGAGTTTCTTACGAGTCGAGAGGTGAGTTCGAAACTTAGAACGTGTTATAGAGTCCGGTAACGAGGTATAACGTGTAGAGATACCTATACTAAGTGCCGCGGTCGTTATGTGAATTCCTAGTGCCTTAACTCATTTAACTAAGGAGAATTTGCATAGAGATATGGAATTGATTTAGCTAAATAGACTCAATGAGAACTCAAGAGGGGTAAATTGAATACCGTAGGAGAATTCGACCGAACACTACATTAGGCAAGAATCTTGAATTGGTAACTAAGGTGATCATTAGGTGAAATTGTTTTGCCCTAATACTTCTCGCATATTTGAATCTTTGATTTGTTTGTCTCCAATATTCGTTCATAAATTTTCATTCGTTTTAGGAATCTAGTCATTCTAGACATCCATATTCATCACAATCTGAATTTTGAGCTTGTTTATTTTCATCAAATAGTAGTAGGAGAAATATATTAAGCGCTAAAGTTTAGTCCTCGTGGGAACGATAATCCGGACTCTTAGGTCCACTATATTACTTGTTCGATATCGTACACTTGCGATATAAAAATAAGCAACATATACATTGGAAAGCATTAAAAGAGTTTTCAAATATCTAAGAGGAACAATTGATCAAGGCTTGTGGATTCAAAGAAGTGACAGAATAAGCATCACTGGATTTGCTGATGCAAATTGGGCTTCATGCCCTGATGACAGGAGGTCAACAATCGGGTATTGTATCTATTTGGGAGATACTTTTGTGACTTGGTCTTCAAAGAAACAGCAGGTTGTAGCAAGATCAAGCACATAATCATAATATAGGGCTTTAACTCAAACTGCTGTAGAGATAACTTGGATTGAATCATTGCTTAAGGAAATCAATTTGCATCATGTTTCACCTCCTACATTGTGGTGTGACAATCTCAGTGCTAGCGCCTTAGCTTCTATTCCGGTCTATCATGCACGAACTAAATACATTGAGTTGGATATACATTTTGTCAGGGATAAAGTTCTTGAAGGGAAGCTAAATATACAATATATTCCATCATAAGACCAAATTGCAGTTTTGTTAACTGAGACCCTTTCTCAAACCAAATTTTTACTTCTCAAAGACAAGCTTGGAGTAAAAAAATAAAACTCTAGCTTGAGGGTGGATGTTGAAATATATTTGCACTTGACAAATTCAGCTATTCATATGGATTGACATCAAAAGATCAGCTGCTAACGTGCACCTTTGGGACCACAATTGAGCTGTTATAACCATTTTGATTCCCATGGTTACATCACATGGTTGACACTTGTTTTGCTTGATCAATACTCCAAGAACTTTGTATATATGCATTGATCTCTGTATACTATTATTATGAAAACTTAATACAATTCTTTGATTACCATTTCAATTACTGCAACTTCAGTTTTTTATCAAACTCTAACTTAAAGGAAATCTTGCAGATTCCTTTCGAGAATGAATTTGTTCTATATTATTTATTTGATAAAATGTGTTAGTTTCACAGTAACTAATATATTGTACGCATTCTAGAAGCATGAATCATCATTCTTAGGGCAACCATTAGCCTAAAAATTAAATTATTTCACATTTACAATGATGGATTTAAAATCATATGAACGAACATTCACTTTTGAAGCCCCTTGAAGCATTTTTCTTTGTCTAATAATACATAAAAATAGGTACCCTTGTTTCTTGAATGTCAATACAAATACGTTGCAAGAAATCCATGTGAAGTTTTGTATAAAAGGATTCACCAACCATATATTACTATAAATATAGTAAAATATGAAAGTGATTAATAATGATTATTTTAATGTGTGTGCTCAACTATATGTGATTTTGTGATATGTCGTATAGAAAATTTGATTATAGTATAAATTGATTAATTTTTTTAGTTCTTCTATAAATTTTAAATCGATATGTATCGTGTAGTTTTAAAGAAACACGAATCAACAAATATTGATATATTAGAAGAATATATCCTGTTGTGTTCATGAGGAATCACAAATTAAGAGACTAATATTGAGTTAATTCATGGAGGAAAAAAAATCTATTTTGTTAATAATTAAGAATATTAATTATGGCTCCTAAAGAGCGTAACATTCAATGTTTCTGTATGTTTTAAGAATATTATATTATTACTCCCGAAGAAACACAAATTTTTTATATATTAACAAGATTCAAGATGGACATTTAAGATGCCTGCTTAGCAGATAGTCAAATACAATTTTTCAAACTATAAAATTATGAGCTCAGTTTATCGATTACTCAATCAAGACAATTCATCTTAATAACGTTGGTGAATTTAGATCACATTTGATGGGTATTGAATAACGTTGGTGAATTTAGATCACATTTGATGGGTATTGAATATTAGTTGAAATTGGCATCGAACATTCAGTTGCTTATGTTCATACAAAAAATGATTTAGTGGAGTCGTTTATCAAATGTATACAATTCTTTGTTAGACAATTATTTATGAAACAAAATTCCCAAGTTCTAGGGTGATGCTATATCACATGTTGCATAATAGGTTTGTATAATACCAATTGTTTATCACCAATACTCACATTTACAACTTGCATTTCATCACGAATCTAATATTTCTCACTTACGAGTTTGGTTGTGTTGTTCAAGTCCCTATTTCCCCCGTAACATACTAAAATGGGACAAAAAATAGAAATTTATGTTGATTTTGATTCAACATTGATTATTAGGTACCTTAAACATTTGTTATATGATTTATTTAATGCACATATTAGAGATTACCATCTTGATTAGTCCCTATTTGACATCCTTTACTTTACTTTAATTTATTTCTTATACTCATTTCAACCACACATTCATACAATAAAATATTTTACATGTAAATTTAAAATATTTTTCTATTTTTTAACTGACACGTTCTCTAAAAACTACTATTCAAAACAATGTTTTTTACGTTTTAAGTATGTCAAACAGGGGCTTATGACTTTCTCATATTTGAAAGAGGCAAAACATTATCCTTAAAATGAGGAACTTATTGTTGGAATTAAACAACTCTTAATACTTTTATCATACAACAGTCAATGTGAACAAGAAACTAAAAAAAATCACTCACTTTGGTTGCAAACCAATTATCTAATATATATATTGACATAAAGAAAATGCAAAATCATATATACCAGTAGAAAATAATCCTATAAAAACTGATGTCCCTAAACGATAATCTGTTTTAACCAATGAAACTCAAATTTGCCTGAAGCGTGATCAACCAGTTGATGCAAAAAACTTTCTATCCCAAAAGAAAACAGTAAAAGAGAAAAACTAATTAAAAACTTTTGAAGAGATAATAATAATATAAAAAAAAATCGATCAATCCAATACTAAAAATATGATTCCTACAAAACCACAAATGTCCAAAAAATAATGAAATTTCAATAAATTATTTTGTATCTCATAAATTATACGTATAAAATATTGTTATAGAAAATATTATTTCCTTTAACGTGACTCTTATACTTATCCAAATACTTTGTTAAAGACTGTCAATAGAAACAATTGGCAGAAATGGAAAGAAATCATATATACTAAGTTGATTTTCTTAGAGAAACGAGAAGTGTTTTGACTTTTGATTTGAACCCATGAAAATATAATCCCTATATGATAGAATTGAATTTTTGTAAGGAAGACAAATTAAAACAATAAAATTACAAGATAAAAAGTCCAAATCATAGTCCAAAGTTTCTCACAAAAGCCTATGATTGATTATGAGGAAATATATATTCCCGTAATGGACATTGTCACTTTTAGATTTTAAAATAGTTTTACTCTATCACAACAGGTTCAACATGGGCCATATATATATATATATATATATATATATATATATATATATATATATATATATATATACACACACACACACACACACACACACACAAATTGAAACAATCTAAATGCATATAGTATAATCGATTTAGTGAATATTTGTTAAAGGGGGATTATAAAATTGACAATGTATGCTCATGTATTTCATAAAGAAAAAAATACTAAATTTGAAATTGTGACAATTTATGTTAAATATTTAATCTTATTGAAACATTTGATGGCTCAACAAAACTGCATATTATTTGAAAAATGAATTTGAAATGAAAGATTTGGAAAAAATGAATTTTTTTTCCTGAGTTGCATATTGAACATTTTAAAAAATGATTATTTATTTATCAATTTTCACATGCAGAAAAAAGACTTTAAAATGTTTTTATGTGGATACAGTACATCGATTGACATCACTTATAGTTGTTCGATCACTTGATGTGAAAAAAGATCGATTTTGTCTAATTAAAGATGGGAAAAATGTTCTTGATCCTCAAAGACTATATCTTAGTGGAGTTGAAACATTAACATACTAGAAATAACTTTTCTATAAAAAATTTACAAGATATAGCTCTACACCAATTTAAAAATATTGGAGTTGTATTAAACACATTTCTCGTTACCTAAGAGATGCTATTGACATGGGTTTCACAAAACTTGGGGTCTTCTTAAGAGCAACATGAAGATGTATATTATCCATTTGATCTAGATAAAACTAAATTACAAATAGAATATGTATTTAAATGTGGAAGAGTATCTATATCATTGAGATCAATGAGTTAAACTGTTGAGTTTTGATATCCAATAAATTTCAGGTGATGATTTTCAACAGTTTAAATTATATTTCATAGGCCACTGGCGATGAATGAAATTATTATCAACACAATTAATTTATAGGCTCGACCCAAAAGCAACGTGAGCCACTAATAGTAACTGAATTTGTTAATGTTGCCTTGACCCGAATTCACTTATAGGATGGCTTCCTTTTGGTCTGGCCCATTATCTTGTGCCTTGGCCCAATTGATTATATAACATCCACTGGCAGACTCTGTGGGTGGAAGCACAACCTGTGGTAGTGCGTGTAACGGCGGCAGCTGCGCTAGTAACTTTGGTGGTGGTGCGTGGTGACGTGTCCGACTACATCTGGAGGAGCATTCCTCAAACAGAATATTTCTAACGTGATTTCTAAAAATTTGGTGTTGTTAGTTTTTTGTTTTAGGTTATACAGTGAAATTTGGACAATTTGTCATTTGCTCGTTTGGAATTTGATTGTGTTTGATTGATTGCTGCAGTTGCTGGAGCTTTAGAGCAAATGGTGGTGCCCATAAAATTTGGTAAATCCGTATCTTTTATTATTTACGAACTGCAGATTGGTCTGCTATGATAAATTGGTTTATCCTGTTTAAATTCCTACATTGGCAAGTTATCGTGTGAGGTGACATTAGGATTGGAGTTACCATATGGGGTAACCATTGCTTGTGTTAAAAAATTAGGAATTATTTGCCCTATTTGAAGTGTTGAATTTAATTGAAAGTTGATTATTGCTTCTATTTTTAATGGCCATTAATACATTGTGTGAAAAACTAAATTTGACATGTTTGATCATTCCCTTGATTTAAGATCAAGAATTTCACGAAATCCTAGGAATCTAGCATGGTGTATAATGTGGCATTAAAATTACTTTGTGTGACCTAATTCTTTATGTTAGTTGTTCTATTTTTCAAAATGTCTTCGCATTTCGAAGAGGAAATTTTCAATGGAAAATATGAATTTTCAATTGACAACAAAAGATGAAGGGGATTTTAGTTTAACAAAAAAGTTTCAAAAGCCATAGATAACAATTTTCTTGCAAATTTGATAGAAGCACAAAATGAAGAATATAATGAACTTGCTTACACTTCAATTATTTTACACTTATCTCATGTTATTTTAAGAAAAATCGAAAATTTTGATTCCACAAAAGAACTTTTGAAAAAGTTGGAGAACTTATATTTTCTTAAGTCTACTCCTAATAAGTTGTACCTACTCGAAAGATTTTTTAGTTTTAAATCCTTCAAAGGATTTTGATGATGATATTTTTAATAAACTTGTTCAAAATATTGTTAAATGTGATGAGAAGGTGTTTGAAACATATAAGTTCATTATTTTGCTTAATTCTATGTCTGATTCATATAGGGAGGTGAAAAATGCAATTAAGTATGGTAGAGAGACCTTAACACCTGGCATTATCATAGATTTCCTTAAGAGTAAGGAGATAGAGATTAAGATTGAAAAAGAGGATAAAAGAAGAGATAAGATACAAATGATGAGGAGTAGAATTAAGTTTAAACAAATGAGTTTGGCTAGAGCTCAAGACAGTAGTGACTCGAGTGATGAGGGTGGTAAGAAGAGGGAAAAGGTTGGGACAAATCTAGTGGTAGACAGAGTTACATCCGTTGTAAAGTTATACACTTTATTAGGGACTATACTAAGAAGAATGATAACTAGAAGGGTAAGATGAAAGGTGAGGCGAATGTGGCTATACGATCAAATGATCACACTAATGAGGTTTATTCATGGGCGAAGGCAGGGGTTGGTTGGGGTGGGCTATAGCCCACCGTTGAGATAGCCCAGGTTCTTTAAAAAAAATTGGTTATAGCCCATTGTTTTTGGGTTAATTACCCCATTAGTCACTGAACTTTGGCCAAAGTTTCCACCAAGTCACTGAACTTTAAAAACTACTTGATTAGTCACTGAACTTTCAAAAAATCACCTCATTGGTCACTGAACTTTAACAATCACCACATTGGTCACTGAACTTTGCAAAAGATTACCCCATTGGTCACTGAACTTTGCAAAAAATTTCCCAAATGGTCACTGAACCAGTGACCATTTGGGAAACTTTTTGCAAAGTTCAGTGACCAATGTGGTGATTGTTAAAGTTCAGTGACCAATGAGGTGATTTTTTGAAAGTTCAGTGACTAATCAAGTAGTTTTTAAAGTTCAGTGACCTGGTGGAAACTTTGAACAAAGTTCAGTGACTAATGGGGTAATTAACCCCATTGTTTTTCCACAGTTGAAGCTAGTAGCCCACTGTTTAAGGCCCATTTGAAAATTGAAAACCAAATTTGCTATTTCCCTAAAATTAAAACCCAATTCCCAAACCCTTTACCTTGTTTGCATTGTGCACGGTTTCTTCCAATTCGACAATTCCCAAACTGCCAAATCCTTTACCGCCGACGCTCGACGCCGTCCATCGAAGTCTGGCCCTCTGTCAGTCCAGCTGCCGTCTGAGGTAATTATTGTTTTTATTAACTTTCTTGGTTTTTAAGATTTATTAGATCTTGACCACGAATCGAAAAGAGCAGAAAAATATAGTTTGTTTTTATTTCAAGAATTCTTCTTATGATTAATTATCTGAGAAACTGAATTATAATTGGCCTCAAAATGACTTATTTTTGGTTTTTCAGATTATTAGTTCCATTGTCTACGATGATTGGAAGTACATTTGATTTACTAAATGTAGCAGCTAATTTAATTGGGATGTTCTTCATTTTTTGTGATGGGTTCTTTGATGAGTGACAATTTCTATAAAGAATCTGTTTTTACCTGAATTCAATCTTGCAAAGCAAAAAAATAATCTAAATATTTTCCTTGTATTAGTTGAACTGTATTCGTGTCTAGAATTCCCTTTTTAAGAATCAGGTACTTGGTTAATTTTGCTACTTTTGTAATGTCTTGTTTTGTTTCAAACTTTCAGTGAAATCGATTCGGCCCTTATGCAGTGCAGTTGTGCAGCTTGTGCTTCAGCCTTCATTTGCGGCGTATAGTGAGGTATGTTTAGATTTTATTTACACTTGTAACTTGTTCACATGAATTAGGCCACACTAGCCCATTTATACTCTATTGAATAATTTGAATTTGAAGGGCTGCTAGTTGCTAAAATGGAAAAATTGTTTGATAAAAATTAGACTTGCTACTCTAGTTGTTAAAATGTTAGTTAATTTGCATTTGGTACTGACACTACCGGTTTCAACAGCGACAGTGGAGCGAACATTTTCAACAAGAAACATGTGAAGATGGAAATTCATAACAAAATGGATGATAATTTTCTTGCCAATTGTTTAACACTAAACATTGAACGAGAATTTAGTATTAATTTAGATCTAGATTCTATTATAGATGAATTTTATACTATAAAATATCGTCGGGTACAATTGTAATAGGTAATATTATATTACAATTTTTCTAATTATATATAAATTTTATTCATACATTGAATTTAAAAAAATTTTGCCCCTCGTACCATCAATTCCTAGCTCCGCCCCTGGGTTTATTGAGAATAAACCTCATTACTGTATGTGCATTTGTGTGTAATCATTTCTGCATATATATGATTGCTTAATTCTGTTGCATGGTTATGTGACATTTCAATATATTTTATATGTGCATTTGCATGAATTTGAGAGCAATTTGATTACTAGGTGTGATGTGTTTGCATGCATAATAGGTTGGAATGCATTATCAGTAAGTGTGTTATGTGTCTTTTGGTAATGTGGAGTATAGATGCCTAATGGTGCATTAGTAATATGCACGGGGATGTGGAGTGTGGTATTTGAATTACGAGTGGAGATGTGAATAAATATCTGGAATCCTTTATCTGTGAAGACTCCGATCAAGTGGAGTGTGAGAGTAACACTTCTATCAATTATGTGAGGTGGAGACCCATTATCCACTTAAGTTATGAGAAGTAGGGGTAGTGATAGAAGATTATCCCATGGACTTAATATCTATAATAGTTTACCAATTAGACACGAGTTTAGTGATCAGTCTAGTGAGCGTGGTGGGCAATAAGGTGAGATATGTGTTCTCGAGGTATGAACGACACAGAATGAGATACGATAAGCGTGGTAAGATCTTTTCATGGGGGTCATTTATGCAATTGTTGAATATTTCTTGGTCATTTGTTTGATTAACTTGGTATTAGTTTGAGGTTCTTTGTAAACGTATTTGAAAATATCTGTGTGTTATCCAATGTTATATCTTCATCACATGTTTATTGCTCTTAATTGATTATTGAGATTACTTGCTTCTACTTAGGTATTCCTGACTTTAGCCCCAATGAGTAGATAGAGCATGTATGGTATATGTTTCAGAATCGAAACATGAGGTAAGTCTAGTGTTCCCAATTTTATTGGTTACCTTGATTATGCAGTATAAACTTTGTGTTTTGTTTGCTTGCAAGTTGATTGGATATCAAGGTGGTTATTTGTTAGATTTTGACACACAATAAATCTCGGACGATGATGTTAAATAGTTCAAATTATATTTCATGGGCATCAGCCGATGAGTGAAATAAATATCAACACAATCAATTTATAAGCTTGACCCGAAAGCTATGTAGGGCACTAATAGCAACTTAATTTGTTAATATTGCCTTGGCCCAAATTCACTTATAGGATGATTTTCTTTTAGCCTTGTCCCATTACCTTGTTCCTTAGCCCAGTTGATTATATATCCTCCATTATATAGCCTCCATTTTATTCATTGGAATCGTGTGTCCTTTGCCCCTTTTTTGAGAGAAAACAAACGGTGGTTGTGCTTTGTGCTTGCTGTGCCTTGGCTTCTTCGTTGTTGTTCTCTTGTTTTTGCGGTTTGCAAATTATCACCATAACCTTGTCCCTTTGTGGGTAAGAAGGAAAGAAAACAACCATTGTGAATACATAGTTATAGGTTGGAGCTTTTGGTTGATTATGTCTTGATATGTCTCCAAAATCCTTCTATATACATAAGCTTAAGAAGACTTGTGATATCGATATATTTGTTCAATTGATAATGGACTGAATTATTGAAAAAAGCATCGTTGATATTTACATTCAAGAAATTGGTACATGAGGTAGGAATGCGTCGATTCTAAGATATTCGGGGATCAATATCAGGAAGAATAGTTATACTCTTTGGTACATGAGGTAGGAATGCGTCGATTCTAAGATATTCGGGGATCAATATCAGGAAGAATAGTTATACTCTTTTTCTTTGTCTTAGAATTTGTTGCACTGAATTTTATTGGCAAGATTTTAACAAGCAATACTTTAATTCTCAAAAAATAATTGCATGAATTTTTCCTTCTTTCTATATTTTTGTCCTATTGAGTTTTATCAAAAATAGTTTTTAATGAGACAAATATTGTGTAATTAGTCATACAAGAAGTGTTGTAAATTAAGTACTATTTATTGTATAACAATTATATTCATACAATCCTAATTATTATTATGAATATTGTACCATGTGACCCTAATTTTTATATATAAACATAAATTTTTCTTTCTAATTTATAACATAAAATTTTTATCCCACCACTAAACCCATTAGTTGGGATCTTTTTCCTTCCAAGTTTTAGCCAATTATTGGCGATGTCTAATGCCATCATTTGTGACTAAGTCAAATTTTAATCTAAGTGGAGCAATTATACTAAAGAGTACTTGAGAAATTCCACCAAAAAACATGTCCACCAAACCTTTTCAAAGGTCAAATGAATGAAAACACTTTGTTGATTGAGACATGTCTAATTTCATTTCTTTGCGCATATGTCCTCATCTATAAAAGAAACATTTTTTTTCCTTTCGGGACAAACAAATCCACCCCTACTATTTCTAATCGAATTTCTCCGTATACGTGTATTCTATAGTTACAATTCTAATATAATTATATATAACTCATTTAGTCGAAGTAAAATAGTATTATTACAGAAAATATAAAGGTTGATTACGTTAACATTTATTAAGACATCATTATTCAAAAATTGAAGACCCAAATCTAACAAAACTAAAAGTCAAGGACCAAAATGATATATTGCATGTAAAAGTTGGGATTTTTTAATTAAATTTTTTCCATATTCTAACCGTGTTGTTCCTTGCCATTCCCAATATTGATTATCTCCATAATTATATTCTTCTCCCACACAAAAATTGCTTCAATGTCCAACTCCAACTGAAACCCCCCAAAAATCGACACTAAAATTACTTGTATCCGAGCCATGTCTGGAAGAATCTTGTTTGTATTTGTAGCCCTAACTGTAATATCTTCTCCGATGGCACCTAAAGCGTCTGGGAACTCGGAGGGCGATGCGCTGTACGCGCTGCGCCGGAGTTTATCCGACCCGGATAACGTCCTTCAGAGCTGGGATCCAAATCTCGTCAACCCGTGCACCTGGTTCCACATCACCTGTAACCAAGACAACCACGTCACTCGCGTGTACGTATATATACTCGTTTATTCATCTATCTACCGATATATATGTATCTCTGTCTGTGTGCGTGTTTGTTTGTTCGGTCGTTGAATTCTTATTGTTTGAAAGTTTTTAGTTTGGAGAACTTGAAATTATCTAACTAGTTATTGTGGCTAGTTAAAAAAGTAAATTGGCATCCTCAGTTAAATATTTGAATGGATAGATACCGTTTGATTCAATGAATTGTTTCTTGGGATTCATACAGAAGTTTATATCTTTCGATTTTCGAATTTGTTTATCAGTTGAGCTAACAATGATCTTTCTGATTTGTCTGAGTATAGGCATTAAAATTATTATGCCTCTAAATTACTCAACGAAAGACCTGCTTATATTTTATGGGCCTGTATAGGAGTAGGAATGGTAGCCTTCTTTTACTTGAACATTACTTTAATTTTTTTTTTTTTTAAAAAGGAACTTCATTTAATTAGTCAGTCCCCTAAGTTGTACACCAGATAGCAGCACACATTCCTGCTTCAGCTCTACAAATCTTATTGATCTTTGGGCTAGGTGATAGCGCATAAGGATTTGCTTGGTGTGAAATATTATATAACGTTGAGTCTTTGACCATTGTTAGAGGAAATGACTATCAATGAGGTTATTCTAGTGTATTGTGAATTCTCGTATTTCTTTATGCTTTCATGGTGTAACACGTTATTATTCCTTTTTGATGTTTATGTACTTGTAATATGTGAATAAATGGAATATCATTCTTCTTCAGCGCCACATATTCCAGCTTGTTCATTGGATATAGGGGCTAACCTTCTTTTCCTTTGTGATGCATACGAGTCTGAAGTGTATCGTTTTTTTACGAGTCTACAGGGACCTTGGAAACTCAAATTTGTCTGGTCATCTGGTACCTGAGCTTGGGAAACTTGAACATCTCCAGTATCTGTGAGTATTATAATTTATAGAACTCTTCCTTTGATTTTACTATGGGGACATATGTTTGGTTGACCTTTCAGTGATATTTCATATAAACAAAGCTGTCGATGACGCAATGTTGCCTGCTGCAACAATCTTGATATGTTGCATTTTGTTTATGAAATTATTTTAAAGAATATTTTTCATTTATGGTTCCTTTTCCCCATCCCAGTTGGTATGTTTACATGTATTTGAGGATACTGAAAGCCGGCTTTTTTATTTTGCAGGGAGCTTTACAAGAACAACATTCAAGGGTCAATTCCTGTTGAGCTTGGAAACCTGAAGAGCTTAATAAGCTTGGATCTGTACAACAACAATATCTCGGGAACAATACCTCCAGCATTGGGAAAATTGAAATTTCTTGTCTTCTTGTGAGCTAATACTATATCACTCTATCATTTATCTAATCCAAATGTTCTTCGGTGGGTTTGGTGATGGGTGCAAGTAGAAATAATTGTTTACTAGATTGATACCTCTGTCCTATCCAAATGCCTCAGTTCATTTCTTGGTTTTGTAGCCATCCAGAATTCATACAGCCGACCCATCATAATTGTGAATGAGGGTTAGCTAGTCGTTATTGTTGCAATCCTAGATATTTCCCTTTAAGCATATACTTATCCAATTAGAAGCAAAAAATTTTCCCATTCATTGCTCATTTTGTAGACATGTATGTGCACACTGTATGCAAGTTTGCATATTACTTGACCATTTTATTTGAAGTCAATAACTTTTGCTTTACTTTAACAGGCGTCTTAATAATAATCAGCTAACAGGGCCAATCCCAAGTGCACTTGCTAGTATATCTAGCTTGAAAGTTGTGTAAGTTCTTAAGATGTACACTATTATGTAAATGTTGATACTTGATGAAGCACAGGATGGTCACAAAATATTTACACTTGTTTTTCCAGGGATGTCTCAAATAACAACTTGTGCGGTACAATACCTATTACTGGTCCATTTGAGCACATCCCCCTAAACAAGTAAGATGCTGATTTATATTGTTCTCTAAACATCCATTACCATTGATTTCGTTTGAAACGGTTTTTCCATCTGATTATTTTTGATATCTTGACTCTGTTTCCACCATTGTGATGAAATGTTTGATTCTTGAGTGCATCAAATCTTATTGTTTGATGTACAAAATTACACACTGTGATTCCCTCCTCTGGGTTAAGCCGTCAATTTATCAAATGATCATCTTGACAACTTGATGTGATACGAAACTTTCTCATTCCAAATTTTATCTCAGTTAATATTTGGTCTCACTTTGAGATAATTGTGCTTCCCTACGGAAAGAACATGTGGAAGAAGGTCTTAAATGTTCCGTTATAGTGAAAGCTGACTCTTTTAAGTATTGTTGCATTTGAAGTTTTGGCTAAAATTTTCTCTATGCAATACATACAGCCCACTCAAATCAAAATGACCTAGTTAATATAATTTTATTTTGATGTTCGCAAATTATGCACCTTCTTGGTTCTCCTTAATTTATTTAGAACGCTTTACCTTATCCCCGGTGCACGCATCCCCCAATATTTGGTAATTGATCTCCTCTTGTTTTTTTTTTGTTCCTATGTACAGCTTTGAGAACAATCCTCGTCTGGAGGGACCCGAGTTGCAGGGATTGGCAAGTTACGACACAAACTGCTTGTAAAGAAATAGTGGGTATAGATGCAGAATTTGCTACTATTTGCAGTTGTTCTGAATGGTGCTTTTCTTAAATATGTTAAAAGTTGTGTATCGTGCCTTCAGATCCTAGTGCTGTAAACTCATACTAGTTTCCAATGTAGGTTGTATCAACTATGAATGTTGACAATCTGTAAAATTTTCGCACTGATAAATTTTTTAACTTTATTATATGTCGTATAGTATATAATTAAACTCAAAAACCGAACTTTTGAATGAGATGCAGTTTACAATTTAAACAGTCAACACAAGCTTTTTTCTGCTCCATAAACAAAATGGTGTCTGCAGATATTTTAAAGAACACTCTCTCAAAATCAACACCAAAAATTACAGTTTACAGCGTGCTAGGTAAAAACAAGTTGGTCACAAGACTTATAAATCATAACTGCTCACAAAAGAAACTTTGAACTTGGACTAAAATCTCACAACCTCACAACTTAAAGAAAATAAATGAAAACTCATTCTTAAAGGAACAAACATCTTCTGATCAAATAAAGCCACGCACACGAGAACCCCACTATCCTTCCAGTTAACGAGATAAAATAGGGACCTCAAAATCAATTCTTTTCGGGGTTTCCTTCACCTTCTTATTCGCTGCCAGAGTCACTTGAACTTGAACTAGAGCTAGAGCTAGAGCTTGAGCTTGACTTCTGGGAATTTCTCCTCTTTCCTTTAACAGACGCGGTTGAAGTTGAGTCTTTCGGTATTTCAACTTCATATTCAGCAGCGACTATCTTTATCGCTTGTATATCAGGCTTGGACGAACCTGCTTCGTGTGCCTCAACTTTTGCTGATCTATCTTTGGACTTTGGCCCCAGTTGTTTCTCCATATTACCCTCTTCGGATTGATCTGGGGCCAAACCATTGAACTCTGAAGGTGCTGGTTCCTCAAAATGCAACTCTGAAGCTCTTCCTTGGGCCACCACATGCAAAACATTATCAGTTGAATCAGAAATTGTATGACTCTCAACACTGCCATTATGAACTTGCATATGATCCAAAGTAACATCTTCCATTGATCTAACTTCAAGAACTGGTGCATCAATATCAATTTCCGCCTGACTTGAATGTTCAGTTACTGTTTCTTCAAGAACCAATTTGGCGTCGGTTGGCTCAATAACAACAGGCTTCTCGTGAATGATTTCAGTTTCCGCAGATATCAGTTCAGATTTCTCGAAATCAGAATCAATATCTTCTACTGATTTTGCATCACCTACAGGCATTCCAGGGTTTTTGTCTTCAAGAGTCAAATTCTGATCTACCATAGAATCGGCAGGAGTAGTTTCATTTTCTAGTGTGTGTAGCTCGTCTTGTCTTGGATCAAGAGAATTCTGGATGTCACCACTGCTGAACTCCCTTTCAGATAAATCGCTATGTCCAATTGCATTCGTTACAGATGTTTGTAGTTCAGAAGCAGATTCCATTGCCTCTTCGAGTATATCAATCTCCTCCCTCAATTTCTCTGAATCCATTGCATGTTCTGTCACTTCATTGGAGTTAACCTCTCCTCTACTCGTATTTCCAGTTTCGTGTGACAAAGACAAGCTTTCTCGACCACTGTCTACATGTTTTTCAAACTCATTTGAGCTTGATCCCCTTTCAATGATATTAAAATCACCTATGCTATCTAACTCGGACAGAAATCCTTCATCAATTTCCTTGATCTCATCTGCATCCTCAATAATAGTCTGCACATCAACACGAGAAGTAGTGGATTCACCACCAGTGCACTTCTCTGAGTACAATAAACCTGGAGGGGCTATGGCCTCAGAATCACTAGACGGGATGGAAATAAATTCAGGACTTGATGGAGAGTTACTTGGTGAAACTTCATGATCAAACTCTGGAGTCTCTGGGATATTCAGGTTGTCCATAGTTCTTACTTCCTTATTTGACTCGACAGGGATAATAGGAGCATCCTGTATTATATGAAAATAAGATAAAAGAATGAGAAAATTTGCTCAGAACTGTTTATCAATGCTTTATGGGAAGCAGCATAATGCCGTGAAAAAAGCTAAATACGAATCTCAGAGCAATTTAACTGAAACAATAAAATTAAGCAAACTCAATAAATTATTTCGTATCTAAGAGAGAAATCCGAAAATCAATTGACGGATACTGGTACACAATATATTAGTCCCTAGAGTAATAGTGGATCAATGACCTTAACATAGGAAAATTAGAGCGTGAAAGAAAAATCAAACCTTGAGCAAACATGTTTTAGACATTCATGTTCAAGGTTGAGTTCAATCATCACAATTAAAATATTCATTACTCAAAAGGGAAATTCTTTATGTATTTTATGTTTTCGAATTCCTAAGAATTATGATCAAAGGGGGCAGGGAGTCATATCATCATCCATATACTTCCATTTTCCATGAAGTCTCCAATAAATATAAGGTTCATTAATCTTAAAATCAAGAGGTGGGGTAGTTTTTCTGAAAGTTCATCTTTTCCCGTCATAGGATGAGATAAGCAACTGACTGACAAATTTATTGTGGACAATTTTAATAAATTATTAACATATAATCCATGATTGCATATTTCGCCATCTAGTGACAATGGCAATACATCTTTTCCTCCTAGTTGTTGTCCTTCCATAGCAATTTTAATAGTTGAAAATATTTCTATGGACCTGTCCAGGGCTGGTTCTACTTCAAGCGTTAATCCTTCTTCAAGCAAAGTCAAGAAATCAAGCTTGCAATCATGAAGCCAAACTTACATACAATACACAAATACAGTGAACATCATGAAGCCAAAGTAGAGGAATGAAGCTGTTTATATTTCAAGCCATCTGAGGATGTAATTGCTATTAATATCATCAGATTCACCATTCCAAAATATTCATGGCCGTTGAACGTATGGAAAAACAAATAATCTTTTTTGTCATTTCAGAATATCCATTTCTGCTTAACAAATATTAAAAACTTCAAGCTCTTCTAAGATCCTAGATTCCTTAAAACACAGGGAGAAGGGGGGGATTACATGTTGATACTCAGAAGTCGATTAAACAAACCAATCCCCATGTCCGGCAATAAATGTTACACTTAGTGGTTTGTAATTGACAAATATTAGTTCATCATACAATGAAGATGTGAAACATTTTTTTTTTTTTTAAATATTAAGTAGACAAAGTGGGCAAATATGTATTTCAATACAAACCATTGAAATTTGAAAATTGTACTCATGGTCAAGAACCAATTATTCAAAACTCCTACCTGAGTTATTTAGGCAAAGACAGAATGGCAAAAATACCAGACTATTTGACCTGAGATTTTCTTGCTTAGATAGTTAGATTCAGGCCTTGTAATATTGCTCACACGAAGTTACCATTAGCCATATAGTACTTGAGTAATGGCAGGTTCTATTTGCGGATTCAGTGTAAGTGAACTAAAGATTATATGGAACATGAGAAAAAGCTTGATACCATACAGTTTAACTTACCTGGACTTCACTATGATGGTTGAAAGGCTGTTCATTCACAGATTTATTTGAGGAAGCCAGATCATTGACAGAGTGAGAGAGAGCTTTTCCATCAGGATAATTTGTGAAAATCGGCTTTTCATTTTCATGATAAACAACCTCATCAAGATTAGCATCAGAAACCAGTGAATGTCCATCGTCATCTGGTCTATCAAAGTTTTGATCTTCAGAAAAGTAGGACACGGACTCCACAATATGATCCCCGACAACGTGGGGCATGACATTTTCGTCTGCATCACAACTTGCACTAGAAACTTGACTCTCTGTATGCTGATTGTCGTGTTGATACGTACGATTTCCCTCCACTGAAGCACCTGCACTCTCAGATCTCTGGACAACTCCCAATATATCAGAGTTTACAATATCATGCTCTCTTATACCCGTAACAAACTTTGGACCCGAATCATTTTCATTTACTGGATGCAGATTTGACGATTCCGTCGGCATCTCTACGGTATTAGGAGTATCCTTCTCCAGTTCTTCGTCACTCTCTTCAGAGTCTCTCCGGGTTAAGGGAACAGTCTGCTTAACCAACACCGGCAGAAAATCCATATCCATCACATCAGAAGACATAGAGGAGGAAGAAAGGTTTTTTCTAACTTCTGGGGGACTTGAATCATAAACAGGTTCCTTATGTGGAATATCATCAACCAACTCACTTGTGATATTGAGATTGGTACTTTCTAATGAAGGCTGGGTTGAGATTCGTGGCTCTTCAGCAACATCATCTCTCCCTTCATCTAATACTAATGACCCTTCACATGCTGTTTCAGTGAAGACCCTATCACTCCCTTCAGACAATGACGAAGAGCTCAAGGCTCTACTGTATCTCTGTTCATCAGCTTCTGCTTTTGACTCAAATTCCATTTTTTGAACTTGGGCTACACTTCCTTCTTCATAATGAATTTGGGCATCCCCTAATTGAACTTCAACATATCTCTTCTTGACTTGTCCCAACCCCAAAGACTCTTCTTCTTCAGATGACTGGCTTCCGTGCCCAACATTCTCTGAAACATGCTCTATCTTAGAGTTTGACTCTGGTTCCTGTGGTAAATTTGTGTCAATGACTTTTTCCATTGTGGAAATCAGCTCTGGTCCCCGCGATGTGCCCTCTTCCTGAGAAATATGTACTTCTGCAAGCTTTCCATCTTCCAGATCCCCAGCTAAATCAATTGATTCTGTTTCCTGAACAGAACTAGCCTTAGAGTTCCTAAGTTCATTTGATTGTCCCTGAAATTGTGAATAGCTTGATTCTTCTGAAACTGCCTGCTGTGGAAAGAAGTATGGCCCTAAGTTTATATCTTTTCTCTCATGCCTGTTGGCACCAAAAAAAGATGGTTCCACATTAAAAGTCTCAACTCTTTGGAAAAATGGCTCGCTTGATTGAAATGTCATAAACTCCTCATGAAAACCATCTCCCCTAAGATTTGTCTTATCTTCCGCTGTGCTGTAAGGAATATCAAACGGGTTTTGCCTTGGTATTAAAACAGATGGAGCAGAACCAGGAATGGGAGGTAGCCCCAAATTATCATAAGAATCACGAGGGAGGTCAAATGGGTTTTGTCTTGTTGTTGAAATGGGCTCAATATTGAATGCAAGATCAGAACTTTCTAAGTCAATCAAGTCCTTTTCCAAGACCATACCCATATTTTTCCGAGCTTTCCTCCTTGCGAGTAATTTCTCCAGCTGCTGGTTCCTTTCAATCTCAGAACTTCCAAGATCCATTAGATTCTTTTGGTCTTCTTCTGTCCATGTGATGGCAGACTTCGAGAGCTCTTGTTTCTCTTCTTCATCCTCAACATCTTGATTGTCATCATCCTCAACTTCTAAGTCTGCTGGATTATCGATCTCATCATCCAACTCTTGACTGCTAGTGCTAGATTTTGGAGAACATACTGACGATGAGTCAGATTCATCATGGGACGATTGAACGGGTAGGGGAGCATCTTCGTCCAGAAGTGGGTGAAGCTCATCAAGCATCGGAATTATGTCAGTCATGGAAGCATCTGGAGAGGAACTCTCATCCCCATCAGACCCAGAATCCATAGCCTCGTCCTCTTCCGTCTCTTCTTCCTTTTCTTCTTCCTCTTTTATCCGTTTCCAAGATGTACGGGGAGGTGAATCCAGAGGATCCACATACACTCTCTTGGAATCGAAAGAATCTGCTTCCGATTTAGCATCGTCCAATTCAAGATATTCATCATTATCCTCTCGAATTGAAGAATACCGATTCTGCATGACTTCCCCATTACCAAGTGTCACTTCATGCACTTCACTGTTCTGCTTGTCTCTCAAAACACCTAACTCTCTGTTTTCTCCGTTAGTTGTCCCATTCTCCAATTCAGTTTCATGGGAACTTTCCTCAATTAATGGTGTCAAATCATCCAAATCGTTCTCTCTGTCAATCTCACCGGTCTTTCCTGCTGTCTTACTTGATTCATCAATGGATTGCTTTACTACATTCCTTCCATTTTCCGCATCTCTCTCCACAGAGTAACTCTCATTTCTCTGAACAACAGTAGTGTCCCCTAACACCCCGGTTTTCAAAGATACAGCCTCATGGGTTGTTTTCTCCTCTATTTCGACATCAGGTAGGTTCAATTCCCCAAAACTTAAAAGGGTTCCAAGCAAAATTGCAGTGCATACAAGAACAGGGGATGCATAAACCAATAAAGAAAATACAAAAGGAGACGATCTATACAGAAATATTAAGAAACCCACAAAACCAACAAGAAATGGATGATTGCAAACTGATCTCAAACCCCCACTGATTGTACAGATCAAACCTTTCCCCATTTCAACTCCAATTCCTATTAATCCAAAACCAATTTCTTTTATTCCCGCTCTCAGAGAATGAAATTTCCTTTCATATCTGTCACGTTAACATAATTCAAAAACAACCCAATAAAAATTTCCCATTAGATCAAAGCCAAATCAATTTCCCAGGAAAAAATAGCACGTAAAAGGAATTAAAATTAGAAGGTGCATTATCAATAACTCACCTTAAAGAAATCAATCAAACGAGACTTCCAGTAATTGGATTATGATTCACTCAGTTCCTGAAAAACCCAATGCAGAGAATATAAGAATTATTTGAAAGTAAAGAAAAATCCTCGGAGAAACAAAAAGAAAACAATTACAAAACAGAGAGATCAAATTTTCAGGAAAACAACAGCAATAAGTATATTACAGATTCCACTGCTTTACAGTTTCCAGCCTTTTAATCCTCGGGTACAGCTTGTCCTTGTACTGTTAAATTGTAGAGAGAGAGAGAGAGAGAGAGAGAGAGAAAGGGTGATTTGTGGTTACCCAAAAGCATAGAAATGAAAAGGAGAATGCGCCAAAGGAAAAGTCGGGATCTTTCGTTCTCTTTCTGTTTAAATTTTTTAAAAAGAAATTAGTTTTATTATTATTCACTAATCTTTCATAATGATTTACCTTCTATTTACAAATCTGATGAATGAGATTTTCTGATAATAGCAATCCGTTGATCACAAAAAGATCAGACAGCTGGTGTTTACGGACTTAGGTCACGGTACAACGTACAAACACCGCGTATTACCTTATTATAATCGCAACATTGTCGAGTATAGGATGGGAATGTTAATGAGAATGATCATTGCTTTTTCTGGGATTGATAGCTTTTAATTCTTGCTTTTCCCCTGTAAATTCTGATGGTTCGATTTGCAGGAGAGGACCACACCTTTCAAAGTACATTTGCCTCCCACGCCAACAACCCACTATTATCTTGAACATATTCAAATCGACTGCATCATCTCTTTCTTTGTGAACGAAACGAAAATATTTTAAGTTTTCATTACATGTTCATGTCACGCACGAACATTTACTGATTAGTTTCGATGGGATTATAATGTCTTTTTCTTATGCCTTAAAGTTCACCAGAGAGTGCTCGCAGCCAATAAGAAGTTCGTTTTCGAGATCGAAAGTGGCGAGAGCTAGATCAAGATTGAAATTAATAGAGACCCCAACGTGCAAACCATGATTAATATGTGATTAGTTTTAAGGGATACAATCACACATCAAATAAATATGAAAATATAGATCAATTTATAAGAGTTTAGACTACTCATCTTAATAATGTTGACATTTTAAGATGAACCTCAAATCTTAACATGGTATCAGAGTATGTTAAGTTTCAACGAACAATTCGATCCGATTAAAACTAAAAAAAATTGATCACACGGATTTCAAGATTGGTCTGCTCAAACGAGCCGCCATCTTGTGTGCTCATGTTAAGGGATACAATCTTACATCAAATAAAGATGAAAATATAGACCAATTTATAAAAGTTTGAACTACTCTACTTAACCTTTGTTTGCCCCCCATTATATCACATTCCATTACATTAATTTTTTCTCTCTCTTCATCTCAACCATCCATTCATCAAATAAAATAATAATACACACAAATCAAAAACTTTTCAACCACACATCTCCCATCAATCACTATTCTAAAAATTATCTACCCCCCAAAAATTTAAATTAATGGGGGGCAAACAGGGGCTTAATAAGGTTGATATTTTAAGATGTAACCCAAAATCTTAACATCCCACGTCAATTAGCTTATTGCAGTTGACTCTACCTTTCATTGATACATTGCTTAGATTTATCAAGTGTTGTGAATTTGATTGCAGTTCAAGGGACGAGGGACCTACTTGAGTTTAATGATCTGAAAATAGGTGGGGCGAGCCGAGCTCGAACTGGCTCATTCAAGTAAATTGTGGGTTGAGCTGCTTGCTGCTATATATATATATATATATATATATATATGTATATATATATATATATATATATATATATATAAAAAGAAGCATATTGTTTCTCTTCCATATATTTCCGATTTTCATGAATCTCAAATTCCTACAAAATCAAGACATATTCAAATGAATAAGAAACTCCTTGATTTTTGTACAAAAGAAATCAATGATTTACTGGAAAAGGGACTTATTCGTCCTAGTAAATCACCATGGAGTTGCTCTGCATTCTATGTGCTTAATCAAGCAGAAATAGAACGTGGTGCTCCTAAACTTGTAATCAATTACAAGCCACTCAATACTGCTTTTCAATGGATTCGCTTTCCTCTTCCTCAAAAGAAAGATCTTTTGAATAGACTATTCAAATCTATTATTTTCTCTAAATTTGACTTAAAATCTGGCTTTTGGCAGATTCAAATTAAAGAAGAAGACATATATAAGACTGCATTCAATGTTCCTTTTGGTCAATATGAATGAAATGTTATGCCATTCAATCTCAAAAATGCTCCTTCAGAATTTCAAAAAATTATGAATGATATTTTCAATCCTTATCAAAATTTTATCATTGTATACATTGATGATGTTTTGATTTATTCTGAAAATCTTGATCAACATTTTAAACATTTGCATACATTTTTCAATATTGTTAAGAATAATGGTTTAGCAGTTTCTGCTAAGAAAATTGTCCTTTGTCAAACTAAAATCAGATTTCTTGGTCATAATATTTTTCAAAATACAATTATTCCAATTCAAAGAAGTCTTGATTTTACCGACAAATTTCCTGATCAAATTATTGATAAGACTAGTCTTCAAAGATTTCTTAGGTGTGTTAATTATGTTTCCGGCTTTATTAAAGAAAGTAGGTTACTTTGTTCACCTCTTTTCAAAAGGCTACACAAAAGTCCAAAACCTTGGGGGGTGAGTGTACCTTAGCTATTCAAAAAATCAAAATGACTATATGGACCCAGTTTTCTTGATGAACTTAAAGAATACAGGGACCATCAAAAGAAAGAGATGCTATTCAAAATGTGTCTGCCAGGAAATAAATTATTTTTGCCAGCATTGCCGACATATCAAAAGAAGGATCAAAAGAAGATTTGACTAAAGATAAGCTAAAGTAATGCTTTTGATAAAGAAGATGCTTTCTTTTTCAAAAAGTAACTTTAACTTTAGTCACCTCAAACTTTCGGCTGAAGATGAAGACAAAACACTGTTCAATCAAGGAGTTCCTTATTCATTTGAATAGGTCTTGATTTTGTAGGAATTTGAGATTCATGAAAATCAGAAATATATGGAAGAGAAACAATATGCTTCTTTCTATTCCAAAAAACATTAGGAATAGTAGAACATATATCAGTTTCAAACTTTTGAAGAATTTTTGAAATTTTTTCTTTATTGAGAACATTTTGTAATTGTTCTTCAATTCGTTGAAGTTTAATTTCTTCTTGAAGAAATAAAACATGTTGTTTTTTGAAATTGATATTATATATTAATAATTTGAGAAATAGATGCTTGTTTGAGAGTATTTACCACCTTAGTTGAAGGAGGATTTGTAAATTTGAAAAACAAATTTTGATTAAAAACTTTTGTTGAGAGTCCTTTTTCAGTTGCTTGAAAAGGATAAATTTGAACAATAAAAGGAGTACCAAGAATAACTTCTTGATCAAGATCTTTGACAAGATAAAAAATATTTTTGAAACAAACATTTGAATTAAAAACATGGGCGTTTGAAAGTTTATATTGAATATTCAACTTTCTTCCACTTGCGCCGTAAAGACGTTCAGTAGTTTTTTCAAAATATTTTGTATGTATTAATCTTTCACGAATACAATTTTGATCCGCTCCAGAATCAATAAGAACTCTAGTTGTTAATTTAAAACTTTTATTAACAACTATTGTCATATTGCAATACCATTTTTGAAATTGAATTTTGCTAATAACATTAACATTTTCTTCTTCAGAAAGAGTAATGTTATTAAAAGTTTCATGATCAGATTCTAATTCTTTTTCAGAATTTTCAGAATCTGATTCAGAATCATTTTGAGATAAAATTCTAGGATTTGAAGTACCTTGTTTAATAGGAATTTTTAAAAGAGCAACTTCAAAATTAACATCTTTAATTTGATTTTGAAGATCAGAAATTTGAGATTTCATCACACGTATTTCTGATTTAAGATCAGAATTAGTGGATTTTGGAAAAGATGAATCTTGATTGAATCTTGAGAAAATATCTTTCATATTGAAAGATTGAACAGGAGGTTTCGAAGTTGAAGGTAAAAGTTGAGAAAATTTCAACTTTAAATGAGGATCTTGAATTTGTTCAACAATATCTTGAATGAGTTCTTCTTCTTTAGTAAGAACATTTATAGTTTTACAACCACAAATTTCTTTACTTTGAGAAGATTTGTTTGAACTTGACGATGAATTAGTCTCATTATCAGAATCTTCCTGATTTTGATAAATTTGTTCTAATTCATAAGTTGAATAGATGATTCATCAGAACTTGAATGGAGTAGATTGAGAAGTTCAAGTTTAATATCTTCATCAATTTGAAGATTATTAATCTTTCCTTTCATTGGACACTTGTTAGAATAATGTCCTGGTTGTTGACATTTATAACAAGTAACTTTGGAATTTTTTGAAAATTTTCTTTTTGAATATTTCTTTTGAAATCTAGATTTTTGAGGAAAAGATTTTTGAAATGAATTTTCTCTTTCCTTTTTTTGAAATTTTCTTCTTCTTAAAAAGGAAGGAAAATGTTTTGGTTTCTTTGAAGAAGGAGGAACAATTTTTTCAAAACCATATTGTTCACAGACAGATCCAAGCTCTTTCTTTGAACCAAATTGTTCAGATTTGAGTTTGGCTTTGAGTTTTAGATCATTACAAAGAGAAAGTCCTTCTTTGTTAATGAAACTAATAAGCTCACCAAAAGTAAGATATTGAAAATGAATAGAATTATTATATTGAAGTCGAATTGAATTTCGAACTTTTTCTGCAAAGAGTTTTGGAAGTCCAGATAAAAATCTTTCTTTCCAAAATTCATTGTTACAATCTTCACGAGTCATAACTCTGGTAAGAAAAATATCTTTATACCAGCGAAAATCATGAAGTTTTGGACAAGTAATATTCATTAAGATCTCAGACGATCTATCTTGAATAAGTTGAGGAGTTCCAATAAAATGTTTGATAATTGAATAAACAAGAGTGTTGAAACAATCAGTGACTATTTCACCATTTTCAATTTTGATAGCTTGAAAAATTTCTTGTCTATTTTCATCATGCAAGTAATTAGTCCACCCCTTTTAGTTGACCAGTAAAACCAACAACAATGTTATTACAAGCATGAAGAATATCTATATTTCTACTTGTATAAACAGCCATACAGACAGACATTTTTTCCATAGTTTGTAAAATTTGAAATTCAATCATCCTATCAATATTCCATTTAACAATTCCGCTACCAGAATAGGTTTCTGAAAATTGTTGAAAAGATTTTTCTTCTAAAAGAAGATCAGGATGAGAAGGTCGTAGATAAAAAATTGGTAATTTTGAAGATTCATAATGTTTCAATTTATTGATTTGAAGAGGTTCTTCTTCAATAAATTGACTTTCAAGATTTTTGAAATAATCAACAGTATTGATATTTTTTGAAAGAGAACTTAATTTTGAAAATTGTTTGGTAAGTTCTTCAAGAATTTTTGAATCTGAATTCAAATCATTTCCAAGTTTTGGAGTAAGACTTGATTCAATAGGATTGAAAAGAAGGGAAACAGGTTTCTTTTCAATCATTTTTGATTTTGAATCTCTATAAGCAGTTTTGACCTGCTCAAAAGAGTTTTTTGAAGTTTTTCCACTTTTAAGAGAATTATTTTCAATTCTCGAAAGTTGAGTACAAACAGAATCAAGAACAATGTTTGTGAAATTATTTTGAATTTGAAGATTTTTGATGTCATGCACTTTTGCAGGACTATTTTCTCTTCTTTCATCAGGAATCTGTTTGAAAGGAGAGGCTAAAACTTCACAAGAACCATGAGGAACAATAATTTCTTGTAAAGGAGGATGTTCAGACTGAACTATTTCTCTAGAAGAGAGAGTCCAAGTCTTTTTTGAACGATTTGTTTGAACTGCAGAATGAGTCTTTGAAATTCTTTTACCAAAGACTTTCAAATTAACCCATTCAAAGAAACTTAAATCTTCTGGAAAGTTAAAAAATTCTTCCCAATAAGTTTCAAGTTCTTCTTTTGAAAACATTTTTCGAAGATTTCTTCGAAAAGCTTTGACAGCTGGAGTTTGATCAGTTTTGAATTCATTTCTTCTATCAATAATAGAAGAGATAACATTGAGTTGTTTGTCAAGTTTGTCATTTGAAGGAGGAGGTAACATATCTGATTCAGTTGGAGATTCTGGATCAGAAGAATATTCAGATTCTTCTTTGTTTTCTGAATATTGAGTTTTTGAAATTTTAGGAGTAAAATTCACATTTCTAAGTTTAGAAAATGAATTTCTTTTCCTTTGAAGAGGGACTTCTGGAGATTCTTTTGACTCATATGTTATCCTAGATGAACTAGATCTAGTTAGTTTTTCAAAACTAACTTGAACACTTCCATCAGGAAAATGAGTAATTCTTTGAGGAATATTTTTAACAGGATTTGAAATTGGATTTTGAGCATCCTTAAAATTTCAAGATAATTCTTTTTCTTGAAGATTCCAAGGAATTCTTTTTGGAATATTGACATTTGAATGAAGTGGATTAACTTCAACCAAAAGGCTTTCATCTCTTGGTGAAGATCGAAGAGCACGAATATTGAGTTGAGTATTGAGAAGCTTATAATATACTCTGTATATTAAAGCAAAAGCTTTTGAAGAATCATCAACTTCAAAATTCTTTGTTTGAATTTTTAAGTTGAGTGCATTCAGAATAGCTCCATCTTGAAGACTAATTGAGAAATTTGGATAACAATTTGAAAATACTGGACCACTCTCGAGATTTGACTCAAGCATGGACAGTAAAGAATGTTCAAACTTTAAGAGTATCTTATCTCTCAAAGTTATACAAACAGGAATGTCAAGACCAAGTCTAAACAATGGTTTGACAGCAATTTGAACAAGACCAATATGAATATATTGAAATTTCTTTCGATGTTCAAGAATAGCTTCATTCGAAAGTAAATTGAATGAAGTCATCTGTTCTTTGATAGGAACATTTTTTTCCATAGTTTTGATAACATAATTTTGAGAAAAATCAAAGGTACCTATTTCATAGATAGAACTTTTTTCTACCTTTGGAATAGTCCAATTTTGAAGAGTTTGTTCAATTTTTGCAATTTGAAGTTCTTTTGAATTGATATCATTTGAGATGTTTGAAGAAGATGATGCAGATGCATGCTTATCAATTTCTTCTTTATTTTCTGAAAAATATTTTGACATATTATTAACATCTTTTGAAGTGCTACCTTTACTAAACCAATTAGACATAAAAGACATCTTAAACAAAATAACTTTTGAAATAATATACCATTGTTGAATGTATGCAACAGACACCACTGAATCTAAGCAACCCAACCAACGCTCTCTCAGTTTCAAGGGTTTTACGGGAATAAGCTAATCAGCAAAACCTGCAACACAAACCCAAACAATAGTATAATATCCCGAGGCTATTTTGAGGAAAATGGCTCTGATACCAAAACTGACACAGGTGAATAGGCGACAAAGACAGTAATAAATTGAACAAAATAACTCAGAAATATTGAAGAAAATAACTTTGATTGATAATTGAAAGATACAAGATTGAAAATATAATGAACTTTGAAGTGAGAAGTTTATCTCCCGCAACTAAACTCTTATTTTTTGAAGAAGAGGCAGAAATGGAAGAAGCCATGTCTTCCAATACTTTGTCGTACCAATTAATTGTTTTGGTACTCAAATTTCTTTCACTCTTTTTGGGATGTCCTTACTTTATCTCGGAATCTCTCTTTTTGATGTAAGAAACTCTCTTGTGAGGAAGTCTGGAAGAACATTATTTTTTCCAGGTATATAAAGAATTTTGAAATCAAAACAAGACAAAATAGCTTGCCACCTAGCAAAGATATGCTTTGAGACAAGATTTTTTACGTCTTTTTGAAGAACATCTTTTGAGGCTTTGCAATCAGTTTTGAGAATAAAATTTTTATTAATCAAATCATCTTGAAATTTTGAAATACAAAGAACAATTGAAAGAATTTCTTTTTTGACAGTAGAATAGTTAATTTGAGGTCCAGTCTAAACACCAGAATAGTATCGGACTAACTGTTCTTGATTTGATCCTTTTGGAATCTGCCTTAAGACTCCACCAAATCCTAAGTCTGACGCATCAGTCTCGACAATAAGATCTGCACTAGGATCAATAATTGAAAGGCAAGGAATACTTTTGACTGCTTTTTTGATTTTTTGAACAGCTAAGGCCCGCACACACACACACACACACACACACACACACACACACACATATATATATATATATATGCAATGCACGTTTGCGTAGTTTATATTTAATAGTTTTGTTTAAGAATTAATTTGTTATTAATAAATATGTAATTTTTTTGGTTAATTAAATAATTAATGATGTAATGTTTATGTAATTGATAAATAATTAGATGTGTGATTTTGATGTTGTGATGTAAGTTGGTGAGATCGAAGAAGATAAGCAAAAGTTGACAAATTTGGAGAAAGGGCTAAATTGTAAGGGATCCAAAGTTCGGGGACTAAAATGTAAATACTTAAAAGTTGTGTTGAACCTCACGATGAAGATTTGAGAGTGCTCGGAGTCAATTGGATAAAGGAAGACGTCAATGGAATTAAATTTAGGCAAAAGATGATCACAAATCAATTTTCAACCGAAAAATTATGCTCCGATATTTTAGTCTCATATTGAGACCTATTTTTGGCATAGAAAGTGATCGAATTGGATAATGATGTCTAAATCAAAGTTGTAGCCAGATGAGTTAGCTTTCCAACGCATTTTGAATCGCCTCAATCGGACATCGAAATACAAAGTTATGATAAAAATACTGAAAGAAGGTGCATGTGCCTGTTTAAACCAAGAAATTCCGTTACATAATCCGTTACAACAACAAATTCCGTTAGTTTTTCAGTTAAAAACAAGAAATTCCGTTTCATAACCACTTTTAATATATAGAAGATATATATGTTTTAATTGAAATTGTATTTTTCACATACTTTGAGGAGCTGACTTCGCGAGCCATTGACGAGTCGGCAAACAAACTGCTTAACCCACTTCATACCCCCCCATCTAAACATGATTATAATAAACTCATAGACTGGTGTACAAAGCAAGGAAAGTTTTCCTTCAAAAGAATAATTGAAAAAACACTGTATCAAGGCAAACTTAGAACAATAAGTGCCTGTTTGGATTTTCTTAATTTATAATTTAAGAGGGTTAAACTTTTATTTTAACCACACATTTAGTATGACTAACTCATCCTACTACCCACTTATCCACATTAATTTCCATCAATTTATAATTTCAGCAACTTATAAACCATCCCAAACAAGTTCTTAAAATAAAACAATCACAATTGAGCTATAAACTTGATTAGATTTACTTGACACGATAAAAAAAAATTAATAACTAAAATTTGTTCATTATAATATTCTATGCAATTTAGGGCGCGTTTGCTATGACTTTTAAGAAGTCAAAAGGAGTTTTCGAGATCCAAAAGATACTTTTGAACCCGTTTGACTAATTTTATATAAGCGTTTCTTTTAGTTAGAACTCTTTTAGAAAAAACTTATCCGATGTTGTTTACTCTAAAAACACTTTAGAAATAAGAAACTCTTTTAAAAATTAACTTCCAAATAAAAATTAAGAAAACTTCCTTCAACAACTCATTTATAAAAAGTAAAAATAAAAGTAATGTCAAACAGACCATTAATAGTGTGTGTGTGTGTGTATATATATATTGTAGGAATAATTTAGGTGTATATCTTGCTTTACATTCCCTATGTTGCGCAGTCCGCTGTACAATATGGACAGTGATGTAAGGGTCCGTTTAATTGATTTAAATTCTATGAAAAATGTCACATCCGAGAAATTCAATTTCTATTATGACTATTTGATATGAAAGTAAAAATGAAGTTCGAATTTCAAGGTACAACTACTTTAAACTTATTTTTTGTCAATTTCAATGGAAACTGCATTCATATAGGGTACTTGAATTTTTATTTTCCAACTTATATGGAATTGGAAAGTCTTTTCACATTTGTCAATCAAACAGACCCTAAGGGTGCGTTTGATTGCAAGGGTGGAAAATGGGTGAAAAGAAAATGTTTTACAGGGAAAAGATTTGCCTAAAAAATGTTTTGCAGGGAAAATCAATTCAAGTGTGTTTGATTGGTATAATTTTCCAACCGAAAAATTTTTAAATTTTCTATTCGTTTGGCTTTATTTTACATGGAAATTGTCTATTAAAGTGATATTTTCTTCCACAATTGGTTATAAAATTTGTTTCCATTGCCAAAAAGTAAAAAAAAAAAAAAGGAAAAAAAATTGTTTCCTAAAAAATTTTTTTTATCAAAGTTTAGTGTTCGTTTGACTTTATTTTACATGAAAATTGTCCATTAAAGTGAAAATTTTTTTTACCATTGATTATGACATTTGTTTTCATTGCAAAAAAAAAAAAAATTCCAGCCAGCCGGGAAAATATTTTCTCACCAAAAAGGTGGGAAAACATTTTCATCAAAAACCGGGAAAATGCGTAGGAAAATATTTTCCATGGAAAATTTCGCCTATCAAACAATCAAAAAAGTGAAAAGTGGAAAATATTTTCCTACTTCCCCGAAAAACACGACCTATCAAACACGGCCTAAATGATTATTGGGAGGCAAATAAAAGGATACGAAGGAAATTGGCGATAATTTGAGGGGGTGAAATGCAATTTCCATTGTTATATCTATCGTTTCTGGTGCCAAATGTCAGCCTAAACGCAGGTTCAGCAACAGCTAAACGACATCAAATCGCTATAGCCATTGTGTCCATGCACTCCGATTTCTTCTTCTCCTCCGTTCTCACGCTGAATAATTTTCTCATTATCGCGGTCCACTAGACTTCTGTACGCATCTTTCCCCCTCTCTCTTCTTCATTGATTTTCTATAATTAATTATATTTGATCGATGTTTGCAAATTTGGTTGATGTAAATGATTACAACCAATGGATGCCTTTGTACGATCAATTAATGCAATTCATTAGATATGGATTGTTTTATTAATAGATTATTCTAATTTTGTACATGGAAATTTGTAGATAGGATTTATAGGATGTTTGGCTCTGATTTAAATTCACTTTTCCTCTATTTCCTATTTCCCCTCTTTAATTTGTGCTTTTAGACGTGATTGTTTGATTCTGTCGCTTGCGTGCAGCTTAGCCCCTGTTTGGCCTCCATTATTTTGCATTTTGGATGGTTGAAAATTTTTGAACAGTGAATGATGGGAGAATGTGCGGTGAAAAAGTAATGAAAAGTTTTAGATTTGTGTGTAATATTATTTTATTTGATGAATATGTGGTTGTAACGAAGAGAGAGAAAAATTTAATGGAATGTAATATGCCTAATGAACATATAATATAAGTTGCCTCTTTTATTGTAATTTTGTTGATGGTGCTAAACTCGTAATTCTTAGAATGCTGAACTTAATACTGTTCGTTTCTTATGCAGATATAAAGACTATTTCTTGGTTATTTTCTGGTTATCTTAGTCTGATTTGCCATTTAGATGCATCATCACTTAATGTTATATTTTATAATGAATCTCCTGGAATGCATTTGGGTACGTCTGAAATGTAGACAGGAAGGAAAGAATAAAGGTAGAAGTTACTAAATAGAACATATTCGCTCCCCATAAATTCCTTCCCATCTAAATTATTAGGATTAAATTATGCCTGCTCTTCATCTACAGCCTGTAGATATTCAGCTTTTTACCCGTTCTTTTCCTTTTAAGTCAAGAACAGGTTCGTGTCATATGCAGCTGGGAATTCGAAAGTCAATGAGGAAATAAAATGCATGAGTATTCTGTTGCAACTTATCTGACTGGACATGCAAGCTGTTGTTTTTCTTCTTAAGTGAATTTTTTCCGAGTAATTGGAATTCAGAGATGTCCGATATGTAATTAAAAAGTTTTCCAAATGTATGGAATCCTCAGCTCCATATATTTCAATTTATTCCTACACGTGGGAGCTCTTAAAATTATTTTTCGTATTACTTCATTTGACTTCAGCAGCAAAATAATTACTGTTGAAATAACTGGAAACATGTCAAATATCAGTCTAATATCTGTGATGTTTTTCTTGAGTGCAAAATGAATAAAAATCTCTCGCTAACTGATCCATATGTGTCATTGGTCTGAAACTGGAGATAATTTTCCTTGTTTACCAATATGAAATATTGTAATTCTGATACAGCATCCCAGTTCTGTATGTTTCTGCTTTAAATCCGTCATTGCATTGATATTGTGCTTAATTTCAAGTATATTCTGCAATGAGGGTACACAGTCTTTGAATCACATAGGTGGCTGTAATCTCACTGGAAATTGGAAGAAAAATGTCATTCAAAAAGTTACGAGCAAATGATGTAAGGAAGGATTTGTCATCCGAGGAGGAGCAAGCGAAGGTTCTTGATTATATTCTATATAGTATTTGATTTTCTTTTCTCCTCTATAAAATTATATTGATCTTATTTAGTGGATATAAAGGATTGTTTTAATCTACTTCTAAGACGTATCGGTATCCTGTTAATGAAGAACCCTTTTTGTATTTAAGTGAACTAAATGTTATTCTGGCTTAATTAAATGTTGATTTTCAGCTAAAATTTAGGACAAAATTAAACCCATTAACTATTGTCTGCTTACTTTGAATTCACTCTTTCTCCTGCGATTCCTTCAATTGCAACATTTTTATTCTTTCTAAGGTACCTTGACAGACATTAGTCTTGATGCCTTATCATGAACTTCACCGTATTTGTAGGCAATTAAAACTATAAATTGTTTTGTGGAAATTGTTAATCGGAAAAGATTGCAGTTCAAGGAGGATGTCTGAGTATATTAGTTATTGTTAAATGTTATGTTTTCTCTCTGAGATAGGGAATACATCTTAAATTGAGTCTTATAATCTTATGCTGATAGCAAATTAAGCTTCACTGCACTGAATTGTGTCTTATAATCTTATGCAAAATGTGCATTTAACTGATATATTCATTACATGGTACTTTTTTACTTCATTAACGAGTTTATCAAATAATCTTTTTCCCATTGAATTACAGAAATCTTTCTATTTATCCAACCCTTTCTCATTGTTGATTTTGGTGCTAAAACTTGAAGTTAGAATTTTGAAACTCACAAATCTATGCCAGAGGCTGATTTGATTCTTTGCAATCCAGATCAATGAGATCAGAAAGTTGATTGGTCCTGTTGCAAATAAATTTCCAACTCTATGTTCCAACGCATCAATATTAAGATTTCTCAGAGCAAGGAATTGGAATACAAAGAAAGCGAGCAAGATGTTAAAAGAGGCCCTTAAATGGTGGCTGGAATACAAGCCAGAGAAGATCCGATGGGTATGCATGCCTACTTTCCATATCTCATCTACAGGTTTTAAGTTCTTTCTCTAAAAAGCTTATACTATTAGTACGGATTAATGTAATTAAGCAGAACATCCTGGTACAGAAACCATACTCCATTCATGCCTTCTTGATCAAAATTCACTTTTCCATGATGAGAAAAGAGCAGATATATTTTGTTGGGAATTCAAGTTAGATATTTTAATTTTTTTTGTGCATCAATCTGGACCCTGTAGCTGGTAAACATACAGAGAGGATTCCAGATACGTCGAATATCGTTGAAGACACAAAGCAAAATTGTCTCAAATTGAATGGACTTCTGTAAAATAGTGCTGGAACCAATACCACCTACCCCCCTTCATTGAAAACTCATTGATTCCAGATGTCAGACTATATTAGGTACTTCTACTAAAATACTGAAGGAACCAATACCCTTGCACTCTTGAAGGCTTGCGTGGCAACTTTTTGGTTATTGACATACTCATTCCTGAGGTCGAGCTATATGTGTATCTTCAATCCAGACCATGGTGCCCTTAAACTTTGAATCTGCAAAGCTGGTGGTTAGACTTTCTCCCTGTTGTTTTTGTTGTCTTGCAATGAATCTAGTGAATTGCCCTGATGGAGGTGGTGAGGGGGGCATGTAAGGAGGTAGGTCTGCAATAAATGGCATCCTGTCAAGGGAAACCGCTGAAGTTGGATTTTAGGCAGGAGTAAGGAACATTGAGATGAGTTCATGCCATGGTGATCTATATGTAAGGCCAGTTCAGTTGGTGTATACCTCTTGAAAATAAATAAAAAGGATCTCTGTGACAAGAAATTTCTTTCTGCGTATTCTTTTTCCTCAGACTAGTTCTTTGCTAAGTATTTTCATTTTTTTTCATTCACTGCACACATTTGGTAATTCATAGGAAAATTACACTATTTTCGTGCCCAATCATGATTCCCTGATGTTCTCATCACGTGTTTTTGAAAGTCATTTATTTTCTTGATTAGGAAGATATTGCTCATGAAGCTGAGACAGGGAAAATCTACAGAGCTAATTATCTTGATAAGTTCGGAAGGTCTGTACTTGTCATGAGACCTGGATTCCAGGTAAAGCGTGTTTGGATGTGTTAATAAGTTAGTCAAATTTTCTATTAAGATATTTGCCAATCATGATTTCCAAAGTTAGTTTTCGTCCTAACAGAACTTTTCTGGAAAGATACATTTTATAAAGCAACCATTAAGCTTAACCACACATGCTCATAATATCCATTCCACTACAAATAGCAATATCATTTGTATTCCTTTGCAGCTGCATTACTACAATTGCATTTGTTGCTTTCTTCTTTTGTTATATTATATCTTCTATGGGTCAGAATACACAAGCTGTTGAAGGGCAAATTAAGTACTTGGTATATTGCATGGAGAATGCTATATGGAATCTGAATCCAGGACAGGAGCAGATGGTATGGTTAATTGACTTTCAAGGGTGGAACATGGGTTGTTTATCAGTGAAGGTAACTCGAGAAACAGCTCGCGTGTTGCAGGATTGTTACCCAGAGAGGCTTGGTCTTGCGATCCTCTACAATCCACCAAAAGTCTTCGAGTCCTTTTGGTTGGTAGGTTACAAATGGTCCCTCTATTTTTGAAGACATTCAGTTCCTTTATTATATCATATATAACATTTTTGTTCCTTATGTTGAACTTGCAGTTGGTGAAGCCATTTCTTGAGCATAAGACGTACAAAAAAGTAAAGTTTGTTTACTCAGACCAGCCTCAGAGTTTGAAGATAATGGAAGCTCTCTTTGACATGGACAAGCTGGAGTCTTCCTTTGGTGGGAAAAGCACAGAAAATTTCAACTATCAAGCTTATGCAAAACGCATGAAGGAAGAAGAGAAAAAGATGTGTGATGCAAGTGATGCATCAAACTCTGATCAAATGAGTGTAATGTCCGAGTTACAGCAATCAGAATCATCGGTCTCAGATGTTGGTTCTAATGTCTCGGATGAGGGTGATTCTACATGTAACGATGAAACAATATCCAACTTGGACAACCTTGATGCGATTGAGCATTTGCAGCTCGATTGCAGGAAGGAAAATGACGATAAAAACGCTGCAAAGAACTAAATTAAGAAAAGATGGGTCATTTTCTTGTCAGGGGTTACATTGCTAGTGCAGATTATTTAGCTATAATCTTCAGTCGAGATTACCTATATAATCTTTGAATAAATCTGCAAGTACAAGAAATTTCCACAGATGGCAGCAGCCAATCACGACAGCTGTCTTCTGTGCAAATTCTGTGGAAATTTTCCGGTACTTATAGCATTTCTTGTAATCTTTATAGTGTACTTTTCGAGAGACAGGTATAGACATCTTATAGTCAAGTGAATTTCTCTGGCCTCCTGATATCATGCAAAATATCGGATGGAATTTATCTTTCCTTTCTATAACAATACTAAAGAGTCATATATTCTTTTCTTTTTTTCCCTTTTCTTTTTCTGTAACTCTTAATGAAGAATCTTTATGTTATTTGGGTTAAGTTTTTAAAACCGACGGTCGACTCGGTGTTCATTGGAAGATTCAAAATTGACTAAGCTCTTATGTAGTTAAAAATCAAATTTTAGTAAATTTTGATAAGAGTTGATGAAATATATGCTTGACAATTTTTATTGTTTGATTTTAACTTAAAATTTTATCAAGATTTTATGTCACAATAAATAGACTAAAAATATTTGACGCGTCACTGCTTATCTATGAACAGTACACAAGTGTGGGGCCCTTGTTTGAGCTCCACTTTTACCAAAAAAATGTGTTTTGGAATAATAAAAGGTCGGAAAATGTGTGATTAAAAAATAATGAAATGTTTTGAGTTTATAGGTAAATTCATAGGGGTTTTATTATTGAGTTTTGCTACACAAATATAATATTTGATATAGGGGATGACACAACAAACACATATGGGGAAGGTCGGCATTATTTAATTCAGGTCGGGACCCACATGCAATGTGAGAGGTCGGTCAACTCCCTATGTCAAGCATTATGTTCATTTATTTTAATTCTTTATTACTTGTATATCGGATTGACACTCCGGTGTATAGATTCCCTCACAATAAGGGGTTTCACGATTTTTTTTATTGAGTTATGTTAACAGACTCATTGACAGAGGAAATATGTATCAATACATGATTGAACAGTTTAAAAAAAAAAAACAACATTCGAGATCACTTTTTGTCACACCACTCTGTCTCCTCCATTAAATCATTGTCCATGTTCAACAAGCATTATTCTTTTTTTAGGGTTATGCTACATGTACCGAATTTTTATACCGAATTTTTTACCCCCCTCATATTAGGAGGTGGGAACCACAAGCTGAAATTTTTAAATACACATGGGGCCTGCGCGCATTGTGAGAGGGGAGACACCATTCGACACCCCCATTCGGTACATTTAGACTAATTCCTTTTTTTATAGGGCGTGGCTCACCATTGTGAGGGGCACTGTACAAGTAGTAAAACCCATAGCTGATCGTTACCTACTGCTAATTCTAAATTTACTTATTTGCCCCTCGCCAGAATCCACCAGATTTCACACCAGCCCCTTTTCCACAGGATAATTAATCGAGTTTGTTAGCCAGAGGGTCTTCCATTCCTCACTTCAACTCTCTGTTTCTCGAATCCAAAACCCTAACAAGCTATAGCGGAATGGCTCTATGGTCCACTCTGACGGAAACGATCAACCACTATACGGGCCTATCGCCGGCGGCGTTCTTCACCATAGTAGCGCTGATGGTAGTGACTTACAAGGTGGTGTGCAGCATGTTCGTGGCGGCCGAAGATTATGTGGCGGTCAAAAAATCCAATGAGTTTGTTGCGCGTGAGCCGGTACAGCTTGGCGATGTTACCGAGGAGGAGCTCAGAGCTTATGATGGTTCTGATCCAAACAAGCCCTTACTCATGGCCATCAAAGGACAGATCTATGATGTTTCTCGCTCTAGGTATGTAGTATGTTCCGTATCATATGATATAAATTGCTTTTTTATCAAGGAAAGAAATAGTAGATATGTTGGTTTCAATATAATGATTTTTGCTCCAGTTATCATAATTGTTTTCGAGCACATGATAAAATTTATTAGAAAAAAAGTAGCTTAGGTAATTGGTTTTGATATTACCAAACGAGTAAGGGAAATAACTTTTATGGTTCGTATATGGATGTGGAGTGATTCCGTGTTGCACATGGAACATGTGCACTTGTGTCTAATGCTCCACAAGGGAAATGGCGGAGAAGTTGAGAGGTGGAGAGCAATGGCCCGAGTCTAGCACATTGTAAATTTGTTAGGCCGCGTGGTTTGTACCTTGCTCTGTCAAGGTGGAACGTGCTCTGAATCAATACTACATTAAAAAAGGAAGAAGCAATGAATGCATTCAAAGAGTAGAATTTTTCTGCCAATTTGTTTGCTTGTGTACTTTTTGCATACAAGTTAGTGGAAACACACATTATAAAACAAAATAAAATGTGGGAGAGTAATGGCAGGTGTAATTGTAGAGATTATTTAATTTCTGCATGAAATGATAAATGGAGTCCAAAAGTTGGTTCATGATATGGATCCATTGTAGAATAGGTTCCACCCTGATATATCGCTCATTCATAATTAATGGGGATATTTCTTATTGCAGATCGTCATTGTCTTGGTAAAATCCCGTCTTAAACTTCAAAAATAGAGTTTAACTGGCACATAGTTTACTGGTAAAATTGTTTGTAAGATTCTTTTAATTTGAATAGCATTTGCCTTAAAAAGGAGGGACATGCTAATGGCGACATTGGCAAAGAAAGTTGCAACACTTTTGTCTTCTGGGGTCTATCATAATTTAATATTTCCAAATTAGGTTTGCATTTTTATTGACTCTCTACCCTACTGTTGTAAAACATATAGCAGAATTCAGATTCCAAAACTTGTATATGAAAAAAAGAAATAATTGAATAGCTCAATTTTCTTTCAGAGCTTCTGTATTTGTTCTCTTAAAATTGATTTCATGGAGCTAAATTTCTTAGTGGTGAATTGAAGTGGTTTTTTTCTTTCTATTTTTGCTGGTTTATAGTCCTTTTGATATGTACTTTCAGATGCATTGTTTGGGATTAATTGTTGAAGGATGCTGATTTTAGTGATGTGTTTGTAAAAGATTTTTTTATTAACCCTATTAAATTCGTGCATCACGGGTGCAAGAAAGGGGTGAAATTGACCAATGATTTCACCCTTGGAAATGGAAAGCCATATTCAATTCACAATCATTTATATACATTGTCTTTACACTTGTAGTATGGGGGAGGAATTAAAAGGTAGTACAAACCATATAAATAGGGGGTTAGGGATATCATTTGAAGCATCCAAGAAATAGTGGGAAATGGGAGAGAAGTTGAACCTCTCAAAGTTCAGCAACGATCTGCCTTTCATTTCATTTCTTTGTAATTCGGTCATTATTTTTCTTTTCAGCACTTCAATGTAAATTTTTAATGCAACGTCACTTTATTTTCTGTACATAGTGAATCTATGAAGTGTTAATAAAGCAACTGTTCTGGAAATTAGGACCAATGAGGAAAAGCAATTAGAAAATCGATTGGGAAGGTTGAAGAAAATTGAATAGTCAATGAGTTCTGAGTTTCTCAAGGTACACGTGTTGATGGTGAAATTTGATGCATTGATGGATAAATGGGAAAGTCAGGGAAGGGAGAAAAGGAATTGTTGTTGGATCAATTTAGCCCTTCACAAGACATTGCCTTTGGTAAAGAATCTGGCGGTGGCTATTCCTTCATTGAGCTTTGTTTAGTTGCAGCAAGTTTTTCAATTGCTCACCGTTCATTTTTATATGCATTCTTTCTCTAGTTTTACATGACCCGCAATGTTATCTCCTTATAAAGATGGCGCTTTACATTTTGATCATTCAGGTTCCCATTTTGAGTTGCCGAGACATTACAAAATGTTGACTTTGAAACATTTAGAGCATGTTTGCCCAGGATTAAAATCCAATTTTAATTGAAAATATGGTCATTATTGGGTCCCACTCGTCTAATAAAAGTCAACAATAACGCTAGTTTTTCAATTTTAATCTTTACCGAACACACCCTTAACCTCTTCCAGTGAAAATTTAAAGTGGTTCTGACTTGATACTTTGTTGTCAGGATGTTTTATGGTCCTGGTGGGCCCTACGCCCTTTTTACTGGTCGAGATGCAAGCCGAGCCTTGGCTCTAATGTCGTTTGACCCCAAAGACCTTACAGGGAACATAGAAGGTCTGAGTGATTCAGAGTTGGAGGTTTTGCAAGATTGGGAATATAAATTTATGGAGAAGTATGTCAAGGTGGGGCAGATATTTCCGAACAGAAACAATAATGAGAATGAAGTCGAGGCTAGTAAAACTGATGGGAATGAATCACAGGAAAACATAACTGAAGGAATTGAGGATAGTAAATGAAGGATATGATGCAAAGTAGAAGCTGCCATCTCTGGCTGAAAATTTTCTTATGCTGCCTCGTTATTTCTTTGAACGGGAATACTGGTACAGAACTTTCTTGTAAACTGATGTATCATAATGAACGTCCTGTTATAGCCTATAGGCTTGTTAGGCTACGTTAAAAATTACGTTGGACTTCTTTCTTAATGTGTTTTTCTTGTATGATTTTTAACTTTTTCCCTTGTTTAGATTAATTTAATTAGAGATTGGTTTCTACTGTGGAAAAATGGGTCCTGATATGTTCAATTAAGAGAAAATTGACAATTTGGTTAACTAAAAATGAGATTTTTAATAAAAGTTAATGAAATGTACAGTCGAAACGTTGATAAAAGTGTTGAGTTTCATCAAATGTGTTTCTCAATGTTTAGACAATCCGGACGCACGGAATTTGTTCTTTTAACTCCTAGCATTTCTCTCTTCAATTTTTACCTATGTTCGATTATGCTTATATACGGTTTATAAATACTAACACTTTTTATTTATAGATTTCAAAGAATGTACAAGCATTATCCACTTATTCACAACACTATAATTTAAATTCTTCATAAACACTTCCCAATCATATTTTGAGTGTGTTTGGTAGGGATTTTTGGGGGAAGAATTGATTTTTGAATAGTGATATGATGGGAAATGTGTGGTTGAAAAAGAAGAAAAAAGTATTGATGTGATAGAAAATATTATTTTATTGAAGAATGTGTGGTTGAAAATGAGAATTGATTTACTGTAGAAAATGAGAAGTTTTACCACAAACAATCCAAGCTTGTCCTAAGCATATTTAGTTTTTGGGTTATGCTATATATGTACATTATAATTTACATAGTAGTTTACTAACAGATGATATGACGAGATTTAATTGGATCAAAATCTGATTAATCAAATAATTTTTTTCACTTATATTTTGATACGTCAATATTATGTAAAACATTATACATAATACTTATGTAAAAAACGAATTGTTTTTTTTAGGCAACAAATAATTTTATTAAAAAATAAAATTTCTCCCCTTGGCTCCGCTTCTATCGGCAAAATGACTTGTACTACTCAGTTCTATTTCAAAGGCACTTGAGGGTGTTTGGTGGAGATTAAAATTAGATTTTTAGTAGATTGCAATAGAAGTTTTTGAAATGTGTGATCGAAAAATTGTGGGATCCATGAAAAATGTGGTTAATATTGATTGTTTGACTTTGACTTGGATTAAAATCAGATTTTAATTCGGACCAAACATGGGCTATATCTATTTTTCAGAACTACAAATGTAAATAATGGTCCGTTTGATAGCAACGAATTCCATGACAAAGTCACATATGAGGAAAATAAATTTTACTTTGACCGTTTGATTGCAATGTGAAAATAGAAACCAAATTTCAAGGTATAATCACTTTAAGTTGTATTTTCATGAAAAACGAATTCCTATGTATTTTGTGGGTTTTATTTTCCAACTATCACGAAATTGAAATTCTTTTCCACTTTCGCATATCAAACAGACCCTTATGACTTTTGAAAAGTTAAATAGTTTTTTGAGGTTAATAATTTTAAATGAAAGGTTGAACAATTGAAAAAGCGAGGACTAAACTGCAACATCAACAATGAGTAGGGGACCTTCACTCATATTTTCCCTTAAATTTACGATATGTGGGCAATAACATGGCCACGGCGTCCGGGGACACCGGGCCGCCGTGCCTCTCCTCAGAAGCGTAAACTCCTCCACGTCCACGTCCACGTCCACGTCCACGTCCACCGCCATCTGCCCCTCTTCTTCCACCCACACAGCCTACACCTAGGAATAGTCAATTACAAAAATACCCAAACCTTTCTCCTTCCCCTCAACAAAATCCCCCAAATTGAAAAGAACAAATATGGATCACTACAAAGTGCTAGGTCTGCACAAGAAAGCAAGTAAAGAAGAAATAAAGCAAGCATTTCGCAAATTGGCGCTGCAATTCCACCCAGATAAACATTCGCATTCTCCCCAACATCTCAAAGACTCTGCCACCCTCAAATTCAAGCAGCTTTCCGAGGCCTATGATACCCTAATCGACGATCGCAAGCGCGCCGACTACAATCTCCGTAGAAATGCCCAAAACACGGGGTATAAATATGATAATTATCGAAACAGAGGAAAGAGCAGCAATTATAGTAATTTCTATGGGCATGGGTATGGGAATGGTTATAGTGGGACTGCATACAGAGGTGCTGGTGTTAGTGTTTCGACGAAGTTTGAGATCTTCCTTCGCTTTCTCACCACACGGAGTTTTCTACTGAACGCTGCTTTTGTCGGGTAATTAATTTTTTTTCCCTATTATGTAAGTGTTTTTACGAATTAATTTGGTCGTACATTTTCGTGGATTCTAGGATATAAAGTAGATATTTTTGGTATCAATGGTGATCTAATGTGTCAGGCGTTCTATGATTGGATTTAGTATTTCTTTTTAAAAAGAGCTAAAAGGCTGATGTATAAGTATTTCTTGGTTATGCAGATTCTGATAGATTGAAGTTTCACATTCATAATAGTGTAACACTTTCTTTGGAAGTGTTTTAGATCATTAGTTCATATATCTCTGAATTGAAATGGAGTGGATATGAAAACATCAAGTGCAGTAATTGCAATTTCAAATTAAGATGGATATATAAAGAAAAAATGTTTAGTCTGTTATACCAGGAAGAAGTAATAAATTCCATCACCTGAAAAGAGAGAATACAAAACACAGTATGGTTCAATACATATTTGTTATGACGGCTGAAAATAGTCGTATGGGAATGCGTCAAATTGGACATACTTTTATCATTTAAGATATAAACCTTTTAACCAATCAATCTAGTGAAAATGATGACTTGTGATACATACCGGCACTAATATGAAGTAATGGATGGTTATGTTTTACCTAAATATGTAAAGCTCAAGAAACTGAAGAAAAAGATGAAGTCATTAAAAATGTAGAGTTTTGTACAATCTGGACTTCTAAATCAAAACATATTTTTAGTTTGGTTCCCTTTGAATTTATAACCGGTTCAAAATACTGCTCAAGTGGTCAATATCCTTGTCCAAGTGTAAGGTGTCTGATGGGGATATCCAGTGCATGCTGAGAAGTTGGAGTTACCTTTTACACTTTAAACACCCGGGTTATAATATCGAATTTTGTTATTTCTCAAAGTATGGTTACTAACTTAAATCTTTGTGCAGTGTTTTGTTAGGTGGGACATTTGTGGTTGATGCAGGTGGGAAGGCACTCTGGGAGAGGCATAACCCTGGGGTATGTCATTCAGTTTTTGTCCTTGTTTTCAGCTCTTGCATCTTTCTTCTCCTGTTTCAATATGAAGCCATTAATTGATCGGTACAAATCCTTGGAAGAGAGAAGGAAATGATAACCTAATAGTAGGCTTCGGTTTGATACTCAATTTTCACTCATAAATTTGCATTTCAGTGGAATATGTTTTGTTACTTGGTTCCTATTTCAATTTCTATTCTACTGTCTCGATCTCCATGGAAGAGAAGGAATTTATTACTTCTTCCCGGTATAACAAATTAAACATTATTTCTTTATTTATCCATCTATCTTAATTTGAAATTGCAATTACTGCACTTGATGTTTCCATATCCACTCCATTTCAATTCAGAGTTATATGAGCTAACGATATGAAACACTTCCAAAGAAAGTGTTACACTATTATAAATGCGAAACTTCAATCTATCAGAATCTGCATAACCAAGAAATACTTGTACGTCAGCCTTTTAGCTCTTTTTATGGCGAGATATTAAAAAATAAAATAAAATACTAAATCTAATCATAGAACGCCTGACACATAAGATCACCATTGATACCAAAAATATCTACTTTATATCCAGGTAGATGATCTTAGAATCCACAAAAATGTACGATCAATTAATTCATAAAAACACTTATATAGTAGAACCATTAAAAAATATATATATATTTACCCGACAAAAGCAGCATTCAGTAGAAAACTCCGTGTGGTGAGAAAGCGAAGGAAGATCTTAATTGAGCTTGAGCAAAGCATATGATTTAATCAGTGGGCTTTCATTTTCATTGTTAGATTCTTTAAACTGATTCCACTCTCCTTAAATTTTACATGATGCCAGAAATCTTTTGAAGAAGCGATGGAGTCCATTGAGAAGGCCAAAGCAAATAAGGATGACTCAATATGAGCTAGCTTCCATGTTTTTTTGGCTTGAGGATTTATAATTCACTCCTGTGGAACCAAACTAATGGATTTTAGATGATTGAAGTATATGCATTTCTTTGAATAACGTTCTTTTTCATTAATGTGTGTACATATTTCAAATATTAGCTTAGTCGGGAGATGTATGTAGTGTATATTATTTAATAAATATGTAAAATCTTGTCGAGTAAAAACCAAACGAGCCAATTGTGTATTGTTTGAGTTGAGTTGGCTAATATCATTTCCTGCAGTTGCTAAGGGGCTGTTCTCTTTGTATTTCGGTTTTGTGTTTTGTTTTTTGAATTCATTTTGTGTTTTGTGTTTTGAGTGTCTGTTTTGAAATTTCTGAAAATGCGTTCTTTTTGTCATTTTGAAAAACTGTTTTAAGAAATATGAAAATGGAAAACGCGTTTACTTTGAAATTTTGAGAATATTTTTTTTAATAATATTTTATTCAAGAAATATGATTATTCAATAAATTTTAATAGTTTAATATTAATATAATATTAAATAACATATAAAATTTAAAGTTAGTGAATCTTGAAGTATTTGTTTTCAGATATGAAAAACACATTAAATTAAATTTGACAAATCCTTATTTTTGTCCTTGTACATTACTTGTGACAATAATTAACTAACATCGAATAAAAATCAATGCTTCCTTGCTTTAGTAATGAGCTAAAATAACAATGATCTAACCTAAGTTTTGAAAAATCATTATCTCATATATTTTGGGAGCCATGTTAAGCATGAAATACAGTGAGGCACATGAAGAGAACTTCGTCATGATTGGGTCAAGCACACTTCTAACACTATCAACATTATTTTATTCATATTTCTATTTTCTTGTCCATCTTACTCTTTTTTAATCAAAAAAGTAATTTATTGTTAATAAAAAGAATTGCATTGTCAAACACATTGAGCCTATGTTTGATCCCCATTACATCATACGCATGTGTAATTTTTGAATAAAAAGTCTGCCATGTAAATACTAAATACACTCATAAAGTATGCCAAAGATAGCAGCTACACATGATGGTCTTAACCTCAAAATACATATAATTCTTAAAGTTCAATCAGTTCTAGTTACATGAATAAGCACCAATACAAATTGGAAAATAGTCTTTGTTCAATAATCCATAGTCTGTATAATACAAAACCCTTACTCCTATTTATGGTTGAAATCTTGAACAAGCAAGGACATAAAATAAAATACACATCCAGCATTGGTAAGTTTGCAATATAATATCATTAAGGATCTCCATCACAATCTCTTGCCTAAGTAACATTCCTTCATTCCTGCCAACCAAGCTCTTGTTGGTAAATTGGAACTTCAAAAGACAAGCATGCAGAAACAAATATATAAAAATTAAATCCTTGATTCAGTAACCGAAATTCGAAGACCTTTTTGCGACACAGCACATAAATACACAAAAGAGTTTAATCAGTATACCTCTTTGCGTAGATTAATCTTGCTTCCAACCTTCAGATCTCCCAAATATTGTCCAAGAATAGTTTACCAACGCGCGAGGCTACTTTTAATTGCACTGAATTCACAAGATTGGAGACTAGCTAGAAGAAAGCACACAATAAAGGTGTGGCTATTTTTAATTGCACTGAATTCACTAGATTGGAGACTGGCTAGAAGAAAGCACACAATAAAGTTGTGTGGGGCTGCATCAGTTTTTGTGTTGTTGCTGGCTGCTTTTTGTAGTCTTTTAAAGATACCATCAGACTTGTAACCATATTCTAGTTCCAGTCACCAAGTGACCAAATCCTGTCCCGTTTTCATGTGATCCTAGCAAGGTGATATACCTGTACTGTCTTTCTAATTTGGAGCTACTTAGGGGACACCCAATTGAGTCTTGCAATCTAAGATTCAATAGGCCAAACGCAGTTCTGGTTAATTATGGCTAATTGATTTAAGTTATTTATATTTCGTCATTGCACTAAAGATCCACTACTAATCTCTTAAATTTACAAGTTACTTATAGAAACTCTCAAACTTAATCAAATAATGAGTAAGTTTAGCCCTAACATCCATAATCAGAGTGGAGTGCAAAAAGGATAGTTTTTCATTCCATGTCTTGTCTGTCTTTTCCAACTATATGGATTCACACAGTCAGGGGTTGTATACTAGAAAAAATTGGCATCATGTTTACAAGCTTGGTATTTCTACCTCGTTATTCTATATCCTGTAGTATCTAACTAATCTATAGGGGTGCATCAGTTCACTTGGTTTAGTCTCAACCTACACCGCCAGACACCGTTCAATGAATTCCACATCCACAAACCGTTCAAACAATTCTACCTCCACCTAATTTGCCATTCTAAAATACTACAATTCCACCTCAAACAATTTCATTCCACCTCAAACACCACAAGAAATCGAGAGCATCACAATTCCAGAAACTGTTCAACAATTCCACCTCCACGCCCACCTCCACCTCCAGCACCAACTCCACCTCCACCTCCATTTCCGCACCAAGCAGGGAAAAAAACAGAGGGCAAATCGGACCCCTTCCACCTCCACCTCCACGCCCACCTCCAGCTCCAGCACCACCTCCACCTCCACCTCCAGCACCACCTCCATTTCCGCAACAAGCACATAAAAAAACAGAGGGCAAATCGGACCCCCAACAACTCACAAATGTAATAGCAAGCAAATAACTAAATTAGCACAAGCAAAGAATGAAAACCTTGATTTGAGGATTGATTCAAACTGCCTGTCGTTTCACGCTTCGATTCGGCGACACCAGAACAAATAGCCCTAAAATTCGAAGATCCCGTTTCCCAATCCTTCGTCCCCAGCCAACGCGATCCCCAGGGGTTTGCTGCTGGAGATGGATTTGCAGAAAGAGGGAGAGTGACGGTGAGAGGGAGGGAGGGAGAGTTGAGTGAGAGGAGATTGGAGTTTCGGGTGTTGAGTGAGAGGAGATTGGCGTTTCGCGTGTTTTGTGATTTTCAGTGGGTTTGAGAACAAATTTTACAAAACGATGTTTCCCTTGTTTTCCATTTTCAGTTACATATTTTTTATCATTTTTCAAAACACGTTTTTGAAAATAAGATAGAGAACGCGTTTTCGTTGTTTTGAGAAATTAAAAACAGAAAATGGCTGGAAAACGACAAAGAGAACAGGGCCTAACTTTTCCTATTATACCACCATGTTAGGAGTAAGCTCTCTTTTTTATGCTAGTCGTCGAACTTTATTTTGTCCCAAAATGGTCTAGGATTTTTCTCCAAACTTTGATTTAGGTATATTGACTACTAAGTTTCTAAATCCAATGTCTTGGAAATTAAGTTGGAGCTATTGGTACAGTCCACTTTCAAAAACTCATCAATCCAATAGAACAAAGTAAATGAACGAAGGAATCAGTAATCTATGAATGTTCATGTGCAACTTTTTACCTTAGATGATTTGCTTATTGATTTTTTTTCTTTTTTGATGCCTAGCATCATATATTTTAATTGCCAAAAGAATTGAGTAGTCGAGCGGAAAAGCATGAATATAGGTTAAGTACACTATGGTTACTGAAGTTTTGAGTAAATAGTCATTGAAGTTATATTCTTTTAGTAATAGTAACTTGAGTTTCTAACGATTACATCTCGTTAGTCCCTCTTGAATTTTGCCGACTTACGTGACAAGTAATGTTGTTTTGTTGACATATTGGCACTTAAAGGTGCCATATTAATGTTTTGAATCGAGTGATCATTATGGTGTGTTTGATGGATATTATTGAGGAAATAATGTATTTTAAATAGTGATATAATGAGAAATATGTGGTTAAAAAGTAAGGAAAAGTTATTGATGTGATGGAAAATATTATTTTATTAAAGAATTTGTGGTTGAAATTGAGTTTTGAAAGAATGTTTACCAAATAGGGGTTTAGTATGACATTTACATCTTCTATATATTAAAAGTGGCTATATAACAGAATTTCCTGTTTTTAACGGAAAAACTAACGGAATTTTTTTTTAACGGACTATGTAACGAAATTTCTTGTTTTAAACAGGCAGCTGCACCTTCCTTCAGTATTTTTATCAGAACTTTGTATTCCGATTTCCGATTGAGGCGATTCAAAAAGCGTTGAAAAGCTAACTCATCTGGCTACAACTTTGATTTAGACACCATTCTCCAATTCGATCACTTTCTATGTCAAAAATAGGTCTCAATATGAGACTAAAATATCAGAGCATAATTTTTCGGTTGGAAATTGATTTGTGATCATCTTTTGACTAAATTTGATTCTATCGACGTCTTCCTTTATCCAATTGATTCAGAGCACTCTCAAATCTTCATCATGAGGTTCGGCACAATTTTTAAGTATTTACATTTTAGTCCCCGAACTTTGGATCCCTTACAATTTAGCTATTTTCTCCAAATTTTTCAACTTTTGCTTATTTTTTTCGATCTCACCAACTTACATCACAACATCAAAATCACACATCTTATTATTTATCAATTACATAAACATTACATCATTAATTATTTAATTAACCAAAAAAATTACATCTTTATTAATAACAAATTAATTCTTAAACAAAACTATTATCGCCCCGTTTGGTACGGATTCTCCAATTTTACAGTAAATCAATTCTCATTTTCAACCACACATTTTTCAATAAAATAATATTTTCCATCCTATCAATAATCTTATCTTCTTTTTCAACCACACATTTCTCATCATATCACTATTCAAAATCAATTCTTTCCCAAAAAAATCCCTACCAAACAAGCTCTTAAATCTAAACTAGGCAAACGTGCATTGCACCTAGTATTTACTCAAAACCTCAATATTGAATGTTCAACTATAAGAAAATAATTTCGGTGATCATTGGCATATTTACTCAAAACCTCAATGACAACGACAAAAGCATTCGCAGCCGACACCACAGCATAGAAACTCGACCTGCATTCGTGTTCATTCTTTTTATCCATCTCGTCATCTTGATTGTTGTCTTCCTCTATAACTACCTATTCACCAACTTCATCTTGCACCGTACCCGATTTTCTGCCTTCTTAAGGTTTCAATTTATTGAGGATAATAAGTTCGAAATAAACACTAAGCCCCTGTTTGTTTGGCATTATTGTAGGGAGAAAATGAAAACTGGGTCCCACCATTAGAGACAATGGTCAAAAATCAAGGCGACCAACGGTCATAAATCTTCTACAAAATGGGAAATAATACCAAACAAACAGGGGCTAAACTGACTACTGAGTAGCATTATCCCAAAACTACCACTTGAATTTTTTGTATAGTTAACTAAAGATACACCACCGACTTAGAAAGAAGATTCTGGATTTATGTGGAATGTTTCTTGGGCTGCTTCTTCAAGCAACCAAGAAAAATCTAAAATCTTCATCAAAATATATCAACCACCATTGAAGAAAAATCTAGACATTTTGGAGGAGAGCCACCGCCATACGCCCCTCTTTGAGCCCCATTTTTTCAAAAATGAATTTTTTTGAAAATTTATTTCCAACCATACCTTCTTTTATAAAATAATTATATATGTATTTCAAGAATTTTTCCTTACTTTTTAACCACGTATTATTTTTTAACTATGCATTCTCCAAAAAAATCATTATTCCATAATATATTTTACCCCAAGAATGGAAATCAAACAGGGGCTAGAATCATATGTTAGCAGGCCGACCCTGCTTGAACCACCCGAATTGACACCTCTATAATTTATTTGTTCAAAAATTATATATTTTAATATTTACTTTCCAATTAATCTTCAAGAACTGCAAGATTTTTGAAATCTTCAGCAACATTATCAATAATTTTATCTTGCATCATTCGATTCGCGAATATCCAATCTTTCTCGTATATGAGAGCTTCCAAAATATCTTTTTCAAGTCTAGATATTCTTTCGTTCAATACCTTGTTACCTGCACTAAAAGCAGACTCGGATGCCACTGTTGAGACTGGAACTGTTAGTATATCTCGTGCCATTTTAGATAATATAGGGTATGTCTGCTCATTTAATTTCCACAATCGTAAAATATCTAAATTATCCACTTCATTTTCAGGTATTAAATTATAATGATCAAATTGATAATATTTTTCTAATTCAATAGGCGTGATATTTGGATTTGCAGTTGAAGAACCAAGAACATTAAGTTTCTTAGCTATTATGGAGAAACAAGAAAATTTGCCTTTAGAAGTTGTACTAGAGTTTGTAGAAGAAGAAACATTTTCATTGTTACCATATTTAATAAAATAGTTGTTATACATTTCATTGATAAAAATATCCAATTATCGATTTGTAATATTTATGTTAAAAGATAATGTTTCAGAAAGTGATTCTAAAACACAATGAACTCCAAACAACGTAATGCGATGATCCATTACAGCTGTCAGTGGAAAAATTAGTAGCATGTTTTCATAATATTTTTTAAACTTTTCCTCAATTGAGTGAATAATTTGAAAGAAAAATGGATCGTCTCTAAATAATGAAAACTGTCCAACAATTTCTACTAATTGTAAAAGTACAAGATTACTAGTTGAATAATAAACTCCAGAACTAACTTTTTTTGCCTTATAGAAAGGTTTCAAAAATTTCATAACTTTAAATGCTTTTTTCCAGTCCGAATCAGTTATATAAAATTGATTTTGCTTTAAATTAATAAAGATATTAATAGCATTAGTATAGCCAACACACAATTTTAACATTAAAAAAGTTGAATTTCATCTATTAGGAACATCATCAACTAATTTTCTTCTTCTCAATCCAAGATTTTTACAAATTTTTGCAGTCTAGAATTTGAACAAGAAATATAATTAATAGATTCTCTAATTATACTTATTTGTAGTGTTATTAATTTCAAATCATTTTGCACAACTAAATTATATATATGACAAATACAACGTATGTGAAATAATTTAGAATCATATAGGGGTGTAACCGTTCTAATTAAAAGCTCAATGCATGCATTATTAACACTTACATTATTAAAGGTAACACTAAATAATTTATTTAACACATCAAATTCATAAAAAACTTGTAATAAATTTTCACACAAATTTACACCATTATATGGATATTCAAGTAAACGAAAAACAATAATTCTTTTATGTAATAACTAATTATTATAAATGAAATGTGCTGTAACACAAACATAACCATTATGATTTCATTCAGACCAACAATCAGACGTGAAACACATAATTCCATCAATTTTTTAAGTTCATTTTTTAATACTCAGTCATTGTATAAAATAATTTCATAGAATCAGAACGAGTAGTATTTCTACTTATGTTCCTGTAAGAAGGTTGAATGTATTTTTGCAGGAACTTTTCAAAATACCGATCTTCTGCAAATGCGAAGGGCATATCACGAGCTGCTAAAAATTTCGACATCCCTACTCGCATTCATTCATACGAATAAACAAAATTAGTTAAAGTAACTGATTCACTAGCATTAGTAAAACCAGTAATTTGAGTTTGTCTAGAATCCAAATGTCTTGTTTCATTTAGATGTTTCTCTTTGTGTCTCCGTAGTGTGCCGGTGTCTTGACCATATCTCCAGATATAATTTTTTTTGCAGATATTGCATACTGTTTTTTCATCATTTTCATTTACTGTACACCCCTGATGTTTATTTTTTCCTTGAATATTGAGATGATCTAACTTTTACAACATTATCATCTTTTAAATTTATTGGGGAGCAACTATCATTGAAAATGAGATTTTCAGATGAAAAATCGCAAAGATCCATAATATATTAGTATTAAACAGTTTAGTAGTGAGAAGAAAGAAATATTATAGAGATGCAATTGAATAATTGTAATTGTAATAACAAAATTAATTTTTTGGAAGGCAATAACAAGTATAATTTTTTGGAAGGCTACAAGTGAGATAAATATTACCAATTAACTGAAATTTATAGATGAAATAGATATTCTTACCGTTAGAAAAAAATAATAAAAAAATAAAAAATTATAGCCTGCCAGACTGCAACAAGCTAGCTGGGAGAGAGACCCCCCCGCCCCCCCAATTTTTTTCAAAATTTTTAAATTTTTTTACGGGCCAGCTGGTTAACTGCGCCCCGTGAAGGTGCAGCCCGCGAGTTGCACCTCGCCGACCCGTGAACCGCCAGCTCGGGTCGATCCGGGCTGATTTTCACGGGTCTGGCCGGCCCGTCCGTTTTGACACCTCTACTGATATATAACTGTTGGAAAAATGGTTGGGTGGCTGACTTTGGAGCCAAATTTGAGTGGGACCCGGTTGTTCATTTTGGAATATGGAAGTTGATTTGTGTTCTCTTCCGTGAGTACATCGAAACCATGAATTTACGTGCCAAAAATGATACTCGGGTGAATGAGAAATTGGTGCTCAAAGTATGCCATGTAAAATGAGTTTATGTGGGTAAGAAAACTAAAAGTATATGTGTCTCACATAGGAAAATGAGGAAAGGAAAAACCACTTTATATAGGATTGCGCTTTGGAATTGTGTAATCATGTGTAGTATAAATGGTCTCTCCACATGCGTGCGTAGGGGGTGTAAATCACGGACCGAAATGTGATTTGGACATTGAACTCGTATGCGAGCGCGACCTGCGCACACGAATGTTGGACCAGATTGACAAAAAATTGTCCCTTCAGGGGCGCCTACGTTTTGGAATTTGTTTTTACTTTCTAGAATTGACTTTTAGGTGTTTGAAACTCCAAAAACGTCTGAAACTCCCTTAGTTATTACAAGTGGGTTATGGAGACTTTGGGAATTAAAAGTCTATATAAGAGAACATTTTTCCTCCAGTTTAAACACACGAAATTTCCTCCTGTTCTGCACACCGTGGCTACTGTTCCGGTTAATCATGGTGAAAAATCGGAGAAATTCAATGGCTTGAATTTCAAGAGGTGGCAGCAGTAAATGTTATTTTATCTGATCACCTTGAATCTTGCGAGATTTTTGACTGAAATTGCTCTAAAAATCAATGAGGATGATGGAAATGTTCAAGTAATCAGTGCACTTGATGCTTGGAACCATTATGATTTTTTGTGCCGAAACTATATTATGAACAATTTAGCAGACTCGCTATACAACGTGTATAGTATTATGAAAATTGGTAAGGAGTTTTGGGAGCCTTTGGACCGAAAATATAAAATTGAGGATGCCGGTGCTAAAAAGTTCATTGTCGGCAGATTTTTAGACTATAAGAGGGTGGATTCCAAAATAGTAATCAATCAAGTGAAAGAATTTCAAGTGATTCTTCATGAAATTCATGTCGAATTGATGATTTTGAGTGAAACTTTCCAAGTGGCTGCAATTATTGAAAAATTGCCCTCGCATGGAAAGATTTCAAGAATTACTTGAAGCACAAACGAAAGAAAATGAACGTTGAAGAACTCATTGTTAGACTTCAAATTGAAGAAGACAACAAGAGTTTTGAAAAAAAAGTTGTTCAATCCTTGTGCCGCTAAAGCTAATATTGTGGAACATGGTCAAAATAGTAAGAACTACAAAACCAAGGTTGGGCCATCCTGTGGAAAAGGGACCAAGCTGGGACCGAAAAAGGGCATTTCTAAGAAGAAATTTCATGGAAAGTGTTTCAATTGTGACAAAGTGAGGAGAGACATGCGTCAGAAGAGAAAATTGAGAAAGTGGAAGTAGAATGATAAGAGAGAGTGCTGTGAGTGGTTAGTGTAGTAAAATTTAAAGTAACTACTGAAAATTCTTAACTAATTTTTGAATAATAAAATCACCTATTTGGTGTTTAAATTCAACATTAATACTGTATTCAATCTTTTGACTTCAACTTGTATGATTAACATTGTATGATTAATGAAAATTTATCATTTTTCTTCGTTCTCTAAAATTCTATATGGTTTTGGAAAAAAAAAATGTTTACCTTTGAAGGAATCCTATTTAAAATATGACATGCACTCACCAATTCTTCACCCACAAGTTAAATGACAATTTAGTGATTGACAAGATAGCTAGTCATTTATGCTAATATTCTATTTTTTGTCTCAACTAAATCATTTTGTTCAAGTGTCCTACTAGCAAAACATTGATGAATAATTTCATATTTTTCAAAAAATAAATCACTAAAAATATATTCACGAACTCTATCATTTTTAGGAGTTTTTATTTTTCTTTCTAAGTGATTTCATCAAGAAACGTAATGAAATATTTATTTTATCCTCTTGTTAACATGCCTTTAATTCACATATCAAAATGAATGAGATCGAGTAATTTAGACGTTATATTATGCTATGAAAATGCTTCTTAGTCATTTTAGATTCAACACAACTCCTAAACCGAAGAACTTTTGTTAAATTATATGAAATTAAGTAGCATTTTAACATTATTTTCATATTACTAAAGCCTATACGAGCTAATCACCAATCCATACTAAAAAAGAATCAAGCATATAAGTAGAATTAATATTATTTTTATTTTCATAATTTTCAATAGAACAAAACTCGATCATTCCATCACAAGGATAGCTTTTGTCAACAAAAATCCATTTAGTGAGAGTACAAGTTTGCCCGGTTCATACACAGACTTGACACCTGGTTATACCAAAAGATCGCCACTAACAAGATTCATATTCATGTTTGGAACACGAAGTAAATGTAGGAAAAAATTGAGTTAGTAAGTGACTTTGGAACGAATTTTGAGTGGGACCCGTTTGGCTATTTTGGAAGATAAAAGTTGATTTGTATTCTCCTCCGTGAGTACATCGAAATCATATACTTATTTGTCAAAAATGATGTTCGGGTGAATGAGAAATTGAAGTTCAAAGTATGTCATGTGAAAGGAGTTTATGTTGGTTGGAAAACTAAAAATTAAGTTTGTCCTACATAGGAAGTTGATGAAAACTAAAACCACTTTATAAAGGATTGTACTTTAGAATAATATAATCATATGTAGCATAGATACTCTCTCTACGTAAGTGCACAGGAGGTGCAAATCACGAACCGAAATAGGTATCGGATCTTGAACTTGTGTATGGGCGCTACCTGCGTACACGAATGTCTGACCTGATTGACCAAAAAAATTGGCCCCTTAGAAGAGCCTACGTTTTGCTACATTTTATTTTATTTTCCAACTGACTTTTTATTTTCTGAAACAGTTGAAACCCCATGAAGTAAGTGTGCAAGTTACAAGATTCAAAGTCTATATATACCTCGATTTTTCTCAGTTTTCAGTACAAGAATTCATTTGAATATTCATCTGCATACAATTCAAGTTTTGTCTCTATTTTCGTTTCTGTTTGAGTCTGATGGTGATCTAGTCCGGGCTCTAACTCAGTTCGTCGGAGTAGCTTCTGTGGTGCTCAGACTCTACTGGTCTTCCGTTGTATCCTAAAAAATAGATGCTCATTTTAAACCTCAAGCACATATGGTAAGGGGGGCAAATCTGTTTTAAGGAAATTGTGTTATCACAGGTCTCAGGTTAAAAGTTCATTTTTGTACTTTATATTATTGTTCTGTTTTGTTTTAATTCTATTTCTGAAACCAATAATTCAAATTAACAAATTCGGTGTTTGTCTGGTATTAGTTCACTAGTTATCATATTTTTCTACAATAAATTTATCAACGTATCCCTTTTCTGGATGTGAAATACGAGTCCATGCTCCCTTTGGCCTCGACCTTTGAATGAATTTCGTTTCCCATTTGAATTAGTTATTCATCATCGATCACTTGAAAGGCTCTGAAGTATCATACCACCGTCCCAGGACCTTTCCTTGTGTATAATTTACTCCACCCACTGAAGCAACAATATTGTCTTCAGTGTCAATGAAGTTCACTTTGTCCTCATTTTTATTTTACTTCCAATTTCTACATGCCCCATACATGATGTCTGGGCTTAGCGCGCACAGCAATATTATTTTGGTTTTTTTTTTGGATTTTTTTTAATGTTGGTTGGACCTCGAAAACTTTCTATTGTTGGATTTGTTGGCTTTGTCTATGGCATGGGCCCTTACGAGAATTTTCTTTCCCATCTCGTGCCCTCTATTCTTTCTTAATTCGAAAATTCTTTTGAATTTATTCCAAAGAGAAATATTTGTAGTTATGACGGATTTTCTTCCTATAACTTCTCCAAGTTTATGGTAATTTGGAAATAATGGCACCAACTTGGAGGACTTTGGAAGTTCAATTTTCAGCGCCTATCAACTTATTGACAATCACTTGAAATTCATGTACATGTACTTGAGGCCACAATGTGGTATTATCCAAAACATAAAATAAAAATATTTTTAAATAAAAAAATTATTGATATCTTCCTCAATTTTATATTTGTTCTCATGTGCTTCCTAAAACACCCTTGCCGACAATGTATTGGTATAAAGTTCATATAACCGGTTGAAGAACCCATTTAATATGTGATCTATTCATACCCATTCGTCTTCTTGTCTTTTCTTTCGTTTGGCCCTCACTGTAAAATTTTCGTCCACTCCCAAAAATTTTCCATCTTAAAAATTGTCTCATACTCCCAAACCACTCTATTGTCATATTGAAAAAAATATATATAACAACGTTCGACCCAACTAACACTTTCGAACACCTAGAAGGTGGAGAAAATGTGTATGATGCGAAATTAAGATTTACCAATTACAATTAGCAACAAGTTACTATTAATAATCAATCTAGATGAATTCACATACAATTACTATCCTATATTGTATTGTCGATTTGTATGAAATCAATAACTTAAACAACACAAAGAATTGATGATAGATAAAACTCTTAACTGGATAAAAAACTCGAGAACCAAGTTATTAAAATCCACTATAGACAAATATTTACAGTACGGTCCAGACCAGCCAACCTCCTAGACACGCTGACCTACTTCATGTAATCTCCAAGGTCTTCTTAGATTGCGAGTTCCTCACACTAGTTCTCTACCTTCTGGAATTATCTATCTTCGATGAATCATCAAGAACTCCTCGTTTTTGTCCTCTTCCTGGACTTCTGGTCTCCTTCCTGAATCCCCGACACTCTCTTATATATATTTAGGAAATGGGTGTTTTGATAATGTGGATTGATGTTTTTCTCCAAGGTGTGGTCGATTGATCTTAAATGTTAGATTCGTTATAGAATCTCCAAAATATGTTCTCTAGGTAGAATAATATGATCAACCACCGTTTTTACGAAGTGGGGCTATTGTATTTACAGAAAAGAGGTATGAGATAGTATATGATGGATATGAACTCTTGAAAATCGTGAGCTAGGGTTTCACGGGAAACATTGTCACTCGAGCGATAGGCGAGCAACAAGTGCGTCGTTTGAGCGACAGGCGGGTGACTTTGATTTTGTTTTGGACGCTCGAGCATCAATTTGGCGACAGACTAGCTTAATTCCAACGATTTTTTCTTCTTATTTCATACTCGAACCCAAAGATTCATGGTTCATCAATACAACATCCCAATAGACTCCTTAACTTTTATAACTCTTTTATTAACATTAATTTTGTCTAAAGTTATGCCAATACAATTAAACCTAACACATATGATTTGAACAATTACAATATATGATTTCTTGCTTGATTGATCTCAAAGGTTATACTCGTTACATGATCTCCAAAATATGTTCTTTAGGTAGAATAATATGACTAGCCACCGTTTTTACAAAGTGGGACTATTGTATATATTAGAGAGGTATTTGGGTAGTATATGATAGATAGAACTCTTGAAAATCGTGAACTAGGGTTTCACAAGAAACACCGTCGCTCGAGCGACAAGTGAGCAACATGTGCATCACTTGAGCGACATATAGGCGACCTTGATTTTGTTTTGGATGCTCGAGAATCAGCTTGACGACATGCTAGCTTAATTCCGACGACTTTTTCTTCTTATTCCATACTCGAATTCAAAATCTCATAGTTCATCAATACAACATTCCAATAGACTCATTGACTTTTATAACTCTTTTATTAATGTTAATTTTGTCTAAAGTATGCCAATACAATGAAACCTAACACATGATTTGAACAATTACAACATATGATTTCTTGCTCGATTTTTTCCACGATAGTGGCGTTCGTCATTTTTGGAGTATGAGTGAAGAAGAGAGAGAAGTTTAAATAGGAAGTCCCCTAATTTTGTACTATTTGGTGAACAATTTTGTGGGTCGCTGATGAAATACGCTTTTAAGATAGAACACCATCGTTGTCCTATTTCCTTCTTTGATCCTATTAAGGTATCAAGTTCGATGCATTTAGATTATTACACACATCAACAGAGCACGTGTAAGTCTATATGAATGGTAATTTTGGGCATATTTCATACCGAGAGCACTGTAATTGCGACCAAAGTTTTTACCCTAACTTTTTCTTTCACACTTTACACGTGTGTGAATCATAGTCTGGTATTATGTTGAATATTTGATGATCTATCTGTGTGTAAACCGAAAATCTTCATTCTTCAAAAGATTCAGGCAAACCCGATCAACATAGTCAAATGGAAGAAGTTGGGATGGTCGTAATAGCAGGATAGTCGAAAGGATGTTGCAAGAGTGACTGGCGCTAACTATTGTTAAGGACAATTTAATTGGAAGACAACAATCTTGAAACTTGAAGAATGAAATGTAGATGTGGGATTGAGCCATTCAAAACTAAGATCCTAGTAGAACACATAATGCCTTGGAATGTTGCATAGGATTAGGTTGCCTGTATGTGAGTTTTGATGTTAAATAATTGATTGTGCTAAATGTATATCACAACTTACATATCTGTTTATTAATAGATGACGTGACGGGATTTGATTTAATCGAAGAAATTTTGACATTTTTAATTCAATTTACGTCATCTCATCAATTTCTAAAAAAAAAAATATATGAATGATGATATACAATAAGCATTTTTCATTAAACATTCGGCCGAGAATTAATTTTACTTATATGTTGAATTTTCTATATACGGTTAGTTTTATATAAAATTTTCTAAAATTATTTTTCTCCATAAAATCATTTTCCACTTAAATAAATATGAGTCAAATAAGCTTAAGTGAAAAAACTTTCCTCAAGACTAGGGTTTGGCATTTTTTTCGATTGGTTCGGCTCTGGTTCCTTTACCTTAAATTGGTTGATTTTGAGACCAAGCATCGAGAATCAGCCGATTTGAATCCGATTCTTGGTGCTGCCTTGAGAATCGAGAGTGAGTTCCTTTTTTAACTGGAGCATTGCACCAGGATGCACTAGATATTTTAATATCATATCACAAAATTATTTCAAGTCAAAATCTCACTTTTCGTACGCTGCTTCTTTCCTTTGCAGCAAAGTCCTAGTGGGTAATCAAAATCTAAGAATTTTTTTTTTTACAAACTCAAAACTTTATTGCAAACCTTAGGAGAAAGCACGGGGAACGATTTGGTATTTATATAATTGATTTTTTAGTATTGTTAGAATACAAGAATGATAAGCAATTTGGTACTCTATTTTTAATCTGACAAGTGATTTCATATTGTATTTTCTTAATTTTTTTAAGGGTTCGTTTGATTGCAATGGTGGAAAATGGGTGGAAAGAAAATGAATTCCAGAGAAAGTCACTTGTTTTCCAAGGAATTGTTAATTAAGTGTATTTGATTGACATAATTTCTCACATGAAAAATTTTAAAATTTTAGATTTTTTTGTGTTCGTTTGAATTTATTTTACATGAAAATTGTCTATTAAAGTGATAATTATTTCCACAATTGGTTATAAAATTTGTCTCCATTGCCAAAAATAAAAAAAAAAAAAAATTCTTAGAAAATCATTTTTATCAATGTTTAGTGTTCGTTTGACTTTATTTTACATGAAAATTGTTCATTAAAATGATTTTTATTTTTACAATTAGTTATGAAATTTGTTTCCATTACAAAAAAAAAAAAATAATAATAAAATAAAATAAAAAAAGGTGGAATTCCATTTTCCCACCAAAATGGTGGAAAAACAATTCAACAATTTCATGGAAAGTGTGCGCGTGCGTGGCATTTGTGGAAAAAGAAGAGGAAATTACACCTGCACATGGAATTAGATTTTCAATTTCACAAATAAGATTACAAGTTCAACGTTTCAAAAATCAGGTTTTCATTAATAATTTAAAAACATTTTTTAATTTTTATTTTTATAACTATATACAATAAAATAATTTCACCCAATCAAACCCTAAATCATTTTCAACCAATTCTCCTCCTCCTCTGTCTCTCTCATCACATCCGGCAGCCATTCATCTCCTTCTCGTCTGTCTTCTCCACTCTTCTCACCAGCCACTGGAGCTCATAAGGTCTCCCACCATCCGTCGGCACTACAGTGCTCACCGTGTCTCACCTGTCAAACCTCGAAGCGGCGACGACGACTGCGACGGTTCGTTCTCTGTCTTCTCTCTGGACCGGTTTCCTCTCTTTGTATCGCGATGTGGCGGATGTTGTTGACGGATCTGGGGACTGGTTTCCCAAGATCTGTAATTTATTATTATTATTTTTTAGTTTTTGAGTTTGCTATGGCGGATGTGGTAGATGTTGGTGGAGGATCTGGCGACGATTTTGTTGTTGTTCTGTGTTTTGGGGTTTTACATTGATTCTAGATCTGTGATGTCGTGGTTGGTGATTGTGCGATGTTGGTGATTGTGGATCTGTGGTTTGGTGGTTTGTGGTGGAGGTGGTTTTTGGGGTTTTTTTTTGTTAGCGGCAGTGAGGTGGTTTTGCGGTGGATCCGGCGCTGTTGGCGAATCGGTGGCGATCTGCAGTAGTTACGATCTGGCCGTGAATGATTTGGGTGGTTTAGCTGGTGGTAGTGGTGGTCACATAAGTCGGTGGTGGTCGCAGAAGTTGGTGGTTGTCACGGGGGTGGTGCTGTTGGTTCTGGCCACAACGGCGATGATGGTCACGGGGGTGGTCACATAAGTCACTCGTGGTCTTGGGGGTGGTCACAAAAGTCGGTGGTGGTCACACAAAAAATCTAACCGTGACCAGTAATACTTGGATTCGTGACCAATAAAATAATATGTGGCCTACAAAATTCTTGATCTGTGACCGATAAAAAAATCGTGACCTATAAAATTTGTGATTTGTGACCAAAGAAAATTTGTGACCTATCAATTTGTGACCGACGAACAAATTGTGACTTACAAAATTTTTGAAATGTGATCGTAAAATAATTTGTGACATGAAAATTCTAATTTGTAACCGACAATTAATATGTGACTAACTAAATTGTAAATATGTGACCAAATTTCAAAGCTGGAACGGTCACCAGAATAATTGTCGGAATCGAAACGATCGCCGGAGAAGAGTGGCCGTCGGAACGGTAGTCGAAATAGTCACCGGAATGATTGTCGAAGAAGAGTGGTAGTCGAAACGGCCGCCAGAATAGTAGGGGTGGTGGAGGTGGGGTGGATTAATTATATTATATTACAATTAAAGATTTAATAATAAATTGATTTAATAATTTATTATTTCATAAAAAAAATTTAAAAAAACCTAATTTTTGAATTGTATTTTTGAAAAGGTGAAGTGTATTGTTCCCGAAAACAAATTTCATGGAAATTTCAAACTGGGCCTAAATATAAAGAACCGGACAGACCGAACTTGAATTGGTTGACTCGTTTTTGGTTAACTATGGAGTCGATGATTTTATTTTTATGATTTTAATTCGTACTTTGAGTTTGTTTTGATTCGGTGGAAGCAGATTGTGCACGCTCCTAATTCAAGACCCTCCTGGATCATTTCAAACGTGACGATCCAACTACTAACACCTAAACATCCAACGGTCGAAAATAAAACTAAAGAAAAGAAGTGTTGAACGAGTAGGACTTGCCACTTTCAAGAACCTTCAAATTCACAGCAAAATTCTACCCTTTATCCTCTCACTCCAATGGCCGCTACTGTGCTAAAAGCGCCACCTACGTTCGGCACCACCGCCAGCTGCAATTCAAACCTAACTTCCAGTAATTTCACTCGCGTTTCATTCACTTCTATCGGACCGAAATGCTATGTAAAAAAATGCCGTATTTATCACTGTACTAGTAGTAGCATTACTAGTATTAAATTCCCACACCGCTCGCTTGAGAGATTCTTACGCTCCGTTTCTGACGGAGAAACTGCTGAAACACAAACTGAAACCCTAGAGAAAGACCAGGCTCAGGAATCTGAACCCGATAATGAGGTTCTACGTTATTTTCATTTCATTATTTTATTTTCATTTTAATTGCAATTGCAATTGGACTTTTTATACTACTGAATATTTCTATTTTCTGGACATTTTTCCTGTAAAAAGCTGTTTCATTTCACTCTTATTACTGGTATTGAGTGGAGCTTTTGTTGTGTTTTTGATAACTAGTTTTGCTGTTCTTTAAATTGGTTTTATAAGATGCGTTCTTGAATTAAAAATTGTTTAGATTAGAAATATATTGTTTGAATGAAATTGATGAAAGTTGTTATAGTTGATTGTTTACAAGATAGTTAAAAAATGAGGATTCATTACACTCAATTATATTCGCTGCCTTTTTAGGATAAATAGGTATTTCTTGTTGGTTTACTTGAATTGTAATCGTGGAAGTTGACACTGCATTGCGTAATTATGAAATGGATTGAGTTGTGTTTGATTACCCGTGATGTAATTTCTTAGATTAGTGCTGGATAAAAGATAAATGTGATTTGATTCACGACTAAAACGATATCTCATTCTTTTCTTATTCCATTCAACTGAAAATTCTTTAAGTTTCAAAGCGCTCATGAGCTCCTCCCAAGTTCGAATTTATGTCTTTTTCCCTTCACTAAAACCATATCATTAGCAAATACAACTGCCCCAAGGAACCTTATCTCTACAAGTTTTATAAGCTTATTCATTACTAAAACAAAAAAGATTAGTTCTTGCAGCACAATCTTGATCTGAATTGCTAACCATGCTAGAATTCACACTTGATAATTATCGTTCGTACATATCCTTAATTATATTGGTATATCCAATAATTTTTTTCTATCACCCGTCGCAGCAGTTACCTAAGGACCCTATTGTATTATCTTTTACAATCAGTAAAACTGTATGCACTTTTGTTTCTTTTCTCTATATTTTTTCATTATTCTGTGAAATAAGATCCACAAATTGTTCTAGCATTGAAACTTCTGGTTGTTCAAGACCAATGATACTACAAAAATAAATAGAATTTTTTCCTAACATCAGTTAACCTCTTAACTCGTGCCTCATTTTCAAACTTGGATAACTAATATCATTAACTTGTTTATGCTCTTCATTTTACGTATATACCAAAATTTATAGCATGGATTCCCTAATTATTGTCTGCTCATTTATGGTGTTCTTTTTGAAAAATCTAAAGGATGATGAATGATATTAAGAACTCAGAGTTCAAGAAACTATGGTTGTTGAGTTTAAAGACAATTAGTGAGCTGAATTGTGTGTTTTTGTTTTTGAAGCGCTATTCTTTTTACTATATGTGGAGGAAGATTGTACTATTCAAATCACCCTCGACTACTGCAGATGATACATTTTATACTGAGAACATTTAAAAAATAAATGTTAGATTTACACAAGTGGTTGTATGTACAAATGTAAAATAATGGGAAGTAACCACTAACCAGTGTCCAGGAATATCTAGCATACATTCTCGGTGTTGAAAAAAGCTTAATTTGTCATTTTACTATATACAATATCTAACTGGCATCAGGAAAATAACGATCACGTGTCAACTTGAATAGCTTTCTAAATGAACTCATCATGTGATTTTTACTGACATTATATTAAATGTGTATTCTGACCTTTTGAATCTAAATACACTTCTAGTGCATAAGAATTTATATTTTACTGAAAGCTTATAAAATATGTTTAGGTAGACATGAGGAGAAATGTACTGAACAAACTAGATATCGCTAATATTTTCTCAGTCTTATTAACCTTCAGGTATCTAGTTAATTATTGCAAGGCTTGTACTGAGATTGTTATTTTTCTAAATGATTTTATACTTCTATTCGATGTACAGGGCATTTCAGATGGTGGCAGTGATGCCGATGCTGCCCGTGAGACTGACAATGCTGTTGCAGAGGAATCTGCTTCAGCTGTTATAGCGTCTCTAAATTTGTACAAAGAGGCCTTTGTAAATAATGATGAGTCGAAAGTTTCCGAGATAGAGCTATTACTTAAATCAATTGAAGATGAGAAAATTGATCTCGGGAGAAAAGTGGCAACTTTATGTGAAGAATTGTCATATGAAAAGGATCGGATTCTTAGAATCAGTGCTGACTTTGACAATTTTCGGAAGAGAACAGAGAGAGAACGACTTACCTTGGTAACAAATGCACAAGGTGAAGTGGTGGAAACTTTGTTGTCTGTTTTAGATAATTTTGAGAGAGCCAAAGCCCAGATCAAGGTGGAAACAGAGGGAGAGGAGAAGATCCATAATAGTTACCAGAGCATATACAAACAGTTTGTGGAGATTCTTGGATCCCTTGGTGTTGTCCCCGTGGAGACCGTGGGGAAACCATTTGATCCCATGGTAAGTTTCTGTTTCTTTACATGTGCAAAATTGTCAAATAGAGTAAAGATGTGGAATATGCTGCCTTCCTCTCATGTTAAATTTCAACTTTCTAATAATCAATTTTCTTGTGACCATGGGTCATAAATACTCTATTCGTCCCATAAAAATAGTCTTGTTTTTCTTTTTCGTCCGTCTCAAATTATAGTCATGTTTCTTATTTAAGAATATAGTTAACATATTGGTCTCCTATGTGTTTTGTTATCACAAATATAAATTACTCCATTATTCAATTGTAATTGGAACAATAAATTAAAAAAAAAAAAAGACACATTTAATCTTCCATGACATTTATTCATTTGTATTTGTGTGGGATGATTTTGAATGTTAATTATCTGAATTCTTGCATCAAACAATGACTAATACCAAGAATAGTTTAATTACCTTGGATATTGCATGCATAATTTAATTACTTTGAATATTGATTACATTAATGTAGGGGTATATTAGGAAAAAAGATAGTAAAATTTATTATTTCAACTATATTAACTAAATTTCTTAAACTATGTGAAAAAAGAAATAGGACTATCTTTATTAGATGGAGAGAGTATTACACATATATCTCTTCCTTTAGACGAGAATCTAGTTTCTCTAAGTGCCGTATTTTGTTAGTCTTGTTTACTACCACTCTCATAAATGGTCATTGGCTCATTGCAGGTAAGCTTCCGAGTTGGCTCAAAATTCGGTCGAGTAATATATGGACCCTTTGAAAAGCTGTATACAGTTTGTTCTGGTTTTATGAAGACCTGGATAAAATTTTAAATCCAACTAATTATCGATTGATTGGAGCCAACTCGGTGAGTTTACTAGGCAGACATAGCACGGCATCTTAAACCTTACACGAGATTTTTATTTCTATTATTATAAACTTTATTTGCCTTGATTCTTGTCAGTTTGGATTGGTGACTGAAGACTATTTGTTTGATTTTTCCTTGGGAGTGCTTAATTGGTCACATCATTTCTGGCCTTTTGTTCATATCAAACTCTAGGTTTCTCCGGGCCTATCCTATCTTTAGTTACTAAGTGCTTGCTTGGCATAGAGACGGTATAATGAACAAGATTTAAATTTCTTTTTCCTTTTTGAGACCATACAGTTATATCTACTTCTCCCAACACAACATTCCATAAATATTCCCTTCTTTTAGCTATCATTGTTTCTAAAATTAACTTTATTTTGCTCTTGACAAAGCTGCATGAAGCTATAATGCGTGAAGAGTCTACAGAATTTGAAGATAGTATTATCCTTGAAGAGTACCGGAAGGGTTTCAAACTTGGCGAGAGACTCTTACGACCATCAATGGTGAAGGTTTCAGCTGGTCCAGGACCTTCAAAATCCAAAACTGAGGAGCTGTCGGACGAAGGAGAGGAAGTCAAAGAAACTAGTGAGCAGGTTAACCCTGAAGCAGCATCTGCCGAGAAATAGCTGCCCTTTACAAAATCAATTTTGTAAAATCAAATACTTGTTAATCTTGTAGTACTAGATACTGTGAGATTTGTTTAATTTTGCATTGGGATTTTGGATTTGGAGTGAGTAGCACTTCCATATTTGTATACTTTGTTGTTCGACTAATTCATGAGGTAACACGCCCTTGTAGCAGAAAGTGGTGCTACGAGGTTTTGGTTGTACCTTTACATTCTTTAGTCGACTCTCTTGTGATATGTTTGACACGTTGGATTTGGCAAGGTTGGTTAGTTGCCCGTTTTAGTACTATACGGTTCAAAATACGAAGGGTATTGCATTATTTGTTACATGTTTTACGAGCATATTTTGGCTAAGGTTAAAAAGTACAAGTAAATAAGTTTTAAAATAATTAATCTTTTATTAATAAAAATTAGAAATAAAAAGGTTAGTTATTTGGTTGGTAATTAAAATTAGAAAGGGTTAAAAATAAGTTTTATATATTTTAAAGTTAGCAAATATACTCTTTGACCCACAATTTTTTTTTATCCATAACGATCAAAGATTGCTAAAAAGAATAAAAAGTATTCTTAATTGAGGTCATTTTTGTTCTCAATAATCTCCTCTATCCCTTGTTGGATAACGACATGGGAAGCATTCCCAGCTCACTTTGGTTTAATCTTTCAATTAAATCGAGATTGTTAATGCTTCTTACTCTCACTTAAGTCATGTGGTTGTACACTTTGCCCTTATCTGCCCTCCATTTTTTAGAATAAATTTTGTAAAAAATGATTTTGTTTAAAATATATATGGTTAAAAAGTACGGAAAAAATTGAGTTTATGTTCAAAATTACGGAATCACGGGTATCGGGCCTCATCAAGCTTTTCTAGGGTCTCATCAAGCTTTGCTAGGGTCGAATCACGGGTCGCTCGAGCAGACAAGTGGAATTGACACCCCAGACATTACAGTCGTAAAGATACAAAATGTCTCATAATTGTAAATTGTCACAAATAACACATTTTTGTAAATCACAACTTATTTATGGATCACAAATTATCAAATTAACTAATTACAACTTATTTATTGATCATAAATTATCAAATTAATGGGTTATAAGGGATAATTTCAGTAGCGGAACCAAACCTTTCATTTAGTAGCAACTTTGTCCAGACATTTCATTTGTATCACCCACGGTACCAAACATTTCAAAATATCGCAACTGAAGTCCAAATTGATGGTTTTTGTTAGTTTGAAAATTAGTTGACCAAATAATTGGCATTGACAATAATTTTGACTAATTTTAAAGGTTAAAATGGTAACTTTATATTTTTTATGATAAAATAATTAAAATCATAGAATTAAAATTAAATATCAAAAACCAACTTCTTCTTCTTCTTCGTCCACCCCACACACCCCTAAGTCATTACCTCCACTGTCATCTCCTCCATCGTTATCTTTAGAGGCGGAGTCAGGAAAGTAACTCAGTGTGGACACAATTTATCGATGTTGTACGTCGAATTTTTGGTTATAGATTTAACGATGACAAAAATATAAAACAATATTACGACATTACTAAAAATGAATACTGTACAAATTACACTTGTTCCTTTCGAGTTTTCATACTTTGATATCGTTGTAAAATAACTCCATTATGGAACTTCAAAATTATATCTTTCCGTACATAAATAATTGTGCTATCATTCATCTACTGATCACCCATCCGATTACGCAATCTATCATTTACATTGCTCGTTGCAGAAAAGACTCTCTCCACAGTAGCGATAGCAATCGATAGAATCAATGTTAAAGTCAAAAGCTTGTAAACCAATTGATATTCTTAGATCAGGATCAGTTGGAAATTTAGTGACATCAAATTCCGCATTATTCGACATCCTCACATCAACATTTACGTTGTCCAAGTTAATTTTTCTTGAAAGAATCTCTTCATTTCATATTTGAATACAAACATTAGATATCCAATTACGACTTAATGTAATTTACATAGACAATTCTATAACAATTCACATTAAAGCCTACCAGGGAAAATTTCAATAATACCCAAATTTCAAATCAAATTATGATAATCTTAAAATCCACAAATTGCAATATAGAGATATTATCAATAAGCAAAAACTGATAATAAAACTAACAAAACCCCCCTCTTCTCTCACTGAAACCTGTGGTTCTGTGTTGTTGTATAGTTCCACTATCATCAATGACCGCATAAGGATTCCGTTATTAATTCATATATAAGATATATCTTAACTCGGACAAAATAAAGTGCTAAATTGATCGTGCACATAAATTAACATATTCAACGCTGCTAAAATGTTATCTAAATGTTTAATCATATCATAGATTCCACAAGAACCAGAATGGTTGCATAACTGGTTAACTTTTCTACTTAATTCTCAACTGGTAAATCATTCTTTGTTAAAGTCGTTTGCTGTTTTTTGGAGCCCACTTATCAATCCATTGTCTGGCCCAAACATTGGCTTTGGCCCAATTAATGTACAACTGGAAGAAGTCTCTAGAAGCTGAAAAAAACTAAAAAATAAGAGGACTATTTCTGCAATTAATTAGTAGACTTTTCAATGGTTCTAGGTTATTAGACTTTTCACTCTCTCTGAATACGGGCAGCGGGTCTTTTTCCTTTTTCCTTTTTCTTTTTATATTTTCAGTCTGTAAATTGATCTCCATTTTCTTGTGTGATTTTGTGAGATAGGAGAATATATTGATAAACTCTTGTGTGAGTTTATGTGTGTTGTTGAAGAGTTGAGAGATTTTTGCAGTTGTTTGGGCTGTATACTTGTAACTCGTTTTTGCCATTTTTGGGGCGATTTAGTGGATTTGAGCTTAATCCTTAAACGGATGCTCAACGGGGATGTAAGCGTCTGAAAGATCGTTGAACCTTGGGGTTTAAGGCCGAAAAATCTTGTGTTGATTCTTGATTTTCTGTTGATTTCTTTTCTTGTTTTTACTTGTAAATCGACACTACAAACTCCCTTGTGACCAACATTCTCCTATGATATTACCTCCATTAAACATAAAAACGATATTTTGTAGTTACAATCAAAATGTTACAGAATGGTTTAATCAAATGCTACATAAATATTTTATCAAATCTAGATTCCACAAGAACAAAAACGATTGCCTGAGTGGTTTTCTGCTTAATTCTCAGCTGGTAAAATTCTCCTCGGACCATAGCCCCACTAAACATCAAAAACAATATTTTGCAGTTACTGTCATCAGAAAATATTATATAAATATTCAATTAAATCATGGATTCCACAAGAACCACAATCATTATATAATTGGCTAGTTTTTCTACTTAATTCTCAGCTGGTAAATCATTCTCCTCAGATAATACACATTAAAAATAAAAATATTAAAATCAGATTAATAAACCAAATTCATAAAACCTTCCAGCACACATAAAATTAAGTAAATCAAACCCTAACAACAAAGAACAATATACCCACTCCCTAGCATCACAAATAAACATTATCACTAAATCAATATATGTATGTATGTGTGTGTAAATAAATTTGAACGTACGAGAAAATGGGAAAGATGAACAATTGGCGATGCCATGCCAGGGGAACAACCTGTTGGAAATGGGTCAAGTTTGACCAATAATTCGGGTGGGACCCGGTATCCGTTTTGTGCGGGCCAATGGTCAAACGCGTTCTACTCCGCGAGTAGATATTCGAGATATATTTAATATCACAAAACCATTTCCGGATGAGTGAGAAATTAATGCTAGAAGTTGGCAACTTGAAAGTAAAAATCCTAGAATTTAAAATCAAGTGTGGGAACTTAATCCCACATAGGAAGTTGAAAGAATTTTGAACCAATTTATATACCTCAAGTTTGGATATGAGTTTGGGCCCCAAGGGGTACCAATAGTCTTTGAAAGGGGGAAGTCTTAGACAATGTCTAGACTAGTCCAAAGCCCACACGCGCGCGCCGCCGCCGTCAGTCCGACCGGCCGGCTCGGCACGAGCACGAGTCGGGTCGGGTCGTGGGTAGTGGTTGGTTCCTATATTCTTTTTGGACAAAATAAATTAAAATTATTTATTTAATTTATTTTTATTTTCGGAAATTGATTATCGAAACTGTTTGGACTAAAACGGACACAAAACTATAGTTGTGTCTATTCAGGAATAACTTTCAAAGAGTTGCAACTCTTGGCCTGCAGCTTTTGGAAATCTATAAATAGGACCCCGGTTTCCGAATTTCGTTCATTCAAAAAATCATAATTCTCTTGTCTTGCATTCTGCATAACTAAAATATTTTTCCCGTTCATTGAGAGAGTACGAAACGTTTTCTGGTTCGCTGTTCTTGCTGTTAGAGTGCTTCTACACCGCAAGTGAAAGATTGTTGTATCTTGGGAGGCGATTGGCGTCAACTGTAAGCACCGTAGCAGGCCAAAATCGTCTTAAGGAAATAGAGTCGAACTCTAGCCTCAATCTACTGTTTTCTGCAATTTTGTTTAGCGTTTATTCGGTTTGCCATTTCCTTCTCTTCGTTTTTATTTTTGTTATATAAGTCGCATGCTATATAATGTTTCTAACAATCTTAAGACGATTTTGCCATAAACAAGAAGACTCAACGATATAAGCAGAAGAAGATGTATTATTATTCTTCATAGTTTTTGGTACAATAGTGAGGACGTTCATTTTGAACATCCCATCGCTCAAGTAACCTTTCCCCACATATACATCATTTTTGGTGAGTACAAATTTATCAGCCACAAAGACTAATTTAAAACCATGTTTACTAAGTAAAGCCCCGGATACAAGATTTTTGCGAATGTCGGGCACATGCAGCACATTGTTGAGGACGAGTTCCTTGCCCGAAGTCATTTTCAGCACCACCTTTCCTTGTCCTTCAACTTTTGAACTTGATGAGTTTTCCATAAATAACTGTTCTCCATTGATGGCATTATAATTAGAGAACATCCCTTTGTCGGCACAAACGTGACGGGTAGCTCCAGTATGTACCCACCATTCCCTGGGATTTCCAATATTGTTGCATTCAGATACAACAATGAGACAAGTTCGGTTCTTGTATATCATTGGATAAGGTATCTCTTTCGATCATGTGTGCTTGAGCATTCTCGCTTCTTTGGATTGCGACATTCACTAGCACGATGTCCGCTTTTTCCACGCTTGTAGCATTTGCCTTTGAACTTCTTAGCATTCTTCTTATTGTCCTTCTTAGGAACATCACCGTAAAACTTTCTTTTCTTGTTCTTCTTTGAACTCGATTCCACCATGTTTGCCTTTTCTTGCACAAACCGTCCTCCGCATTTCTTTTTCGATTTCTTATTATCTTCTTCAATCCTCAGCCGAACAATTAATTCTTCTAGATTCATTTCCTTCCGTTTGTGCTTGAGATAATTTTTGAAATCTCTCCACAGAGGAGGGAGTTTCTCAATTATGGCAGCCACTTGGAATGATTCACTGACAGTCATGTTTTCAGCATGTATGTCATGAAGAAGAACCTGCAATTCTTGAACTTGGCTAATAATAGTCTTGGAATCTACCATTTTGTAGTCGAGGAATTTTCCAACAATAAACTTCTTTGTACCAGCATCCTCCGTTTTGTATTTTTTCTCCAAAGACTCCCAAAGTTCTTTTGTAGATTTCATAGCACTATAAACGCCATATAGTGTATTGTCCAGCTCATTGAGAATATAGTTTTTGCATAAGAAGTCTGAGTGCTTCCATGCGTCCAAAGCGATAAGGGACTCCCTGTTGTTTGGTCCTTCTTGAACTGTCGGAGTATCCTCAGTTAGGAACTTTGCCAAATTCAGTGTGATTAAATAAAATAGCATCTTTTGTTGCCATCTTTTGAAATCCATTCCACTGAATTTTTTCGATTTTTCTCCATGTGAAACCGGAGTGGTGTGAACAGGAACAACCATAGGTGGAACCGTAGTATTGTTGGTTCCAATAGGGGAATTTACATTACTTCCACTTGTTACATCCATTTCTGTTACGAAAACAGAATATAAATAATTATAATCAAAGTATGGCAATGATTATAAATAATCGATTAATAGATTATAAAGAATTGATTCATAGTGATATATGTGACTTAAAGTTTGTGCAAACTAGAGGTGGTAAAAAGTACTTCATTACTTTTATTGACGATTGCACAAAATATTGTTATGTCTATCTTTTAAGAAGTAAAGATGAGGCCTTAAATGTTTTCAAACAGTATAAGAATGAAGTTGAAAATCAACTTAGCAAACGAATAAAGATTATTCGAAGTGATAGAGGTGGAGAATATGGAGCACCGTTTGAAGAATTTTGTTCTACTTTTGGAATTATTCATCAAACAACGGCGCCTTATTCACCTCAGTCAAATGGCGTTGCTGAACGTAAAAATCGAACTCTTAAAGAGATGATGAACGCTATGTTGATAAGTTCTGGTTTGCCTCAGAATTTGTGGGGGGAAGCTATCCTCTCTGCAAATGTCATTCTTAATAAAATACCTCAAAAGAAAAAGGATGAAACTCCTTATGAGCTATGGAAAGGTCATAAGCCTACATATAAACACTTAAAAGTGTGGGGGTGTTTGGCTAAAGTAGAAGTACCTAAGCCTAAACAAATTAAAATTGGGCCTAAAACTATTGATTGCATATTTATAGGATATGCTCATAACAGTAGTGCATATCGGTTCCTTGTTCATAAGTCAGACATTTCAGATGTACACGAAGGTACTATTATTGAATCTAGGAATGCTGCATTTTTTGAAAATATATTTCCATGTAAGGAAATCAACGAAATAAGTTCAAATAAGCGGACTTATGATACTGCAAATAATGGACATCTAAATGATGAAGATGAATTTAGACGCAGTAAAAGGACTAGAACTTTTACATCTTTTGGTCCAGATTTTCTAACTTATATGGTAGAAAATGATCCAAAGATATTTAGTGAAGCAATGTCTAATTCAGAAGCTCCATTTTGGAAGGAAGCTATTAATAGTGAGATAGAATCTATTATGTCAAATCACACTTGGGAATTGGTTGATCTTCCACCTGGAAATAAACCTCTAGGATGCAAGTGGATTTTCAAGAAAAAGTTAAAGTCGGATGGATCTATTGATAAATATAAGGCTCGGTTGGTAGCAAAAGGCTATAGACAAAAAGAAGGCCTTGACTTCTTCTATACCTACTCACCAGTTACAAGGATTACTTCTATTAGAGTCCTTATTGCAATTGCTGCGTTACATAATCTTGAAATTCATCAAATGGACGTAAAAACCGCGTTCTTGAATGGCGAGTTAGAAGAAGAAATTTACATGGAACAACCTGAAGGGTTTATAGCTCCTGGACAGGAGAAAAAGGTGTGTAGACTCGTTAAGTCTTTGTATGGGTTAAAACAAGCTCCAAAGCAATGGCACCAAAAGTTTGACAAAACAATGCTGTCAAATGGTTTTAAAATTAACGAGTGTGATAAATGTGTTTATATTAAAAACACACCTAATGCATATGTCATTGTGTGCCTATATGCGGATGATATGCTAATTATGGGAAGCAACCATACTATGATCATATCTACTAAGAAAATGTTGACAAAATACTTCGACATGAAGGATATGGGTGTAGCAGATGTAATTTTAGGAATTTAAATCTCTAAAACACCTAATGGACTTGTTCTTTCACAATCTCATTACATTGAGACTGTTCTTAAGAAATTTGATATTTATGATGAAAGTCCAGTTAAAACACCCGTAGACGTAAGTCTACATTTGGCCAAGAATAAAGGTGAACCCGTATATCAGTTAAAATATTCTCAGATTATTGGTAGTCTGATGTATATTATAAACTGCACGCGTCCGGACATTGCGTATGCAGTTAATAAACTAAGTAGGTTCACTAGTAATCCAAGCAATGACCATTGGAAGGCGTTGAATAGGGTACTTCGATATTTAAGATATACCTTAAATTTTGGATTACATTACACCAGATATTCAGTAGTATTAGAAGGATATTGCGATGCAAATTGGATATCTGATACGAAAGACTCTAAGTCCACAAGTGGTTATGTTTTTATCATTGGTGGCACAGCTGTGTCCTGGAAATCCTCTAAACAAACATGTATTGCTCGATCAACAATGGAATCAGATTTATAGCTTTGGATAAAGCTAGAGAAGAAGCAGAATGGCTTCATAACTTAGAGGATATTCCATGTTGGCCTAAACCAGTACCTTCTATTAGTATCCATTGCGACAATCAATCGGCTATCGGAAGGGCACAAAATAGTATTTATAATGGTAAGTCGAGACATATTCGTCATAGACACAATACCATTAAGCAGTTGATCTCAAATGATGTTATTTCTATTGATTACGTAAAATCAAAAGAGAATCTCGCGGATCCGCTTACTAAAGGCTTACCAAGAGGTCAAGTATACTGCTTATCGAAGGGAATGGGATTAAAAGCCCACTACGCATGAAGTCTTTGTAATGGTAACCCAACCTTGTTGACTGGAGATCCCAAGACCTTGGTTCAATGGGACAACTAAGTTATGAAGATTCAGTTGAGCACTTAGGAGTAAAAATCATATCCATTCCTACGATAAATAAAGTGCGTTCTGCAGAGTGTGTGAGGTTAAGTCTTAACTTTTAATGATTCCTATAGCTTGAATATATCGAGTGGAGTAAGGCAGAATACTCTTAATAGGAGATCACCTATATAAGTGAGAAGTGGGGCCGCTTCTATGAGAATTATGGGGCTTGAATTCTCTAAAGCACTTATGAAACCCAAGAGTTGTTCAAGGCCAAAATGAACACAACCATGAGAACCTAAGAAATTGTTAGGAAGGTTATTGTGTGGGTACTGTTGTCTTGGTTTACACCAACTGCTGGACGGTTCAAGACATCACGTTCACCGACTAGCCAAGTAAATCCGATAGTATTTCACTAAGGCAGGTTCAAAGCCGCAAGCTACCTCTCCTGATGCAATAACTTTCCGTTTGTACTCTCTCTAGTGTCTGCATTTCATTTGCATAGTTTCGGTAATTTCCATTCACGTGGGGGATTGTTGGAAATGGGTCAAGTTTGACCAATAATTCGGGTGGGACCCGGTATCCGTTTTGTGCGGGTCAATGGTCAAACACGTTCTACTCCGCGAGTAGATATTCGAGATATATTTAATATCACAAAACCATTTCCGGATGAGTGAGAAATTAATGCTAGAAGTTGGCAACTTGAAAGTAAAAATCCTGGAATTTAAAATCAAGTGTGGGAACTTAATCCCACATAGGAAGTTGAAAGAATTTTGAACCAATTTATATACCTCAAGTTTGGATATGGGTTTGGGCCCCAAGGGGTACCAATAGTTTTTGAAAGGGGGAAATCTTAGACAATGTCTAGACTAGTCCAAAGCCCACACGTGCGCGCGCGCGCGCCGCCGTCGTCCGTCCGACCGGCCGGCTCGGCTCGGCTCGGCACGGCACGAGCACGAGTCGGGTCGGGTCGGGTCGTGGGTAGTGGTTGGTTCCTATATTCTTTTTGGACAAAATAAATTAAAATTATTTATTTAATTTATTTTTATTTTCGGAAATTGATTAAGTGAAAAGGTGTGTCTTTTCTAATCTATTCGAAACTGTTTGGACTAAAACGGACACAAAACTATAGTTGTGTATATTCAGGAATAACTTTCAAAGAGTTGCAACTCTTGGCCTGCAGCTTTTGGAAATCCATAAATAGGACCCCGGTTTTCGAATTTCGTTCATTCAAAAAATCATAATTCTCTTGTCTTGCATTCTGTATAACTAAAATATTTTTCCCGTTCATTGAGAGAGTACGAAACGTTTTCTGGTTCGCTGTTCTTGCTGTTAGAGTGCTTCTACACCGCAAGTGAAAGATTGTTGTATCTTGGGAGGCGATTGACGTCAACTGTAAGCACCGTAGCAGGCCAAAATCGTCTTAAGGAAATAGAGTCGAACTCTAGCCTCAATCTACCGTTTTCTGCAATTTTGTTTAGCGTTTATTCGGTTTGCCATTTCCTTCTCTTCGTTTTTATTTTTGTTATATAAGTCGCATGCTATATAATGTTTCTAACACAACCGAAAACGGAAAGCACAACCAACCACGAGAAGAACAATATTAGGAGATGTTGGACACAGAGGGCCAGAGGCGCTAAGGCTGTGTGGAGCACTTGAGCCCTTATACGCAATTACGCTCACGCAGAGGCTGATGTTTTAAATATTTTTTGGATTGGGCTTCACTCCTCTTGAGCTGAAAGTTAGCCCATTACTAAAACAAAAAAATTATGGGAAGATTACATAAATCATGCTTTTACTTTTACCTATTTCAAAAATCCCAAAACATATTTCAAATTTTAAAATTCAGGTTTTTTTAAAATTTTTAATTATAAAATAATAATTACTAAATTAATTTATTATTAATATTTAATTCTACTATAAAATAATTAACCTACCCCTACCTCTACCACCCCTACACCTCCGGGAATATTCCGGCGACCTTTCTGATCACCATTCTTCTCCGACGACTTTTCCGGCGAATATGTTAAGGTCACAAATCTATACAATTTGGTCACAATTCGAAATTTTTTAGGTCACAATTCAAAATTTTCATAGGTCATAATTTGTTCATCGGTCACAACTTAAAAATTTAAAAGTCACAAATCACAAAATTTGTAAGTCACAATACTTATTTATTGGTCACAAATTAGTAATTTTTAGGTCACACAGTTTGTACTCGTTACAGTTTATTGAATTCATTGGTCACAAATTGTTTATTGGTCATAATCACAAAATTTATATTGTAACCACCGAATTTTACATTTGTGACCACCGAATTTTATGATCGCAGATTATTTCTCCACAACGAATTAAATTTTTTTATAGGTCACAGATTGAAAAAATTAAAATTTTTGTTGGTCACAACTCTGTTACAGTGAGTCACAGTCACAATTTTTAGGTCACAGACACCAACCCTGCAAAATCCATCCACAACCCCATCCCAAATCACTGCACAACCACCGCAGCCGCTCCAGCACCGCCTCCAGCGCCACCTCAACAACACAAACCGCCACCACCACCACCACCCAAATCATACCACAATGCAAATACCCAAGAACCAACACAGATTCGCACAGCCACCAACACCATATTAATACCCACGCACCAACACAGATTCCCACCCAACCTGCCCGTCGCCTTTAGAAGATAATCCAACAACGCCACCAACGAAAGGCTGTGTCGATTCCATCTCCTTCGTCGCCCAATTCGACAACAAAATCATCTCCAAACCCAAATCTGAAACCACTTGTGACCACTGTCACCACCACCTACAACAACACAACTCAACAACATAACACAGATGCACCGCAAAACTGAAGGATTGCCACCATAATTGAAGTTAACGTCCCCAATAAAGGCTGTATCGATTCCATCTCCTTCATCACCAAATTCGACACCAAAATCATCACCAAACCCAAATCCGATACCAAAACCGTCACCAAACCCAAATCCGCTGGTTGTGGACAGTTGCTCTCAAATCAGATCCAAAAATCAACTTGGCGGCTTCTGCCGGCTCTACTCCGCCACCTCTGACCGCTTCTCAAACAGTCGTTTTCGTCTTCCTCTACCCCGCCGAATGTTTCTTCTTGACATTGCCTTCCCCCGACTCCGATGGCTGCGCCACGATTGAAGGCTCGATGGATCAGCCAAAAATGCGTCGCGACTTCCAGCAACGCGTGGTGGTAGTGGCGACATCTTCACATCAGTCCGGCGAAGAGATAGAAGGAGAAGGAGCCCGGCGGTGGTGGGTGAGGAGGGAACGGTCACTGAAGAATGGGGAAGGGAAAGGTTTAGGTAGCAATTTAATTTAGGGTTTGGAGGGGAGTGGGGGGTGTATGTATAGCTTGATATATATTATTATTAAATATTAATTTATATTAATTATCAATTAAAACCTGATTTCTGTATAATTAAACTTGATTCTTTATTTATGAAAATGAGAATCTAAAAACCTTTCTAGGTGTAATTTTCTCAAAAATTATAGGCATGGGGTTGAGCCCAGAAGTTCAGGGTGGGCCTGTGCCCACCTTGGTCCTCATTGGGCTCCGTCTCTTGCTATCTTCATTATAAATTTCTTCTTCCACCTTTTCCTCCACCACCACCACCACCACCACCACCACCTCCTCTTCCAGTACAAATTTTTTCGTACTGTGAAAGATTGCATTACATTCCATCACCCATTTTGGCCTTCAAGTTTTTCACCATTACTTCTTGTTCTTGCAATTTCTTTGCCTTTTAAATTCAAAACTACTTCATTTTGCTGCAATTAATGGTTTGGGTTTGCTTTTTTGCTCCATTCTTTGGTCTCTTGTTGAACACACTCTTTTGCTTGGTTTATTGGTTAATTGGTAAAGATACGTGTACTTGATGCCCTACCCAGGAGAGAGACCCAAGTCCTAGTAGCCCCACTAAATGGTGATTCTTATTCAAAACTCCAATTATGACATCCTTTCTCTCCCACTTCACCCTCGGAACGCACCGTTCGAAACCAAACCTCTCCTCAGGAGGATAGATGGGGCGATTCGGGTGAGATCCAATATAGATCCAACTTTCAATTCACTCGTGGTCGAAAAGATAAAAAAAATCAGTCATTCACAACCACTGATGAAGGATTCCTTGAAAAGTTAAGGATTAGTAATCTTTTTTAGAAACCGAATGTGGGTTTTTGATGGGCCCAATTTTCCACCGAGTTTTAATAGTGAAAGAGAATTGAATGAGAATTGAGAGGGGTCACTCTATTTCTTTAGTGCTTTTTTTTTTGCCCCCATTTTTTTGCTGTCTTGCATTTTAGGGTTTTAAGGATGGGTAATTATATCACAATTTTAAGTATATTTTTTTATTTACTTAAACAACCTTAAGTAAAATTACGTAAATGGGGTTTTAATATATTTATTACATAAAATAATTTATTATTCCACCACAATCATAAACCTAATTTTTCAATTTTTCCCCTCAACAATCGTGCAAACGATATCAATTGTTGGCGAAATCTGCTTTTCCATTTATGCAGTGAGCCCCATCCACATTAGAGAAGTCAACGGTGCAAAGTTTCGAAATCAGATTTTTCTCTATTCGGGAACAACAAATCTGACATAAAAACAATTTTTCTTCGTGATGATTATCGACCTCTTTGTCAAAAACACGTCTATGAGGTCTCCTCTTGAAGCAATGTAGTTTGCATTGTTTGCAGCATTAAGCACCCAGCAACAAAGATAATCCTAGTAATCAAGCCAGTGAAGATTGACGGTAAATGCTCAAAACACAATGCAATCATTTTCTCTACTTTTATTGGAGCAATATCAGTTGAAAAGAGATCCCTTATTTTCCAGACGTAAGGCATTTCGAAGTCTCAATTGCAACCTAAAATTTAGGAAAAATCATGAAATTGTAGATGAGAAAAATGAGGAGTAATATTGGTACGATAAGTACACCATAATAATATTTTTTTTTCATTTTTAGTTTTTATTGGATTAGGAATATAATTGTAAATTTATTGTGTATTTATTGAAAATATATTTTTATTGTGGTGTGATTATAATGTGGTTATTAAGTAATTTTTGTGGTGGTAATATAATTACCCTTTAAGGATTTCTTTTTTAGGATAAGACATAGACATTTGTGGATTTTCAATTTTTTTCTCTTCTCTGCAATCCACGACAATTCAAATTTATCAAATTTCTCCTTGTGGATTCCTAATTTTGCACATGGATTCAATTTGTTGATCGTTACAGACCGTACTTTGAGTTGATCTTCAAGTTCTTGGTGGTGGGTTTCCATTTTTCTTCATCGAAATGAAGCGTGTCTGAATCTCAGTAAGAATGTTTTATATACTGATTTTAGATATTAATCTTTTGGAAATGATGGTTATACGGCATGGTGTACAGGCCCCTCACATATGAGGGGGCCCACCATGAATAAAAAATTTGTGGGCCCCCTTTATGTGAAGGAAGTGTACACAATGTGTACAAACATGATGCACATGTAGCAGAGTTCTAATCTTTTTATGTAACTGGTGAATTTTATATGTTGATTCACTATTAATTTGTGCAGTTGGTAGCATTAAGAATTTAAGATGCTCGTGGGATATGATGATTGGGAGATATGAATTAACTTTCCCAGTTCAGCTTTGTTGACATACAAAAATAAGGTCCAATGATTAAATGAGGCCCAATTATTAAGTAAGGCCCACTGTCTGGTCCAAGAAATGGAGCCCAGTTAGGGAAATTGAGGAATGAGCCCAAATAAGATCATTGTAAAATATAGTGACGGCCTACGAAAAGAAGACTATTATTGCTCAAGCCTGCAGAACACTCAGGATCTGAGCGAATGAAGTGCCCCTTTGTCACTCAGAGTGACGATTTCACTCTCGCCAAAGCCTCCGAAACGCCCAAGGTCTGAGTGAATATAGTGTGTTGTTCAGTTATTGAAGCGGTTATTGAGCAATCTTGTCACACCCCACGATCCAAGAATCTTGGTTACAAGCGGTTAAATAATAAGAGTAATAACAACAGTTGCTAATTGTAGTTCCTTAACAAGTTAGCCATCATAAAGAAAGTGGGTAGTTATAGAGTACCAAACAGTTCTACAAGAACAAAAAGGCAAATGAGTATAAAAAGGAAAAGAAGACATAGAAAGAAAGACGCCGAATCAAACACTCTCAATAGAGAATATGTAATTTCATTTCATTTACTTTCTAATTGCAAACTTTCAATTTATTTCGTGTGCTTGTGCCCCTTGGAGGCGTTTTGCTTCTTTCCAATTGTAATCTTCATAAATAAAGCACCCATTTTTAAGACTTTGTCTCAAGAGGTTTGTTCCTTAAACAATCGTTTGAACCTTTTTTTTTAATTGTTAGCGACAATTAATGCGAAACAAGCTTCGAACTTGGACAAATTTGGAATTGAGTACTTAGGTTGTAAAGAATGGACAGAGTGATTCATCCGCCCTTGATAAGAGAGGAAAGAAAAATGTTTGTTGGGTGATGTGAATGAAAGTGGTGATGGAGGTGATGGTAGTGGGGGTGATGGTTTTGGGGTTGGGTGGGTATATGTAGGGTGGATGGAGAATAAGTTGGTTTTTGGTTTTTAATTTTAATTAATTGATTTTAGTTATTTTATTATGAAAAAATATAAAATTACCATTTTAACCTTTAAAAATTAGTCAAAATTATTATCAATATCAATTATTTGGTTAACTAACGGTCAAACTAACAAAAACCATCCATTTGGACTTCAATTGTGATAATTTGAAATGTTTGATACCGTGGGTGGTACAAATGAAATGTTTGGATATATTTTGCTACTAAATGAAATTTTTGTTACTGCTGTTGCAATTATCCGGGGTTACAATCATCCATTTGTCTGGCTACGTATTGGCTATTGCCCTTCATCTCGCTCACCTTACCCCCACCGCACTCCTCCATTGTCCAAACCATCCAAATCGTTGTGTCGCCTTAGATCCACAATCTACCACCACTACCTTCAACGCACCACCACTACAGGTTTTCTTCTCACCCAACCTCATAATATCTCACCTCCATCTCCCACCACCTTCGACAAGCATAAAGAGAGAGACTAAAATAATGGTTGCCATTGTGGCTTCCACATTTGACAAAAGTGTACCTCACATCTATCGCACCATCATCGTCGTCCTACCACCACTCGTAAATCTTTACATTGCACTACCACTGTGCAGTTCCACGCCACTACACAAATAACATCGCACCACAACCCATTTTCCCACCTCCACCATTGCAATTTGGATTTTGATGGGGCTTGAGTTAGGGTTCTCTATCCTCTATGATTGGAATTCGATTGTGGGTCGATCCACCACCGGTTGGGAGAGGGGAAGGCTATGGCTGATTTTCCATTATAGTAGACGAAGCTTGTGGGTGGTTGCCGGTTGATTAAGAAAGAACAGAGAAAGAGAGATAACAGATACAGATATGTTAGAGAGAGGGCATCAGCATCTTAGCTGTGTGGGTGTGGGCAGGACTGTGAATGGATTAGATTTTGATCCGAATCTGATCCAAATTCGACGAAATTAATGGGAGATGAATTTAGAGTCTCAGTCCGATAATCTATTAACTAAATGGATCAAATATGGATATAGGTCAATTCGAACCGATAACAATTTGATCCGATTTGTAATAAATAATTGAGTTGTTAAAATATTTTTATGGTATATTATTTGTCACTAAAATAAATAAATGAGAAAATAAATAAATTTAAAATAAAAAAGTAATCAAATTCAAAACATAAAAAAGTTGAAAAATTTATAATTATTAAACTTGTTTAAGAATTAGAAAATTTGAAAAAAAAAGTTGATTTCAACGAATGTTTAAAAATCGACCTGCGCATTGACCAAAAAAAGGAAAATGGTCAATGGTCAAAAAGTCGAATCGGGGTTGAATCGGTATCGAATCGATTGTCAAATTGAATAAATAACTATACACATAAATGTAAAATATCATAAAAACAATAGATTTTTTTAGTTTACTAATTTAAATTAAATAAATTTCTATATTTTTTTAATTAAATTTATTATTGTAATTTATTTTACAATTTCAAAAACTAATAATTAATATATAACAAATAATTTAATTTGTTAATAAAAATAATGAAATAAAATATTTATATTTAGAATTGAAATTCAATTTTATCTTATCCCACATCGAATGTCAATAGAAAACTAGAAGATGATATCTCCTTTAAAAAGGAATATCATGATGGTAGAAGTCACTATTGGGCTTACTAGTAAAAACAAGTGGGCCTCAAGTTAGTTCAAATTTTTTTAAAGAACATTGATTTTTTTTTTCTAATTTTTATTAATTTCGGATTGGATTATCGGATTGGATATCCGATAACATAGCAAATCGGATAAAGATTTAATAATTAAATATCCGTTGGATTATCGGATCAGATAATTTTCTTATTGGATTCGGATCGGATATAGACATATCCGATCCATATCCGATCCATTTACAGTCCTATGTGTGGGTGCAGGGTGTATGGGTGTGGTGTGATGTTGGTGGGATGGGATGTGATGGGATAGGATGGGGTTCGGTTCTGTTCAGTTCGGGTTGTGTCGGGTAAGTAGACATAATTTTCGAAAGATAAATCTTTTTACCCGAGTATTAAAATTAGAAGTTAAAAAGCAGGTTTGTGGGTAATTTCCTCTAAATTAATCTTTAGCTTCTCTGTCTTGAAATTCTTTTTATTTTATTGTTTTCAAGCCTTTCAAGTTAAATTTTAGCATCGCGAGACACTTAGATGGATTAAATAATAAAATGAATAAGACATTAATTTTTAAATAATACTATTTATAAACAAGTATCGGTTTACATGCCATAATGCTGATAAATATGAATAATGTTATTCATTTATTGATATTCAGTATCATTATTATATTTTTAAATATATAAAATGTACCATAATTTTGTTGAACAACATGAAAATTAAATGGAAGATGCTACAAGTACAAGGGCTATTTTTACAGGCTCCTACCAAACAACACACATGGGAGGTGGGGTCACAGTTTTTTTTTATACAGAGGTGGGGCCCCGGCTTTGCAGTGAGTGGCCTGTAAGGCCCCTATGAAAATGAAGTCTATCCTTAGGGCATAATCCAAATTAAATAACATTACTAGATAACATGCCAATCAATCAATGCCCATATTAAGTAGATAAAAGAAATGGTTACAATTATGCGCGTCTAATATATCTTCACCTTTGTATGTTGAGAGTTGAATTTGTAAAGCATATGAGTTATAATTAGTAATGATTTTTCAAAGCATCTTCATTGTTGACATGAATTGTTTTAAAAATTTGTCATATTTAAACAAACCCTCTTAATATTATTTGACATTATCTCCGTGTATATTCAAAAGCTCCGATGTACTGACTCAAAAATTTCTATTTTCTAAACGTAAATTTAGATGTGATACAAAAATGCTTAGACAATATTATCAAGGTTGTAGATAGAACATATTTGAGATCAATTTTGAATTTGAGTATATATTCAATGCAGTCCCGTTCTCCTGTCCGCGACGGGCAAGCTTATCATGTCCACTCAGAGAGAACCCAACGTGGGGTTCTCACATTTGGAGAGAACCCCACGTAGGGTTCTCCTGCCACATCAGCAGGTGGGCAGGATAAGATTGCCCGTCGCGGGCAGGAGAACATTTTCGATATTCAATGAACACAATGTCTCCTGAATCGAAGTCTTTCAACTTGTTTGTCATCTAGATAGTGATATCCATAGAATACATTGGAGGGCTCCATGGTCTGTTTGGCATTGGAAGCCAAAAGCTACTTTTCATACTAATAAGTTATTTTTTAACTCGTTTAGATAATTTTTTTAAAATTACTTTATTTGATTAAAAGAGTTTTCTATATGATCCAAAGTAAATTCATCAAAAATTTATTTTAAAAAACAAAATGTAAAAGTTATTCCAAACATGCTATTGTCTCATCTAAAATACCATTCATGTCACGTGACGTTTCTGGCATATCATCGAATCAAATCCTAGCCAAGTATCAAATGAATTCGAGAATATATTCATTCTATATGGTTCCAAGCAGCTAAATTACGCGAGATAAAACACGGATGCAATTACTGTATCAAATTGCATAAAACAGAAACAGAAATTAATTAATTTTCTACTTATAATTTAAAATTGGTTTTAACTTTCATAATTCACGTGGGACCTAAACATCCATCCCTTGCCAATCTTTAATTATTGAGTAAATTGCAATATTCATTTCAAACCTTTCTAAACTATTCTTTGTCTGGGCTCTTTGTCCCCAACCTTTCGAAATTTAGTACAGTTTGTCCATGTTGAAAGATTCCACAAAAAACTTATTAAAAGTGATATAAAATAGCTATTTTACCCAGAGCCTTAAATAATCAAAAAACAAATAAAAAAATGTTAAAAGGATAAAAAATAAAATTAAAAAGTCATCTTCTTGAGCATACACTATTGAGTTATTGAGTCGTAAGAGTATTTGCAATGTATTCTATAAATTGCTATCTAGATGACACGTTACGTGTTATTGATTCATAATTAATAAAAAATAAAGTCCAAAATTGATATCTAGGTTTTATCTATAATCCTATACGTGTATTTTATTTTCTTAAAAAAAAAAAATTACATCTAAATTCGAATAAAAAATGGAAATTTCACTTGTGAGTAGGTCTAACATAGTTTCTGAATCTAGATAGAGCTTAGACAATATTTATTATTTCCGTCGACACATTAGTTTGACAATGTCTCTGTTAACTTGTATTGAAAATGAATTTGTTTTAAATATTATTTATTTTAGCAATTCACATTTACATAAGAGATGCCGCTATAAGGTTCATATTTAAAACGTAAATCTTTTTAAGAAGAAATTGCTAAAGTCTTTGTTTAATTATTGTTTTGATAGAAATTTAACTCTTTAAATATGAAATTGAGTGGTGAGAAAACTATACGAGAGTGTCACCTCTCTCTCTCTCTCTCGCCCCTCCCATTATCTGCTTCTGCTGCTTCTGCAGCGCTGAAAAGTTCAGATACTCCACAAACTTTCTAAGTATAAGATTAATTCTCTGCATTTTATAGCTTTTTATGGCTCTGTGAGTATTTACATGAACCCAAATTATGAACTCTGACCAGAATATATAAACTACGTCTGTCTCGTATTCCTAGGTTGTAGAATGGAAGGAGACTCCATTGAAAAGCTTTTAAACGGAGCAGAAGAGGAAGAAAAAGTTAAGCTCAAGGACAAAATATGGGACGAATCCAAAAAAATGTGGGTTGTGGCTGGACCTGCTATTTTTACCCGATTTTCATCATTTGGAGTAAGCATCATCAGCCAGGCATTTGTTGGGCATATTGGCTCCACAGAACTTGCAGCCTACGCTCTGGTTTCTACTGTTCTGTTGAGATTTGCCAATTCGATTCTGGTACAATACCATTTACTCTGGCTTATTCAATGTGGGTTTTTCATTTTTGGCTGAACCAGAACCAGGTCACCTATATGCATGTTTCTTGATTAAGAATTCAAGAAAAATAAACAAAAATTCTTTGAACTTTGAGAGACTTCAATTACTTATTATTTCTCAAAGAAGACTACACGATGTGTTTTTAAAATGAAAGAATGCTCGTTCATAATTCCTTAATTAACTATAGAAAACGTTGTGGCACATGGTATGGGAATAGGTACAATAAGATTAGGGGATTGTATCAAGACAGATTACGCGATACTGTTCTAATACCAAATACATAAAAAATAATGAAAAATGTAACAAAACTATGACAATACTGTTCTTATAATATTATCTAAAACTTGTTGAGTGATTTCTTTTGAATTCTAATTTTTTTGGACGTAAATTTTATCTTATAAATGGATTTTCACTTACAAATTGAAAGTTACTAGTTCAGCCCTAAAATTACCTAATAGGTGAATAACGCGTAATTAAATTTACCAAATAAAAGCAATAAGTCACTTTTTAATTGTTCTATATGTTTAGTCAATTAGGTCAAGTTATTGTATGTTGAATTGCTGCAATAAATAATTAAAGTAGGATATAACACAAGATTTGATGATAGAGAAATCCTTAATTGGGTAAAAATTCGAAACCAAGCCATTAGTTTTCACTATATACAATAAAAACTTATAGTATGATCCAGCCTAGAAAATCCACTAGGCTCGCTGATCAAATTCCTGTAATCTCCAAAACCCGATGTAACGTGTTTCACTCACACCTACTCCCAATCTTTTGGAGTTGTCTATCTCTTGTAGAACACCAAGAACGCCTCGTTTTTGTACTCTTCCTTTGCTTTTGTTTCAACCTCCCTCAATTTTCAGCAACCTTTGAAAGTTATTGAGAAAGTACCTTCCTGGTGATAACTAGAAAGTTGATGTTTTGGATTATATGAATTTGATATTTTTCCCAAACTAGTGGTCGATAGATTTCAAGAATCAGAAGGTTAATCTAAATATTTAGATATGTTCTTAGATCATGGAATGATGTTATGAAAATGTAAAATAATGATCAACCATACCCAAAATCGTAATGACCACTAGGTATTTATAATATGAGGAGTTAGATAAAACTCTTGAAAAACGTAAACTAGAGTTTCTCGTAAAACTCCGTCGCTCGAGCGTCGGTTAGCGACAGGCAAGCGAGAGGTGCGTCGCTCTAGCGAGAGCCAGATGATAATTATTCTGCTTTGGACGCTTGAACATCAACTAGGTGACAAATTCTGCGACTCTTTCTTCTTGTTCCGTACTCGAACCCAAAGACTCCTAATTTATCTATACAACCCTCCAAAAGATTCCTTAACTTTTACAAATCTTTTGTAACAATCCTATTCATTTACAATCATTTTGTCTAAAAAATTGTCAATACAACTAAAAACCTAACATAAATAATTTTTTGTTATAAACTAGAAAGAAAAAGAGAAGAAAATAGAGAGAAGTCAACAGACTTGTGTATGTTATACTAAGAACCAATGTCCATATTTAGAGAAGGATTAAAGATACAATGATAATAATTTCTAGAATTACAGGGGTACAATTGTACACCTGCTCTTAATCTTCTGAAATTGTCTATCTTATGTAGAATATCAATAATGCCTCGTTCTTGTACTCTTCCTGTGCTCCTGGTCCAACCTCCCTCAATCTTCAACAACATCTGAAAGCTATTGAGAAAGTACCTTCCTGATAACATCTAGAAAGTTGATGTTTTGGATTATATGAATTTGATGTTTTTCCCCAAACTAGTGGTTGATAGATTTCAAGAATCAGAAGGATAATCTAAATATTTGGATGTGTTATTGGATCTTAGAATGATGTTATGAAGATGTAAAATAATGATCAATCACACCCAAAATTGTAATGACCATTGCATATTTATAATAGAATGAATTTAGGTAGTATAAGATACATAAAACATTGAAAAATGCAAGCTAGAGTTTCTCGTAAAACATCGTTGCTCGAGTGACAAGTTAGCGACAGACGAGCGAGAGGTGCATCGTTCGAACGAGAGTCGGGTGACAATGATTCTGATTTGGACGCTTGAACAATGGCTAGGCGACATGCTAGCATAAATTTGGCTATTCTTTCTTCATGTTCCATAGTCGAACCAAAAGACTCATAATTCATCTATACAACCCTCCAAACGATTTCTTAGCTTTTACAACTCTTTTGTAACAATCCTTTTCTTTTACAATAATTCTTTTGTCTAAAAAATTGTCAATACAACTAAAAACTTAACATAAACAATTTTTTGATATAAACTAGGAAGAAAAAGAGAAGAAAATAGAGAGAAGTCAACATATTTGTGTGTATTACAAAATATCTATTTCGTTAAATCCCTGTCAAGAAAATTTAGTGGGACAAAACTTGATTGAAGGAAAAAAGAGTACAACCGCTCTCTCTTGTTTTAATTCCTATATCAAGCGATCCATATTTTGTATGCCAATATCTTCAATATTGATATCTTGTACGTCAATATCTTCCAGAAAATCGAATGGGATAAAACTTGATGACTGCAGTAACATGATGATTCGAAAATATCTCTTGTTGATCTCTTCGAGAGTCTCATACATATAAAAATATTATTTTGAGGATAAATGTCTTATATATTATGGACATTCATTACACATAGAATATGTCTTGTTCAAATCTTATTAGAAAAAATCCTAATGAATGAAAAAGAGTACATTATTTTTTTGAACGTGTCACAAAAGTTGCCTCACTAAAAATCTTGCCAAAAAAATCCAATGGGACAAAATCTTGGTCAAGTGAAAAGGAGTACAAAACGTATTTACTCTCCCTTTAAAAAATATTGCTTGAATTATATGTTTCAGGCATATTAAATCTTTCAACATAACATTAATAGTCATGCCAGATGAATTGAGTATAGTTTATTATATGCATATTAAATTTCATGCATTGTCGACTAATAAAATAGAAATTTGTGATTACATTCACCACATGATAATTTCTCTATATACACATATTCTTATGAATTTATTATATAAAGAGTCGTACATTTCATTACGACTTTACTTTTTGTATATTCATTTCGCATATGTATACACATTTAAGTATTCAGACTATAGATTCAGAAATTTCAGATTTCTCTAGTAAATTCAATTTGCTGGGATTGAGTCTATTTGTTTGGCCAATCATTTCTTCGATCGATATACTTCAATAAATTTATTTCGACATCTTAACTATTCATAATATGATACCGTACATTATGTACAAAAATATTATCGACAAATTTTTATTTTGTCACCCTATTTCTTTTCTCACGGCAACACAACTTATTGAGATATCTCAATTTTCATTATTTTAGGTACCTGGACCTCTTCTGAGGGTTTAAAACGTGTTATGTCAAAATATTTATCAAGAATATACACCTCTTTAATAGTATCATCTTTGCTAATTTCTCCATTCTCGTTTGGAAATTTTTATTTATCTCATGTTTGAGACACATTAAAATTTTCATTCTCATTCTTCTACTCATTTTCAACTACACATTCTTCAATAAAATAATATTTTTCATCACATCAATAACTTTTCCTTCTTTTTCAATAATACATTCTCCATCAATTTACTATTCCAAAATACATTCTTCCAATAAATATGGCTCAAACACAGTTATAATCAAATATCATCATGTTTCAGACATGCCATCGAATAAAATATTAACTAATTGTCCTCTAGAACTTTAATTCGATTTGGAGCATTCAAATTTGGTGTGTGAGATATTGTTGATCTCTTTGGTTAATAAATGCATCTAAATGAATTATTTTCAAACTTCTTGTTTGAATTATCTTTTGTGAGGATTTAGATAATAGTGAATTTGTATATTATCTTCAGCTTTTTAATTCTTCCCCTAATGCTGAGAGACTTGTTTAATCAAATTGACAATCAACAAACTACTTTATAAAATATCACACATTTGGTATAAGAGTTCAAATTACGCACAGTAGATTGTGATGGATCAATTTTACATATACCATACTATAAAAATAAGTAGATGATAAAATTAGGTTCAGACCATAAACTAATTATAACAAGGAGAATTATTATGTTGGCACAATGCTAATAACATTTCCTAAACAAAAATAGGAAGTATTTTGTTCTCAATTAAATTAATCGAAGGCGTCTAACAAGTAATAGTATTAAACTATTTATCGATATCTCAACTAACGATTATCAAAATGTTGAGATTAAGGATCACTAGCATTAACAATACACACCATCTTGATTGTGTAATTTGATAATTATGCTTATATTTTAAATTTGAAAAGTAATTTCTCAAATTTCAGGTTGCGAACACCATACAATCACCTAGTAGATGTATTAAATCTATTAAATACAAATAATATCCAGGTAGTCAACGTAGAGGGTGACATGGTCCCATATGCCACCATAATAAATTTTTAGAAATACAGAGAATTCAATCTCTATTTTAACTAGTGACAATCAATGACCAAATTTTAATACATCATATATGAATTCTTTGGATGGAAGAATCTTTTGGTTCTTTGTTAAATGCTTATTTGAATTTTTTATTTCGCATCATTATTGATCCAATTACGGTCTAACTGGACATACCAAATAATAAAATATAAAAGTTATTAAACTTCTGGTTCAATTCAATATTTATCAAAATAGTCACTAGAGTTCAGTATAGTGTACCAATTAAGAAACACCATTAAAAATTTGAAGATTTCTCTTTTATTTAGTGGAGAACAAATTACTAGCAATAATAAGTTTATCCCTTCATATCACATAATATTGAATCTTCTAGAGTCTCAAAACAATATTCATCAGGAATATTGATATGAATAAACTATTGCTTCTTTGGAGCAATTAATTAAAATTGCAATTCTCAAGGATCAATGCAATATTTATTATTTGAATAACTATTCAATCAAACAACAGACATAGTTAATTCTCGAAAAAATGATTAACTATGATATAAACATATAAGAATCGATATCCACATGACATGAGTTACATGTTTTTCTTCAAGGATAAACACAAAATTCATAAATTGCACATATGATATATTCTCCAAAATATGTACTATTTCGAGGGCACGTTCTATTTTATTATTGCTCTTTCGAAAGTAATATGTTAATATTATTTTAGCATATTGAAAATTATCATTTATGCTCTTTAGGAACAATCAAATATTATTTTAATAAATAATAAACTATATAATATTTTACTCTTCGAGAGTAAAATTAATAGAGTAAAATATTAATTTATGTTAGATCATATGTAATTATGCTCTTTGAGAGCAAGTAGAATCCAACTAAAATATTAATGGAAACTGTAATGTGCTACTTTGGGATCACATTATATTTTGCTATTGCTTCTTTAAGAGTAATAGATCATTGATCTCTTCTGGAATATTGAGAATTATAATTTATATTTTTTGGGAGCAAGTAATATTTTTCTAAAATATTTATATAACATGGGTTGTGTTTCTTCGAGAATATCAACATTGTATTCGTTTAGAATAAATATAATTTAAATTATGCTTCTTCAAGAGTATTGATTCAATATTCTTTTGAAATATTGAAATTGTAATATCATGCTCTTCAGGAACAAATAATATTTCTTCTGAAATATTAATTATAATGTAGTTTTACTTCAGGAGTAACAACAAAATATTTGTAATAAATAGATCTACAATTAATATTCTTCTGGAATATTAATAATTACATTGTGCTTCTTCAGGAGTAAAAAAATATAGAAATATAATATTCTTTTTTAAGCAATACTATAATATTCTTCTAGAATGTTGATTTAGAATATTTCATTTCGAAAATAATATACAATTTTCTTCTGGAATATTGAACGAAAAAAATTAAATTCAAACAAATATTTATCTATCATAAATTGGTATAATCAAACAGATATATCAAATCGAATAACTATACCGCTTTGTTATATAATTTAAAGTTAGAAGAATACTTACCTTTTCATTGATAGATTAAAATGGTTTCTTGTAAATTCAATTGGTTACAACTTATTGTCTTTATTTGATTGGAGAAAAAAAATTCCATCTCAACTAATTAAAATTTGAAAGCGAACTTCGTGTTCATAACGTGTTATAAATTGAAGAGAAAAAGAGAAGAAAATAGAGAAAAGCCAATAAATTTGTGTGTATTATATTGAGAACAAATATCTCATACTCATAGGAAATTATTAGGTATACACCAGTAATAATTTAGGGCAGGGGTACAATTGTCATTTTCTATTAAACTTCCCATTTTGAACATTTTTAAATTATGTGATTTTTTAGTTATAATGATTTTTTTATTCGTAAGTCCTTTTTTTTTTACTTGCATGTAAATTTTATAGTTATAAGTGACTTTTGTACTTATGAGTGTTTTTTTGACTATTGTACTTATGAGTATTTTTTACTTATAAGAAACATTTTATACTTACAAGTGAATTTTTATTTCATAAATGATTTTTTAAATTATAATTGCATTTTTTTTTGGGGAAATAAGCAGTATGTTTTACTTATAAGCAATTTTTATACAAAAAATGAATATTTGATTTATAAGTAAATGTTTTAGTCATAGGTAAGTTTTTACTTAATAAGATTTTGTTAAAAGTAGTATTTTTTACTCATAACAAATCTTTTTACCTTTAAGTGAAATTTTTTTAGTTATAATTTGTTTTTACTTATAAGCAATATTTTTACATAAGTAAATTTTTATCTTATAAGTAATTTTTTTTCACTTACAAGCAACTATTTACTCATAAGTGAATTTTTATGTTGAAAATAATTCTTTTACTCATAAGTTTTTTAGAAATAAATAATATTTTTGCTGATAAGATTTTTTTACATAATATTGAATTGTTGTCTTATAAATTATTGTTTTTAGTTATAAGTCATTTTTACTTATAACACACTTTTTACCTTTAAGTTAACTTTTAATTGTAAGTAGTTTTCTTACTTGTCAGAATCTTTTCACATATAAGCAAGTTTTTACGTATAAATGAATTTTTATTCTATGAGTAATATTTTTTTTACTCATTTGTGAGTTTTTTAGGTACAAGTAATATTTTTACTTATAAGCAAAAATTTTTTTACGTAAAACTAAATTTTTTATTTATAAGTAGATTTTATAATAATAAGTAATATTTTACTCTCAAGATTTTGTTATCTTTTTAGATTTATTTAAGAGATTTTTTAATAGTTAAACTCATACAATGTTATTTCTATTATTCATTAGTACAATTACAAGTAACAAATAATATGGTATAAACCTGCCTATTAGATAAATTAAAATACTCATTTAATTTATCACCGATTCACACCTGTCATCTAGCAATGTGTCTGGGTAATACACGCGACGAAAAATGTCATGTGGTATGACAAAATCAATTTTGTTCGTTTATTGTGAAACTATAATATATTCTTCAATATGATTAGATCAATTATGAGATATGAATATGTTTCAATCTCAATTATCGACTATATCTTTCATCTCACTTTTAAATCAATATAAATCGAAAGTCTTTTCGACTTATGAACATACCTTGGTTAAATCACATTCTCTTACTATATAAGAGCGACGAATCCCCTATTGATAATTCACAACCTTCATATGATTCTTGATATACCCTAATGATATTGTATTAGTGACTCTTGGTAGAGCAACATCCAATATCACCAAAATATGATTGTCCCCATAAGGCACTATGATGACATCAAGTCAAATGACTAATTCAACTACTGCATGTTAGAGATTAACCACTGACACTTAGATAGTTATCTACGTGGAATCTATCCAGCGGTGGGCAATGTTTTGTTCTATATCAAAACATTCACATATTCATTTAATTGTCATCACTTGTGAGATCAACTACTTACTTCACATGTAAAAAATGACACACGCAATGGTTTATCCGTAATAACGATATACATATCTCATTATTATTTACAACCAGGATGATTTAATATTCAATCATATGTAATTTATATCTCACGGTCACAATTTTTTTGTGATTAATATATTACTAAGATTTGGATTTACGGATTCTATTATTTAATTTAATGGAATATTAATTCAATTAAAAAATAGATCTGCCATAAATAGAATGCATAAAATATATATTAAAAATGTTTTTGTTCAAAATTGTTTGAACTTAAGGGATAACGCTTACAAATACGACATATGAAATGTAGCCTCCCAACATCATAAACTTGAAATGTAATATCCAGAATAGTGATTTAATATTATGTTTATATATATATATATATGAACATTGTACGCGAACAAAAACTGTTTGTGGCATTTGTTCATAATTTCTCTCCCGGAGTATGATATCAAGATGAAAACATAGATCAATTTATAAGAGTTTGAACTACTCTTAAAAATGTTGATATTTTATGATGGAACTCCAAATCTAACAAGGTATCAGAGCTCATTAAACTTCAACGAGCAATTCGATCCGATTAAGATTCAAAAAAATTTGAGTACATGGATTTCAAAATTGGTATGCCCAAACGAGCCACTATCTTACGGGGCATGTTAAGGGATACAATCCCATATTAAATAAAGATGAAAACATAGACTAATTTATAAGAGTTCGTGCTACTCTTCTTAATAAGGTTGGATAAAGATGAAAACATATACCAATTTATAAGAGTTTGAGATACTCCTTTTAATAATGTTGACTTTTTAAGATGGAACCCAAAATCTTAAAATGGTATCAGAGCCCATTAAACTCCAACGAGCAATTCGATCTGATTAAGACTAAAAAAAAATTGAGCACACGGATTTTAAGATTGGTCTACTCGAACGAGCCACCATCTTGCGGTGACATGTTAAGGGATAAAATCTTACATCGAATAAAGATGAAAACATAGACCAATTTATAAGAGTTTGAGCTATTTCTCTTAATAAGGTTGACCTTTTAAGATGGAACTCCAAATCTTAACAATATATTCCAAGAAGAAGTTTAAGATTTGAAAAATCGGGTTGATATTTCCAGATTCTGTTGCTCGAATTGAGTAAATATATGATTTTCTAGAAATATCAAATTTTCAACTTCAGCACACGAGTAAAGTCTAGGAAACTAATAATGAATATCCATAAAGTAGTGCTATCATTTGTCACTAAAATGAATTATGTAATCTTATATTGCAGTTGGGCATGGCCAGTGGATTGGAAACTCTTTGTGGACAAGCTTATGGAGCAAAACAGTATCACATGCTTGGGATATATCTTCAAAGAGCATGGCTTGTTTTGTTTGTAACCTCAACTCTACTTACGCCAATATTTTATTTTGCGAGCCCCATTTTAAAAGCTTTAGGCCAAGATGAAAGCATTGCAGAAGTGGCCGGAACTATTGGTCTCTGGTTCATTCCTGCGATATACGCCTTTGTTTTATCATATAGCTGCCAAATATACCTACAGGCACAGAGTAAGAACGTGGTTATTACATACTTGGCAGCATTTTCGTTATCCATCCACATCTTTCTCTCTTGGCTTTTAACAGTCAAGTACAAGTTTGGGATTACTGGGGCTATGGTATCTACTCTTTTGGCATACTGGATCCCTAATGCGGGTCAGCTATTATTTGTTCTCTCTGGAGGGTGTCCGGAAACATGGAAAGGTTTTTCGTCTTTAGCTTTCAAGGATCTTTGGCCGATAATCAAGCTTTCTTTTTCGTCTGGTGCAATGATCTGGTTAGGCTTATAACTTATTTCATTTACTTGAAGGTTAATTTATGACCTAAATCATAATGACTTGCTCAAGTCTTATTTAAATGGTCTTCAGGCATGCTACCTAGCTCCACAAGGGCATGGTTTTGTTTATATATAAAGCGATAATACATTGTTACGACAATGTATATATCTTTCATATTGTTCACGAAATTCAGCATATATCGTGTTTTTAAATACCTTTTTGTATTATTCCCTAAAAGAAATAAAGGATTTTGGAGGAGAAATTATTAGGATTTCCAACATGAAATTTTTTTTATCATAAATTTCGGATTCTTTGACAGTCTTGAACTCTGGTACAACTCAATACTGATTCTTTTGACTGGAAATTTGAAAAATGCCAAGGTTGCAATTGATGCTCTTTCTATATGGTAACACTTTTTTCCTCGTTCTTTAATTTCCTTCTCATCCTAGCATCATATAAGAATGAAAGTGCACTCTTTTTTTTTTGTTTTTAGTATTAACATCAATGGTTGGGAAATGATGATCGCTCTTGGTTTCTTGGGTGCAGCAAGGTACTATAATTGTCCTTATTTTCCTCAAAAGCACAAAATTATTTGAGCTTGTTTGTATTTCATATTGACGTATCTTCAATTACTATATTGTAGCGTCCGTGTTTCAAATGAGCTTGGAAGTGGGAACGCTAAAGCCGCAAAGTTTTCAATCATTGTGACAGTGTTAACATCGTTAGTCATTGGACTAGTTCTATTTGTATTTTTCCTATTTTTCCGTGGACGCCTAGCTTATATCTTCACAAAAAGTCAAGATGTGGCCAAGGCTGTCGCTCATTTGTCACCTCTCTTGGCATTTTCCATACTCTTGAACAGTGTCCAACCAGTTCTTTCCGGTAACATTATATTTGATGGTTCATTATATCGTTTGAATTTATTCATTAGGAAGAGAAACTTGAGTTCAATATGCTTATAATAACTTGCTACAAATATTTTTCCCTCATACGATAGGTGTTGCCATCGGGGCTGGACAGCAGAGCAGAGTAGCATACGTTAACATAGGATCCTATTACATAGTAGGAATCCCTATTGGAGTTGTGCTTGGTTATATTATCAGACTACATGTTGAAGTGAGTTTTCAGGCACCAACTGGCTTGAATTTTTTTTTTTTCATGTTATGATCCATTAAGTTTTTCTTATTTTTTATGATTGTGTTTGAGATAGGGTGTTTGGATTGGAATGTTAATTGGCACGCTCCTCCAAACTATCATACTCTTAATATTAACTTCCAGAACTAATTGGGATGACCAGGTAACTTGGATTTGTTAACCTTCCCATTTTTGGCAGTTGTTTCTAAAATTTTTGATACCTTTAGTATGGAGATCGAACTGCTAACTATGGATGTGATATTGCAAATACGATTCAAGTTTCTTTTTGTTGCAGGTATCCATTGCTCGTAGACGAGTTGATAGATGGTTTGTGGAAGTTGAAACTGATACAAATTCGCCGTCAACTGTCCGATGAAAAAATTTCCCCTCGCAGTTGTTTCCCATATGGGATGTGTTTCATAAAAAAGACACAGAAAGAAGCTTAAACGTGGGAGATAATGCAGATTGTACCACAACGCACAAATGCAGCCTAATGGGGCACGCACTTGTTCATGCGTCTCCACGAAAACAAGCACAAACAAGTTACATGTTTGATGAAAATTTATGATCCATAAATTTGTATGATCCACTTGGATACATATAAGTAGATTTGGACTTATTTAAATGAAATTATAAGAGTATCTTCAATGCCTTATCTGAATTGCAATCTAGGTGACATGTAAATGGACGACTTCTAATTTAAGTAGCATTGGCGTCTAATTAATATATGGTTAACTTCAAATTTTATCTCCAAATTATAATGAGTTCTGTCTATACCTCAAGTTTCATTTTAAATGTAAATGAAGGAGAAAGAAAAATAATAAACATGAGAGAGAGCATAAATTTTGCTCGACTCCTCCCACTAATAAAACCTCTACATCTAGAGTTCTTCTTTAAAATGTCTAACATTGTCTATTTTACTTATGTAGCATTTTTTTGCTATATCTCACAAGCCAAATGGAGCATGTATGAACTAGTCAGATCCTTCTTCTATTCTTTTCTTTGGTGCAGTTGGTCCATCTTGAACTTGAATTGAGATCTTGACCGTGAAGTAAATCATTCTACATACGGTCCAACCAATTGGGAGTGAATAACATTGATAAGAAGAAAAAAGAAGGCGTTAAAAGACATCTTGTCCAACCCTAGACACTCTAAGACCCTTTTCCAAACCTTCTCCCATTCGAGTCAAAAGATAAGGGGTTGTTCTCTTCGTATTTCAGTTTTGAATTCATTTTGTGTTTTTTTATTTTGAGTGTTTGTTTTGAAATTATTGAAAATGCGTTATTTTTGTCATTCTGAAAAACTGTTTCTGTAAACATAGAAATGGAAGATACGTTTATTTTGACATTTTGAGAATATTTTTTTTTATAATATTTTATTCAAGAAATCTGATTATTCAATAAATTATAATAGTTTAATATTAATATAGTATTAAATAATATATACATTTTGAAGTTGGCGAATCTTAAATTTTTTTTTTCATATATAAAAAATACAACCTTATATATTTTTTATAATATTTTATTCAAAAAATCTGATTATTCAATAAATTATAATAGCTTAATGTTAATATAATATTAAATAACATATACATTTTGAAGTCGGTGAATCTTAAAATTTTTTTTCAGATTTAAAAAACACATCCCAAATTAAATTTGGCAAAACAGTTCAATCGATACAATTAAAAGGGCTTCCTATTTGATGCCTTGAGCAGCATAAGCATCTATTCAATTTGATGGACTTGTTCAAGTTCTTCAGTATCAACGAAAAGATAAATAAATACACGCTTACTGCTCAAAAAAATCGAAAACTCGTGATTCTAATTGAGCCACATATCACATTTATAATATTGGCAATTATTTAGTTCAAGTATCGCTCAAAATTGTAGGTAAATATAAGGTAAATATACTAAAAAATAAAGTTACATAACACCAAAACAAACTGAATCTGCCAAGGAAAATAACAAAATCATAGCCTCAAATGGAGGTGACCTCATATTTTGTTGAAGGCAGCAATGTCGTAGCTTTGCACATATTCATTGATAGGCTTGGTTGTGACGCTCCTCAATGAGATCATCAACAGAGACGAGATCGTCAACTATGGTCATCATGATCTGCTGTTTCTTAATTCCATATCCAACCTCAACCAATTTTGCTGAGTAAGATCACAAATTCAAAAATAATCAGCCGCAGGCTATGTAATAATGTGCAAGATAAATAGAGCCACGAAAATAAATGTTCGAATGGACGAAAGAGTAAACCATACATGCTCCCCACAATAGGCCAAGCAACTCAGCACTACGAACATCCTTTTCCAGCTTCTTCATGTCTATCTCATCATCCCAAGGCTTTACATCCAAAAGAACAGATGATTCCCACCTAGAGACAAATTCCAAATTGCAAAACTCAAAAAATAGATAAAAGTAAATGGATTTAAAGATGGTTTAAAGATGGTTAGTCGAGATTCAGTTAAGTATATATCTTATTTAGTAAAACTACAAACAAATAAGCAAATGCTATTCAATAAGTTTGGGGTGGGGGGAATGGTTTTAATCATCTCTGGCACCAAAACTTTCGACTTTACACAGTTTTAATCATCTCTGGAATGGTTTTAATCATCTTGTCATGAAATAATATAGTGGCATAATGAACAGCCAAGACTAGATTCTCATAAACCTGTCTTAGAATTTGCACAAACCTGTCCCAAATGGTTCTCCAATAATATATGTTCAATAGACACAAACTTAACCAATTTGATTCTATGTCAAACATGCACATTTTTGGACATTTATTAGTCACAAACTTTTAATTTATTAACTCCCCAAACATGCACATTTTTGGACATTTATTATAAATTACCCACACATTTGATCTTGTTTTCATTTTATCCGTTCATGATAGCTTAAATATTATAAACTCCAAAGTATCATTCTTGGATGTAATGGTATCGTTCCAAATTATTATTGAGAAAGTAATATTAAACCATTAAATTTAGGAAGCAAGTGATGTAGAGACTAAGCCAACATAAAAATGTGAATCACAGAATGATAATATCCATTCTTCCCCAACCAGTGAATGATAGGATTGTTCCTTCATCATCCGACAACCTCACAATCCTAACATTAATAGGTTTCAAAAAAATGGGGATGAAGAAGGACACAGTATATTGTTAAATGTTAATAAATGAGAGAACTACGTCTTCACGAATATCCATCATGTCCATGAAAATGATGAAGCAACTCTAACAAACTTCACTTAAAAAATCTAATCACAAAACTACACAAAAATACGTATACCTAACCTCTTTCCATGCATTGATAAAGCTCCATTTAACACTCTCTTCATCTTCACAAGGAGTCAAAATATTACCAGGATATCCTCTGAAATGTACCTGCAGAGAAAATTTAACATAGTATAACTATTCTATCAACCAAAAAGGTTTCAGTTGCTTAAGATGTCATCACAGGCTGTAGATCTACTTCAATGATAGCAACAACAAAACCTAAATGTATTTTAACAATAAATCTACCACTCACATGTATACTAATCTAGTTGCTTATAAATCCACAGGGAGATATGAATTTCATATCAATTAGATACAGCATTTTCTTTTCTTATTCTTAAAACAACATCCATATGCTGTTATACGCAATTAAATAGCTTTTTGTAATTTCTCCATTCCAAAGGAAGAAATACTCTTAAAGATATCAATTCAATTCTCTAAATATACACCGATGATGTGTTGGGCAAGTTTTATTACAACAATTCTTAAAGCAACTAGATATTAAACAACTCGCTCCTTAGTCCAACTATACATTCTCATTCTAACAGTTTCGTGCCTATAGTTATATTGCATAAATTCATGTAATGGCTTTACAAATCATAGGATCATTAAGTATCCACTGTAAATAAAAATTTAATTTTATACCGTTAGATTCCAAGCCTCTCTGCTTCTACACAAAGAAGATCAAAAAACACCCCAGTAGGTATGTACCTGGAATAAATATGAATGGTATCCATACAAATATTAGAAGAAATGCTACACTTTTTGCACTGAGAAAGTATACAATATATATATATAAATATACGGCATTCTATGTCATTCAATTTGATTCTACTGAAAGTTTAGATTAACTACCAAGCATGTCATTTATTAGATTAGCTACCAAGCATGCCATTTAGAAGAATTTGCAACTTCTACACAGCATCTAATGCTGCAAAAGAGGCTATTAGTTACACTTAACATTATTGATTCCAATACCAGATTGTGCTTAAGAGATAAAATTAGGTGATCATTCGAACAAATTAAGTAAAAACAAGTTCACACACAAGGCAAACAAACTGAACTTGGATCTAAAAGCAAAACCAATTATTCAACATAAAAAACAGAGAAATTCAGAATTGTACACGGGTATTAATGAATAAAATTAAAAGGAATGCATCAAAATTCTGGACAAATTTGATTAGGTTAATAGTTTTTCCTTGGGGGTGGGGGGTGGGTGTTGGGGTTAGGAATCTAAATGGGGAAATATAAAAATAGTTCCAATCAAATCTTCGCTCCAAGAAAACCTCGCTCTTACCTCGTCAATTGACGAGTTCGAACGCATAATTTGACTCCTCTCGTAAGCAATGATAAACATCTCGAAGAACGTGGGACGCCACCACTCTTTCTAACACTAGCCCCCACCCATCCAAGCAACAACAGCGACCCACTGCCACCACTCCTTCAAATATAGAATTCGACTCCTCTCGTAAGCAATGGAGGTTTTGCTGCTTCGTTCTTGCAGGGGGGAGAGAGAGAGAGAGACGTGAGGGTAAGGTTGTATTTTTTTTTAATTTGGTTGCGTTTCGCGTGTTTTCAGCTCATCCCGTGTTTTTGCCTGGAAATGGTGAAAATGACATTTTTGTTGTTTTCAGTTTTGTGTGTAAATTTTTTGGTGTTTTCGAAAATTCGTTTTCGAAAATAGGAAAGATAACATGTTTTCGCTATTTGAAAAATCGAAAACAGAAAACGACTTGAAAATAGCAAAGAGAACATGCCCTAAAGAATTGGACACATCTTATTGCACTGATCAAAGGCATTCATTGTGACAAATAAATCCATAAATGTTTAACTTTACTCGACAGAGATTTTTAAATAAAATAGGAGTATTGATTCTTCATAAATAAATCTTGTTGTCAAATTGTAAAATTAAAGTTAATGGGATTACTATGAGGGGATTCGGGATCCTAGTACTGTTGTCATTCATAAACACGTAAACTCGTATTTAGTATAATTTGCATTAAGCCTAGCTTATTTAGTTATAATTGTATACTTAGACAATTTAAGTTATAATTTAGTCATAAACACAACCATCACTTTATAATTGTTTCGGTGAAGGTTACGTTACTTAAAATTGAATTAAATCAATCTTTATGGAACGATACTTGGACTCACATCCACGTTATTACTTGTTAACGAACCGTACACTTACCGTATTTTAAATGAAGACAGCTTATATAAATAAGAAAATAAACACGTATAGTAAAAATGGCAATATATACACTTTTTATTATTACAATTGGGTATAATTTCTTAAAGGGCTTCCCATCAACACAAACAAGTAACCGGTTGCCAAGTAAGGTGAGCTTTTCTTTTAGTTTTTATCCATTTGATTCTTCTTGTTTTTCTCTTATGTTGCGGGAAAAAAATATTTTCTTTGTTGATTTATAGCCTATTTGACAACCATTATTGTAGAAAAAAAGAGTTTGAATAGTGCTATATATGAGAATGTGTGGTTAAAAAGTAGGAATTTTTTTTTGTATACGTAAAGAATATTTTATTGTGTGAATGCGTGATTGAAAATGATTCTGTAACAAACCATAAAATATATTAATGGGCGTCAAACAGACACTCAAAGTCTAGTACGTTTTAGAACACTTTTAAGTTGTCATAAAATATAGATCTGTATAAATTTATTCTATCTTTTGCCCTAATTAAGATTAATTAATAATCAAAGAGAAAATGTATGTATTTTTAAATTTTTTAGTCTATTTTCGTTTAGTACATATGCATTGTTCACAATTTCGTAGATTCTTGCCTATTTTATTTTATTTTTTGTCGGCATGAAAAGTCTTCTGTTCAACCTATTATATGTGCATTTAAAGATACATTAGTTTGTTTTGTTTTTATTCTATAGTTTCTTTTTTCGAGCTTAGGATGCTGGAAACATTTATGGGTTTATGTGTTCAGTGTAGACCAAATTCTTGGACATAGACTTTTGTATTTGATATGTACATTGTTGACATGCATATCTTTGTGTGGACGTCTGTAAAAATTATTATAATAATTGTTAGCTCGATTGGATTTTCAAACTTTTCATAAGTGCTTATCTATTATAGGAGCTCCCACTTAGCCATCAGCTCAAATAGCAGCCGTTGCCTGTGTTTTAGTACATTAGTTTAGTGCCATCTATACTGAATTGACTATTTGACTTTATTGCATTATCGGACCCAACTTACCTATTATTTCTTACCAATATTCAGCATGTAATTCTCTGTATGTACAATTACTTGAATACATGGCTAAACGTGGACAAGTAATTTGTTATATGCTTAAGGACAATCAATGGGGGCTAAAAGTTTCTAGTTCGACTCTAAAATCAACTGATGGGTGAATAATGCGGAATTAAACTTATCAACTAAAAGTTAAAAAAATCACTTTTTAATTGTTTTAGGTGTTTAGTCAATCAAGTCAATTTTGACGTATGTTAAATTGTCACAATATTTAGAGTAATAAATAACACAAAATTTGATAATGAAGAAAACCCTTAATTTAGGAAAAAACTATGTGACCGAGCCAGTAACTTCCACTATAGACAATAAGAATTTATAGTATGGTCTAGCCTAGAAAATTCACTAAACTCGCAGATCTAATTCCTACAATCTCAAAAACTTGTTGGAACGTGCTTTACTAACACTTGTTTTCGATCTTCTGAAATTGTCTATTTCTTGTAGGTCACCAAAAATATCTTATTCTTGTACTCTTCATTTACTTGCGGTCCAACCTTCCTCAATTTTTATCAACCTTTGAAAGCTATTAAGAAAGTACATTACTGATTGTGCTTAGGAAATGAGTGTTTTGAATTATATGAATTTGATGTTTTTCCTCAACTTGTGGTTGATTGATCTCAAAAATAAAAAAATTAATCTCAACATTTGGAAGTGTTCTTGGATCTTGGATTGTTTCAATAAGGATGTAAAATAATGAACAACCACCCAAATGTATTGGGTATTGGGTATTTATAATAAGAGGTATTTGTGTAGCATAGGATAGATAGAGCTTTGAAATTCGTGACTAGGATTTCACGTGTAACACCGTCGCTCGAGCTTCAGGCTAATGATGGACGAGCGAGAAATGTGTCGCTCGAGCAATAGGTATGCGACAACAATTCTGTTTTTTTCGCTCAAACATCAGCTAAACAACAAGCTAGCGTAAATTCGGAGACTCCTCCGTGTTCCATACTCAAACCTAAAGACTCGTAAACTCTCCAAAAGACTCCTTAACTTTTACAACTCTTTTATAACAATTCTATTATTTTATAATGATCATTTTGTCTAAAGAATTGCTAATAAAGCATAAATTCTAACAGGGGCAAACTAAATAATCATATAATGATTCATCTACTATTGCTACAATAAAATGTAGGTAATTAAAGAAAGGATGGATGCTTCAAGTAGCTTACCAAAAAAAAAAAAAAATTAGAATTTAATCTTGTTGGAATTTATGGGTTAGTTGATTATTAAAATGTATGAATTGAAAAGTTTCCAATAGGTGCATTGATGAGATGCAACTTTTCAAATGCAATTAGTGCATGATAAAGAGTCATGATCTTTTAATAAGGTGCATTTAGATCATCAATCATGAAATTGTGCCATCTAATAGTTAAAATTAAATTGTTCCAGAAGATATGATCATTCGAAAAAATACATGAAAATCAATAAATAGAAAGCCTCCTAATTCTATTTTCTTCACTCCAAATCAATTTCATATGATTAATATCTAATTCTTTCCTTCTCCAAATTATGTTACATGTTTGATATTTAGTATTCAATATCTCTAGTTCTAAAAAAGCACAGCCAATCATTGTTCATCTTGCAAAAATAATTGTGCTATATTAATTTTGGAATGAGCATTGTATTTTGAGAGACATACGTCCATTTGATCATGTTAGCACCGTTGCAGGGGTGAAATCTGTTTTAAGAAGATTTGTATTCACATACCTCGCTTCATTTCATTCGCTTTTAATTTATATGTTTCAGTAAGTCTCATGTTTTTGCTCTTATCTTGATTTTTCTAAGTCAAAATTCTACTAGATATTTTACACGTATAAATCACCATTTTCTCATCTTTGCATGCACGTAGGTTTGGTTAACGGAATATAATTCATGCAGCAATATATACTCCATTTCTGCTATATGAAGGAAATGACTTCAAATTGTTACGCTTATTGTCATAAAAAGAAATTGGAAATAAGATGTAATAGTTAAAAAATTGATTATTTTATATATCTGGTGTGTTACAGGTTTTTGAGAACGTTGAACAAATGATTGTCATAATTCATCTAACATATAAAACATTGAAAATAAGGCAATCGTTACAACAATCTATATTTGTACCAGGATTGAAATGCAGTTTTCAGCACTGTTCGCTTAAATCTAGATAACTTAAATTCCAGAAAATGTTTATAATTAAAATATAATTCAGCTCCTTGGTTGATTTATTAATTTGGATTTTGGTTTAAATTCATGAGAATATGCATTCCATACAAAACCTTGTTAGATATAAAATTGAAATATTATATATCTGAAAGTAGCAAAATACGTACTCCATTTCTCACACTTTGATTGTCTCAATGCAAGAGATTTAAAAACAAAAGCATTAATTCACCTGTCATTCTTGATTTAAACACCGTTCTAGCCTTACTACACAAAAAATGAGCTAATAATATTTACTTTAATACGAGTAATCGGTTACAATTTATGTTGGAAAAATTAAGTTGTGTGGCTAGTTTTGGCACTAATTTTGAGCAGGACCCGGTTGACTATTTTGAAAGATGGAAGTTGATTTGTGTTCTCCTCCGTGAGTACATCGAAATCATATGTTTAATTGTCAAAAATGATACTCGGGTGAATGAAAAATTGAAGCTAAAAGTATGCCATGTGAAAGGAGTTTGTTGGTGGGAAAACTAAAAAAGTTAAGGTTTGTCCCACATAGGAAGTGGATTAAATTTAAAACCACTTTATAAAAGATTACAGTTTAGAGTGGTGTAATCATGTGTAGCATAGAGGCTATCTCCACGTGCGCGCGCAGGGGGTGCAAATCTTGGACCGAAATAGATTTCGGACCTTGAACTTGTATGCGGGCGCGACCTGCGTACACGAATGTCGGACCGAAAGGAGCAAAATTGGCCCCTTAGGAGTGTCCACGTTTTGCTACATTTTTGTTAATTTTCAACAGACTTTTGATTTTCCAAAACTCCTGAAACTCATATGTTAATTACCATTTGTTAATGGGCAGGTTACAAGAATTAGCATTTATATATGTCTCGTTTTTCCACTGTCCATACACGAAAAATTCATCTGCACACAGTTCCTATTTCTCTGCATTTTTCATTCCAGTTCAAGTCTGGTGGTGATATATTTCATACACAAAGTCAGTTCGCCGGAGTAGAGTCTGTTGTGCTCGGATTTTACTAGTTCCTCCATTGTATCCTGGGAAGCAGACGCTCGTACTATCCTCAAGCACGTACGGGGAGGGGGCGAATCTGTTTTAAGGAAACTGTGTTTGACACAAGCCTCCGGTTAAAAGTGTTATACTGTTTTATTTGTTCTTACTCGATTTGCATATTGTTCTTTTTGTAATTATTTAAATTACTTTTTATTTTTTGCTCCAATCAACAAATCATTGGATTGTTTATATGTACAGTTTATTATACGATATCCAGTCTGTAAATCTGATATTCGATTTTGAAACAATTATCTTACAATTTATAGCGTAAAAATACTATATATTATTGTAGAGTTATATTTGAATTTGTAAAAATCTACCTTGGAACCACCCTTCCATATGCATACTTGCAATAATTACAGGGGAAGACTTAGTTGAATCGAGCGAAACACAAATTGTCCCAAGTATCACAAGCTATGCATTAAATATTTTGATTGACCGCGTTCAAACTCATTGAGAGAGGTTGCAGAGTTTGGCAATCTACAATTTGTCAATGGAATTTGGAATATACTAAGTCGAAAAATCAGTCCACTTTTTAAATAATAACTAAAAAATCCAAGCTGTGGCTACTGGAAATCAGGCTGTTGGCTCTAGTTCTGTTGGGGCTCAGACTGTGGCTAGATTGCCAAGTCATATTGTGAGCCAACATGTGGCTACTGTTCCTGTTAATCATAAAGAAAAACCGGATAAATTCAATGGCTTGAATTTCAAGAGGTGGTAGCAGAAAATGTTATTTTATCTGACATCCTTGAATCTTGCGAGGTTCTTGACTGAAATTACTCCAAAACTCAATGAGGGTGAGGGAGATGTTCAAGCGATCAGTGCACTTGATGCCTGGAACCATTCGGATTTCCTATGCCGAAACTATATTATGAACAGCTTAGCAGACGCATTATACAACGTGTATAGCACTATAAAAACTGTTAAGGAGTTGTGGGAGTCTTTGGACCGAAAATATAAAACTGAAGATGCCGGGGATAAAAAGTTCATTGTCGGCAAATTCTTAGATTATAAAATAGTGGACTCTAAAACTATAATCAGTCAAGTGCAAGAACTCCAAGTAATTCTTCACGAAATTCATGTCGAAGGGATGGTGTTGAGTGAAACTTTCCAAGTGGCTGTAATTATTGAAAAATTGCCCCCGCATGGAAAGATTTCAAGAATTACCTAAAGTACAAACGAAAGGAAATGAACGTCGACGAACTAATTGTTAGACTTCAAATTGAAGAAGACAACAAGAGTTCCGAGAAAAAGTTGTTTAATCCTAATGTTGCTAAAGCCAACGTTGTGGAGCATGGTCAAAGCAGTAAAGCCTACAAAAATAAGGTTGGGTCATCCGGTGGTAAAGGGACCAAACTAGGACCTAAAGGTGGAATTTCTAAAAGGAAGTGTCAAGAAAAATGCTTCAATTGTGACAAGGTGGGTCACAAGTCTTTGGAGTGCAGATTGCCAAAGAAGAAGAAAGAAGCAAATGTGGTTGACTACATGGCGCATGATGTGGCGGAGATGAATCTAGCAGCCTTCATTTCTGAAGTGAATATGGTGGGCTCTAACCCAAAAGAATGGTGGATTGACACCAGAGTTACGAGGGATGTGTGTTCTGATAAAGAACTGTTTGCTGCTTTCGAAGCAATTGAAAATGGAGAAAAGTTGTTCATGGGAAATTCAACAACTTCTGAAATCAAGGGACAAGGCAAGGTGGTTCTGAAGATGATTTCGGGGAAAGAGCTGACTCTTAACAATGTGCTGTATGTGCCAGAAATTTGCAAGAACCTTGTGTCCGGGTCGCTTTTGAATAAGCATGGTTTTCGTATTGTATTTGAGTCGGACAAAGTCATTTTGTCAAAAAGTGGAATGTTTGTCGGGAAAGGTTATGTTTCCGATGGTATGTTTAAACTCAATGTAATGATTGTTAAACCAAAAATGAATAAAGTGAACTCTTCCACTTACTTGCTTGAATATTCCAATATGTGGCATGGTAGACTAGAACATGTTAGCTATGATTCTTTACGTAGACTAGTTCACTTGAATTACATACCTGCATTCTATATTGATTCAAAACATAAGTGTGAAACTTGTGTTAAGGCAAAGTTGACAAGATCATCATTTAAATCAATTGAACAGAATACAGAACCACTTGATTTAATTCACAGTGATATATGTGATTTAAAATTTGTACAAACGAGAGGTGGCAACAAGTATTTTATTACTTTTGTCGACGATAGTACAAAATATTGCTATGTATACTTGCTAAAAAGTAAGGATGAAGCGATAGAGAAATTTATTCTCTACAAGAATGAAGTTAAGAACCAACTTAATAAGAATATTAAGGTGATAAAAAGCGATCGAGGGGGTGAGTATGAAGCACCTTTCGCTGAATTCTATGCACAACACGGAATCATACATGAAACCACCACACCTTATTCACCGCAACAAAATGGTGTTACTGAAAGGAAAAATCGCACCTTAAAAGAAATGATGAATGCCATGTTGGTAAGTTCTGGATTACCTCACAACATGTGGGGGGAGGCCGTGTTATCAGCAAATTACCTTTTAAATAAAATACCCAGAAAGAAAATGAAAAAGACCCCTTATGAGTTATGGAAAGGAAGAAAGTCTTCCTATAAATACTTACGAGTGTGGGGTTGTCTTGCTAAAGTGGCTGTCCCAACACCAAAGAAGGTAAAGATAGGCCCGAAAACTGTAGATTGTATCTTCATTGGATATGCTCAAAACAGTAGTGCTTATCGGTTTCTTATGTATGAATCTAAGATTTCAAATATACACAAAAACACGATAATAGAATCGAGAAATGCTTCGTTCTTTGAACATGTATTTCCATATAGGTTCAAAGAAGAAGCAAGCTCTTCTAAACGGATATTTGAGACTATGATTGAAAATAGTCAGGACCAAGTATTAGAAGAGGAGGTTGAGGTTGAACCAAGATATAGCAAAAGGGAAATGATAGAAAAATCATATGGTCCAGATTTTCTGACCTATATGCTAGAAAGTGAACCTCAAAGCTATCAAGAAGCCGTGAACTCCTCAAAAGGACCTCAATGGAAAGACGCAATTAAAAGTGAAATATATTCCATTTTGCAAACTCATACATGGGAGTTAGTGGATCTTCCTTCAGGAAGTAAGCCACTAGGCTACAAGTGGATTTTCAAACGAAAAATGAAAGCAGATGGATTTATTGAAAAGTTTAAGGCTAGATTAGTAATAAAAGGTTACAGACAACGAGAAGGCCTTGATTACTTGGATACATATTCTCCAGTAACGAGAATAACATCTATTAGGATGATACTAGCGGTTGCTGCGCTACGAAATCTTGAAGTGCATCAAATGGATGTTAAGACTACCTTCTTGAATGGAGATTTAGATGAAGAAATCTATATGGAACAACCCGAGGGGTTTTCATCTCCAGGGCAAGAAAAGAAGGTTTGTAAATTGGTGAAGTCATTATATGGCCTAAAATAAGCACCGAAATAATTGCACGAGAAATTTGATTGTGTCATGATGGAGAGTGGATTTATAATCAACGAGTGTGATAAATGTGTTTACGTTAAAGACATTGGAAATGGTTATGTCATTCTATGTCTTTACGTTGACGACATGCTTTTTGTTGGCAGTGACAATAAGATGATTAAATCCACTAAAGATATGTTAAATTCGAGATTTGACATGAAGGATATGGGTTTAGCCGATATTATACTTGGAATCAAAATTTCAAGAACATCAGATGGGCTTGCTCTAAGTCAGTCACATTATGTGGATAAAATTCTAAAGAAGATCAGTAAGGATGATACTGAAATAGCTAGAACACCGATAGATACAAGTCAACATCTATCGAAAAACAAAGGTGAAAGTGTATCTCAAGTAGAATACTCGAGAGTTATTGGGAGTCTGATGTACTTGATGAGTTGTACAAGACCAGACATAGCCTACACAGTGAGTAAATTGAGTAGATATACGAGTAATCCAGGAGCTGATCACTGGAAAGGAATAGTAAGAATACTAAGGTACTTGAGATATACTTGTAATTTTGGACTGTACTATACAAGATATCCAGCTGTCATTGAAGGATATACTGATGCTAATTGGATATCTGATATAAAAGACTCAAAGTCCACAAGTGGATTTGTGTTCATATTGGCAGGTGCAGCTATATCCTGGAAATCCTCTAAACAAACAGTGATAGCCAGATCCACTATGGAATCTGAGTTTATAGCTCTAGATAAAAGTGGTGAAGAGGCTGAGTGGTTGCGCAACTTCTTAGAGGATATTCCAAGATGGTCAAAACCTGTGCCAGCAATTTGCATATATTGTGATAGTCAATCGGCAATTGGGAGGGCACAGAGTAACATGTATAATGGTAAGTCTAGACATATACGTCGTAGACACAATACCATAAGGCAACTACTCTCAACTGGAGTTATCACTGTTGATTATGTAAAATCAAAGGATAACACTGCGGATCCGCTAACTAAAGGGTTAAATAGAGAGTTAGTTGAAAAATCATCGAGGGGAATGGGACTTAAGCCCTTGAATGGATACGTTAATACAAAGGAAAACCCAACCTAGTTGACTGGAGATCCCAAGATCTAGGTTCAAAAGGACAACCTAATTGTAAAAACTTGATAGAACCACTGTGGGGATATTACCTCCTGTCCATTCCTATGATATAACAGTGATGCCCGTAAAGATGAAGGATAAACAATAGACTTTTAATGATTCTTATGCATCGGAAATCGAGCCAAGTAATGCGGGTTACTTGTAGTAAGAAATCACCTATGTGAGAGAGAAGTGGGGCCGCTTCTAAGGGAATTGTGTGGGGCAAAATTCTTATGAACTCCCACAGAACCAGGCGTATGTTCATGGCCAAAACGAACATAATAATGAGAACTGAAATGTGCTAGGAAGAATCTTGTGTGGAGTATATCATCGTTTACATAAACGGCAGAACAGTTCAAAAACATCGTCTACTGGTCAGCCAGTAAAGTAAATATGCTTTCACAAGGGAAGGTTCAAAGGGTAACACCTACCTATCCTATGCAGGTTTCAACTGTTGAACTATATCACCTAGTTGTCATGTGTCACATTCATGTGTCGCTCCCAATTTTTATTCATGTGGGGGATTGTTGGAAAAATTAAGTTGTGTGGCTAGTTTTGGCACTAATTTTGAGCAGGACCCGGTTGACTATTTTGAAAGATGGAAGTTGGTTTGTGTTCTCCTCCGTGAGTACATCGAAATCATATGTTTAATTGTCAAAAATGATACTCGGGTGAATGAAAAATTGAAGCTAAAAGTATGCCATGTGAAAGGAGTTTGTTGGTGGGAAAACTAAAAAAGTTAAGGTTTGTCCCACATAGGAAGTGGATGAAATTTAAAACCACTTTATAAAAGATTACAGTTTAGAGTGGTGTAATCATGTGTAGCATAGAGGCTATCTCCACGTGCGCGCGCAGGGGGGTGCAAATCTTGGACCGAAATAGACTTCGAACCTTGAACTTGTATGCGGGCGCGACTTGCGTACACGAATGTCGGACCGAAAGGAGCAAAATTCGCCCCTTAGGAGTGTCCACGTTTTGCTACATTTTTGTTAATTTTCAACAGACTTTTGGTTTTCCAAAACTCCTGAAACTCCTATGTTAATTGCCATTTGTTAATGGGCAGGTTACAAGAGTTAGCCTTTATTTATATCTCGTTTTTCCACTGTCCATACACGAAAAATTCATCTGCACACAGTTCCTGTTTTTCTGCATTTTTCGTTCCTATTCAAATCTGGTGGTGATATATTTCAGACACAAAGTCAGTTCGCCGGAGTAGAGTCTGTTGTGCTCGGATTTTACTGGTTCCTCCGTTGGGAAGCAGACGCTCGTACTATCCTCAAGCACGTACGGTGAGGGGGCGAATCTGTTTTAAGGAAACTGTGTTTGACACAGGCCCTCGGTTAAAAGTGTTATACTGTTTTATTTGTTCTTACTCGATTTGCATATTATTCTTTTTGTAATTATTTAAATTACTTTTTATTTTTTGCTGCAATCAACAAATTGTTGGATTTTTTATATGTACAATTTATTATACGATATCTAGTCTGTAAATCTGATATTCGATTTTGAAATAATTATCCTACAATTTATAGCGTAAAAATACTATATATTATTGTAGAGTTATATTTGAATTTGTAAAAATCTACCTTGGAACCACCCTTGCATATGCATACTTGCAATAATTACAGGGGAAGACTTAGTTGAATCGAGCGAAACACAAATTGTCCCAAGTATCACAAGCTATGCATCAAATATTTTGATTGACCGCGTTCAAACTCATTGAGAAAGGTTGCAGAGTTTGGCAACCTACAATTTGTCAATGGAATTTGGAATATACTAGGTCGAAAAATCAGTCCACTTTTTAAATAATAACTAAAAAATCTAATTTACAGTACGCTTTTCAAGACCTCGCGAGTGATCCATTTTCACACTGAACGAAAATTTGCTACGTATTGAACTCCGTGGATGATAGAACGTAGAATATGGAACGTAACTAAATATCAACGAAAAATTAAAACAATAACGAACTTAAATATATCGTTGCCTTTTCTAATTGTTTACTTTTCACATTCTCGTTTTGAATTCATTGAAAAAAAAAGACAAAGACCGACTTTTCTAAGGGTCCACTAGTGGATCTTTCTTGGTTGCAAGATGAACAAGTTGCAGTTTGAAGGCCACACCTGTTAAAAAATATGCCAATGTAGTTATAAATAAAATTAATGATTACAATTATGTTAAATTTGAGAATAAACGTGTAAAGTAAATTAAATTGCACGAACATAACTGATTTTGAACAATTAGCACTTGTCATTTATAAGTTTATGAATTAAAAAGAGCTTTATTTTCTTAATAAAATTCTATTGCTAAAATTATCTAATGAATTCAAGAATATATTTTATCAAATTAAATTTATAACAAACAAACACAGTAATTAGTTATTTACTTATTTTACTACTTATAATTTGAAATTGGTTTCAACTCTCATAATTCTCGTGGGACCTAAACAATCACCTACTTTGTTTGGGCTGGTAAGCTTGCCTTTCACTGTCCTTTTCGATCTTTTATTATTCCTTCCCCTTTGACATTTCTCACTTATTTCCTTTCATTGCTTCATTTTTCTTTTAGCATGTGCTTCATTATTAATGGGGGAATTTACAAAAACGGCCAATTCAATTCTTGGCAATTGAAAAGTGTTTAATTTGATAACTCTTGCAAAAAAAGGTCACATTTGGTACCGAATTGTCTATTATACCCTCAATGAAAAATGAAACTTTTTTTTTATCAATTTGTCACGAATTTCGAGAAGAACAAGTAGTTTCCATGAGAACTTACATTAATGCTAGGTAATACCTAATGAATTCATTTGCATTTATTATCTATTAGGTATTGACCAAGAATTTTGGGGAAAAAAATAAAGAAGATGAAGTAGAAAAGTCATTAACACTATAAAATAATTATATGCATCCATTTCATAAGAAAGTCATATAATTTCATTTCTAAAAAATTAATCTTATCCAAATTTGCAATTGATTAGACTTTCCACAATTCTCGATAGAAGGTAATTTTTCTTTGAAGTCTTTTTTTGTTGATAAGATATGTTTAATAATTGTTATTCTTGACATTTCATGTCGTTCTCGACATTTTGAAAGCTGTTATCAACATTTGAATCATATTTATCTTGACATTTAACACTTCATTTGTTTAGAACAAGATTTCATTCTGAATATGAGAGTTTTCTACATTTTATAATATTCTTGATATTTTAAGGTAATTCTCGACATTTCATATATGTTTTATTTACTCACTTACAGTGAGAAGTGAGCATTTAATGTATGATTGACATGATACTTTTTAAAATGAGTATTATAGGTTATGTGTCAAATTATTATTCGTCATTACAATTTTTAATTATATAAATAATATTGTCTTCATTGTGGAATTTAAAATTGTTAATGAGAGCATTTTGATCTATATTATAGTACAATTGACATTGAATAAATTTTGGACATTTTTGTAAATGACTATGTAAAAGTGGACAATTTTTGCAGTTTCCTCTTAATAATTTAATATTACCTGAAATCCGAGAGGAGAATACCCCTAAGAGCTTCTTGAAAATCAATTATTCGATTTGGAGATCCCAACAAGGCTGTCAAAGATGTTACTAAATTTGGGGGTCTCTTACAAAGAAGAATTTGTAGAGACTTTTCGGGAACCCAAATTCAACATTGCATTTAGGAATAATATTTTGATAAAGAATATGTGGTTAAAAAATAAGATTTTTTTTTTATTTTACGTGTAATATTATTTTATTGAAGAAAGTAATGCTATCTAGTCTCACTGAAATTATAATATCAGTCTACGTTACGTTAATGTAGCATTAAATGATAAGTGAAATTAAGTCATTTAATTTCATATTTAATTGAACATATCACCTAACATCACGTAAACTAAGTAATAATATCACTAGGTTAAATAACATTATTTTATTAAAAAATTTGTGATTTAAAATTTTAAAAAAAAATGAAAAAAAAAGTATTCTGAAAATAAATGTGATCAACGTGGCTTCGCTGTGAAATCAATAATAAGAGGAACAGCAAGAGAAGAAACCTCAGTTTGCGGCCTTCTTCTCCTTCCTCTCTGTGCAGTCTTGTTACCCAAAGCTTAAAAATTTTAGTTACTCCACAGACTTTCTAAAGTAAGTATAATCTTTTTACCATGTGTTAATATGGCTATGTGTGTATTTAAATGAATAATATGAATTCTTTTCTGTATGTTGTAGAATGGAAGGAGACACCACTGAAAAGCTTTTAAACGGAGCAGAAGAAGAAGAAGAAGAAAATGTTAAGCTCAAGGACAAAATATGGAATGAATCCAAAAAAATGTGGATTGTGGCTGGACCTGGTATTTTTACCCGATTTTCATCATTCGGAGTAAGCGTCATTAGCCAGGCATTTGTTGGCCATATTGGGTCCACAGAGCTTGCTGCCTACGCTCTGGTGTCTACTGTTCTACTGAGGTTTGCCAATGGGATTCTGGTACGATACACCATCTTGATCTACCTTAACTTATTCACTGTAGGTTTTTTTTTTTTTTATTTTTGGCTAAAGCAGAACCAGGATTACCTTTATGCACGTTTCTTGATTAAGAATTCAAGAAAAATAAATTTGATTCTCTGATTATTATTATTATTTCTCAAACCTTAATGCTACACGGTGTGTTTTTAATGATTCACAATTAAATTAGAGAAAAAATTCAATGAACCATAAATTTGAAATATGATAAACAGGTCAATGATTCAATGTTATGTTTATCAAACTAAAAAATGTTTATGGCATTTGTTCAGTTTTCCTGTTTCTGATCTTGCTCAAGTGTATTAATCAATTGAGTGATGCGACACACACACATATTTGCCAGTTCGACTCCACATAAGAGGCTAGAGGAAAATCTTGCGTAGAAGGAGAAACGACATCCGAGACAAAACTTTCTTTCTAATTAGTATATGTTATTTGCTAGAAATTTATATCAAATCATCAACTTTAGCACACACGTATACATCCGAAGTAGTGCTTATCATTTTGTCAAGAAACTGAATTATGAGATCTTGCATTTTTCTATTTCGATTTGCGCAGTTGGGCATGGCCAGTGGATTGGAAACTCTATGTGGACAAGCCTATGGAGCAAAACAGTACCACATGCTTGGGGTATATCTTCAGCGATCATGGCTTGTTTTGGTTGTAACCACAACTCTACTTACACCAATGTTTCTTTTTGCCAATCCGATTTTAAAAGCTTTAGGCCAAGATGAAAGCATCGTAGAAGTGGCCGGAACTATTGGGCTCTGGTTTATTCCTGTTATATACTCCTTTATTATATCATTTAGCTGCCAAATGTTCCTACAGGCACAGAGTAAGAACATGATTATTACATACTTGGCAGCACTTTCACTATCAATCCACGTCTTTCTCTCATGGCTTTTAACAGTTAAGTACAAGTTTGGGATTACCGGCGCTATGGTATCCACAATTTTGGCATACTGGATCCCTAATGTGGGTCAGATAATATTTGTTCTCTATGGAGGATGTCGGGAAACATGGAAAGGTTTTTCGTTTCTAGCTTTCCAGGATCTTTGGCCAATAGTCAAGCTTTCTTTATCATCTGGTGCAATGCTCTGGTTAGGCTTATTTCATTTACTTGAACTGTTCTAAAAGTATATTAACCTGCCAAACCACAAGGCCGTGATTTGTTTATACTATAAAATAGTAATATATTGTTATGACATATTGTACATATGTTTCATAGTGTTCATGAGATTCGAGACTGAAATGCCTGGCGTGGAGTCGTGTTTTTAGTATTATAATTCCAGAAGTTATATCTTTTTGCTGCCCACGATTTTCAATATATGTCATGTTTTTATATACCTTTTTGTATTATTCCCTAAAAGAAATCAATCATTCAATATGCAATTTTTTTATCATAAACCTTTGGTTTCTTAACAGTCTTGAACTCTGGTACAACACAATACTGGTTCTTTTGACCGGAAATCTAAAAAATGCCGAGGTTGCAATTGATGCTCTTTCTATATGGTAACACTTTTTTCCCCTCATTCTTTAATTTCCTTTTCGTCCTAGCATCGTATAAGAATGAAAGTGCACTTTTTTTTTCAGTCTTAACATCAATGGTTGGGAAATGATGATTTCTCTTGGTTTCTTGGCCGCAGCAAGGTATTATAATTGTCCTTATTTTCCTCAAAGACACAAAACTATCTGAGCTTGTATATATTTCATATCGATCTTGCCACTTTTGACGTATCATCAATTATTATATTTTAGTGTTCGTGTCTCAAATGAGCTTGGAAGAGGGAACTCTAAAGCTGCGAAGTTTTCAATCATTGTGACAGTGTTAACGTCATTAGCCATTGGACTAGTTCTATTTGTATTTTTCTTGTTCTTTCGTGGACGTCTAGCTTACATCTTCACTAAAAGTCAAGATGTGGCCAAGGCAGTTGCTCATTTGTCACCTCTCCTGGCATTTTCCATACTCTTGAACAGTGTTCAACCGGTTCTTTCTGGTAAGCTTATGTTTGGTGGTTTGTTACATCATTTATGCATTATTTTCACACAACGATCATTTTTCATCAGGAAGAGAAACTTAAATAATAGCAGCTATAATACGCTGATGAGCTCTTGCTACAATTTTTTTTCCCTCTTATGATAGGTGTTTCCATAGGGGCTGGACGGCAGAGCACAGTAGCATATGTTAACATAGGATCCTATTACATCATAGGAATTCCTATTGGAGTTGTGCTTGGTTATGTTATCAAACTACAAGTTGAAGTGAGTTTTAATCATTTTGCTTATTCCATCCTTAATGCTCTTTGACATATTCTTATTGACAATTCCTCCAACCCCCGATCTCCACCAAACGTGTACGGGGAAACAAACACAGACACAACACAGAAAAAGGGATAGCAATAATAAAGACAAAACACTTGGCTCTTCATGAAAACCAAATAGTTTTTTCTTTCGTTTTTATGCACCAACCAGCATGAATTTTTCTTTATGCTATGATCGATAATCCTTTTTTTTTGTTTTTATGGTTATATTTGACAGGGTGTTTGGATTGGAATGTTATTTGGCACGCTCGTCCAAACTATCATACTTGTAATAATAACTTCCAGAACTGATTGGGATAACCAGGTAACTTGGATTTGTTTTCCCTTTCACTTCTAGTGGTTGTTTTTAAACAATTTGATACCTTGGTATGAAGATCGACCTGCTAACTATGGATATGATGTCGAAAATAGACTAATTTTTACATCACGCTTCAATTTGATTACCTATTCAAATGTCTATTTGTTGTAGGTGGATATTGCTCGTAGACGGGTAAACAGATGGTTTGTGGAAGCTGAAACCGATACAAATTCGAGGTCAGCTGCCTGACGAAAAATTTCCCCTCAGCATTTGTGCCGTATATGGCCAACCAATTCATGGAGAAATTCCGGAAATCAATCAAAGGCAGATCATATGGATAATCAAGAATTACAAGGCTGAACAATGTACTTAAATGAAGGATAGTTTCCCACCTCAAAGTGAAGGATCATGCGCTAGGAATTGACTGAATTCCAAACTTCAGTTATTTTTCCATTAGTTTATTCGCTTTCCTTAGTTTGTCACAATTGTTTTGCTTATTTCGAAATCACTTGTTTGTTCTGCTATTTTAAGTTATGAATAACATTGTTATAGACAGACTTTGAATCTGTAGATCGTTCTCTTGGCATTTTGGTTCTGAATTTGAAATCATTCTCTTGGCATTTTGGTTCCGAAATCATTGAGTTCTGATCAAGCATCAATCTAGTGAGCACGCTGCATCAATTCGTTTCCCTTATAGGATGTGTTTCGTAAATTTGTATGATACACTTGGATACAAATAAGTAGATTTGACTTAATTTAAACAAAATTACAAGTGACTCAAATTTGGAAATGGACAAAATTCGTTTGTACGATCTTTTACGAGGCTAATCAAAACAAATTGAGTGCGTCAAACCAATTGCAAACTAATTGAAGAGGTTAGGTCACCATTTTTTCAATTTGTCGAGTCCGATTTTAATAACTATGATTTAGATAGTGGAGAAGAATTTTGATTGTTTATAAATTAATCGATCATTTAGCTAGTGTTAAACTTCGGCAGAGCTAGTAACTGGAGTGAAGTCGTAACAGGGTAGCTGAACTGGAAGGTGCGACTGGATCACCTACTTTTCAGTGGAAGCTAATGTTTGTTGGGTATTTTGATTTAACACTGCTTTACACCCAAAACAAAAAGGAGGGAGCTATGTATAAATTTAAACTTGGAGAAGAAATTCTTTTTTCATTTTTCGACGTTGAAGTAAGACCAAACTCGTGAGCTTATTATCCTAGATCGAAACAAGCTGATAGGACCTTCTCTCTCTTTTTCTTTTTTTTTTTTTTTGCTTTCCCATGTCCCCGTGTGGTGACATGGGGATGAAATCTAATTAATTCCCTTTCAATGGTGCAAGCCAACTAACTTCCTCTTGGACCAATGCAACTTTACTCTTGGATCCACTTGAGCATGTCTTCCAAATCTGCCAGCAGACAAATTTACTATTGGTTACATGTGGGGACCTATTGATATAAACATTAAACTTTGCTTTTAATTCTCTACCTGTTTTCCAAAGGCTTATATTTTTATATTTAAGATATCTTCCTTTGAACCCATTTTTTATTACTAAATTATTGTACTGGAATAGACTGATTCAAATTGCATGAAAGAAACGGAAATATAATCGTTACCGCAACTGAGAAAAAGGGATGATTTATGATTATATTCACACCACATTGTAATTATATTGAAGGTCATTAATCTGTATTCATTATCATATTTATATCCTTAACATTTTTCTTCATCACATTATTATTTTTAACATTTTATTAATAAAAAAAACATTGTTCTTAATCATTATTTTCGTCCAAAAATATTATTTATGTGCTTTAAAATGAGAATCAAATATTTAATCATATTTTTGCACAATTATGTTTTTTCTTATTTTAAAATATAATGATCAAATGAGTATTTTTACTCTTATCTTAAAGAAAATTTTCGAGAAAAGTCATAATCAAGAATAATTTATGTTAATTTGAGTGAATTATTTCAAAATTATTTAGTGACATTATTTAAATAAATACATAATAAATAATGTATTTATTTATGTAAAATAAATACATAATAAATTAAATAATTCACCGGCAGATCTTCCAATAGATAATTCCATTGAAAACTATATAAAATAGTAAAATAAATACCAAAGGAAAAAAATTGTTGGTAAACTTTTGAAGCAAAATAAAGTATTTTGTATGCATTGACTATCGAGTTGAGACCAATCGGTCGGGAGATTTTGCAAAATGACCTATGAATAGTGGCTTTTTAGTATTTTCGTTAAAAAGTCAGTTTTACCCTTAATGAAATGGGTCATTTATTGCAGATCAAGTCCTCAATCCTTATAATTTTTTCGAAATTAGTTTTATTCTTGTTTTTATTCATCATCACTAGACGTTTCTTCTAAATCTGATTTTTCTTCAAATATTTCTTCATTTACTTCTATTTCTTCAATATCAACTTCTTCACATTCATCTCTAATTTGTTCAAAGTCCGTAATTAATATTCTAACTTTCTTTTTTGGGCATTCAGTGCTAATATGACCTTCTTCATTGCAATTCCAACATTTACATCGTTTTTTATCTAATGGTTTTTTATTATAAGGTTTATATTTTCTTCTAAAATATTTTCTTTTTTGTTTAAAATATTTCTTTTTAAACTTATTATATTTTTTATATTTCTTGGGTTTTATTTTTATTTTTCTTTTATAATCATAACATCCCCAATTTCCTGGTATTTCGGTATCTCTACAACAAATCATATCTTGTATAAATCCTGATTGTTTATAAATCATTTGATTACTACACATAGTACTTATTTCGTCTTTTATAGTTCTTATAATAAATTCTAATGTATATCCTTCTTCATTTCTTTCTAATTGTTTTTCTTTAATCTTATTTTGAAAATAACTATTCCATGGTGGTGGTAATTTTCTAATAAAAACTTCCTTATAATAATTATTATCAGCTCCACTTCCAAACATCATATAATAATATTTACTATATTCACAACAATATTCATTGAGGTGACACATATTACAAATTTGTAAATGTTCCATTCTGTTTTTAGCATCTTCTATTTCTTCTAATCTAGCTTTAGTACTTTCATTTACTCAATCTTCTCCAGCAAATTCTCTATAAATTCTTGTAACAACTCTATTTATTCCTTCTATTATACTAATTCCAAATCATGCTTCAATACTATCTTTCCAAATACCTTTTGTTGTTTCTTCTAATCCTCTATACCAATTAAACACATTTCCTTTAAATGTTGCTAATAGATATTCATTTCTATTTTTATTATCTGTATTACTGCGATTATAATTAAAGTGTGCTATCATATTAGTACTCCATTCATTTATAGCTCTTCTAACATCTAATTCACAATCTAAATTTAAATATGATCCTGCAATTTTCATTGGGTTTGATTCTCTTAAAATTGGTTTAAATTGATCTCTATACATTCTTTCTTTGGTAGTTTTAAAATCTACTTTTGTATTAACATATCTTTTAGGGTCTATTTCTGCTTCATATCTAGCTGTGCTAGTTTCTCCATATTCTTCTTGTTTAACTGCTCGTGGTCCTCCTGTTTTTCCGACCATATGATTTTTAGTTATTTCTTCACAAATTTTTAAGTCTTCTAAGTCAAATATTAAATTTTCCATTTCTTCATTCATTGTTCTTCTATAGTTAATTTTCCTTCTTCTTTTTCTTTAAGATTTTCTTCTTGTTTTCTAAGATCAATCAATAATCTTTCTATGTCTTCTTTTAATCCTCCATTAAGTTTTATTAATTCTTCATATTTTTCAATTTTCTTTCTGACTTCTTTAAGTTCTTTGGTATAATCTGGTTTAAATGGTTTTTCTTTATTTAAATTTTCTATTATTCTATTTAAAAGATTTTCTATTCTTAAAAAGTTATTTTGTAGTCTTTCTTTCTCTTCTTCGTAGCCTATTTCAATTCTAGTTATTTTTTCATCAATTATTTTTATATTTTTCTCAATTAAATTAATTTTATCATTCATACTCATATTTTAGGTTTTTTATAAGATGGTTTTTCAATTTCAAATCCTAATTTATTTAACAGAATATCAAGTTTATAATTAATAATGTCTACTTTTTCTTCTAAAGTTGCTATTTTATTAATATTATTTTTCTGTGCAATTTTTGATATTCGATTTTGAATTTCTTCAAGTTTAGCTTCATCAAGTATTTCTAAATTATTAATTTGTTCTTTTATTTTATTAAATTGTTTAGACATATTTTTGCTTAAAACTTCTAACCTTTCTTTAACCATTTCATCTTTTGGATCTATATTATTTATTTCGTCTATAACTTCTACATCTTTAGATTTTAATTGTCCTAATTGTTGCCATAAAAATGCATTAGTCCAATTTGTAGTCATATTTAACCATTCATCTATATTTTCCCATGAGCTTAAAGGTTGAAACAGAGTTGTATTCCATTTTTTAGTTTGATAGCTTCCTATTGGTAATCTAATATTTTCTATTTCTTGTTTATCAAATCTTATTTTTGTTGGTAAACTCATATTAGTCTGGTATATTTAAGGAATTAATTATTATATTATTTATCATTTGTCTTATTTCTCTTCTAAATTGTTCTTCTCTTCTTAATTCTCTTGTAATTTCATTCCTTAATAATTCTCTTTTAATTTTATTCCAATTAGAAATTTCCCTTTCTATTTCTCTACGATTATTGTCAGTTATTATCTGTTCTTCTAAAATTTTTATTTTATTGTCACAAAATTTTCTAGTTATTTCAGGCATATTCTTATTCTATATCGTCAAAACTAAAATCAAAATCATATAATTCAGAAACTTCATTATAACTTACATGCTCGTAGTTTCAAAAGTTCTTTCACTATTTTCACTATCTAACTTAAAAATATAATCATTTTTATTATTTCTTTAGGCAATTTTTCTTTTAATCCAAATGATACAATTGTAAGGCATTTTTCATAATATCTACTATCTCTTTTTATGAAATTTATTCCTCTAGTATAACTATCATAAGTTTCCGGAATTTCTATCATGTGACTATAATCAATATTATTAGTATATCTAAAAGGTACAGATCTATAATAAAACTCGTAACTTTCCATGATAAAAGTTCTTCAAAGTAAACAATCTCATAAAAATTCTTATATAATAATTTTCATGCAACTTTTCAGACAATAAATTTTCTTGTAGCTTAAAATAAGGGTCTTACCACGCTTCGCCAAATAGCAAGAATGTTATATGTTCCTGGTCACCTTCGTCACAAGAGTTGGCCAAAGTCCGATAGCATCACAGCAAAATGGACACAAAGGCACTCAAAACTCTCAAACAGACTCACTGTGTAGAACAACACTCAAAGCGTAATAAAAGATTTATTTCAAACTCAAAGATTTTATTGATCTGAAGATAGCTTGAAAGCTATTATACAAAGATTTTTACAGAGATTGATACTCCGAAGAGTGGTTTCTACTCTCTAAAGAGAATGATTACAAAGATCATTGTTGAAGGTTTTAGATGGTAGTTCAGGATGAGATTTCAGATGGCTAATTTTCGATGATCTTTTCTAATGAGAAGGGTCTCAATTTATAAAAAGGCTCGCACTTCACCGAGAAGCTTCTGGCCAATCAGATTTTTACAACACAAAAGTAAGAGGTACAATAATTTCAAATGTAGTTGAAAATATTAAAAGTGGTTGTTGGTTGTCTTTATTCCAGTGTCGGCAATTTCTTTTGATTCCAGCTTGACAGCTGTCTTCTTATCTTCAAAGTTCACATGGTGCTGTCAATCACGTTTTTCTTGATCGTCCTTTACTTGTGGACGTGTCCCATAAGTCGGCAGGCTTCTTTAATGCATTCTTTACTTCCAGAAAATTGATCGTTCATAATTCCACAGATTTTTTCTTCAAGAATTTTTGATTCTTTATCTCCTCTACAGATAAGGATCCAATTATTACTCATACCATAGACCATGTATCTTTCTCCATAAAAAACCGCATTGTTGAGCAGATCGATTTTATTCCGAGAGCTCGTCTGTAAATCATCCATTTTCTATTAATAGTGGGCAATTCTTTAAAAATCTGAATCTCCTTGAGTGGATTTCCATTATTTTTCCGAATTGTGATGAGATGATGTTCTCCATACCACTCTGGTTCTTTATATTCAGGACTAATTGTGTAAAATCTCAGTTCAATCGGTTGTTTATCGCTGAATTTTTTAACACAATTAACAAATTCTTTGTCAAACTGTTCAATTTCTTTTAGATCTATCCCTGGGAAGAGTCGATCTAAAAATCCAAATGCCGCCAATTTTTGAACAATATTAGGATCTCGCTCCTTGAACCGCACCGATCCTTGGATAAATCGCCGTTGGAAGGGTCATCAAATATAGAGAACTTCCTTCTCTGAAATTATATACCCATTCTGAGAATTCATAATACTCATTTTCCATTGGATGTAGATTAGCTCTGATGTGATGAGTAGCAATTATTCCCTTTGGTGATTTAAGGTCACCAACTGGTGATTTTTTCTCTTCTTGGAATTCACTGATAACGAGGGTCGTTCCAATAGGCCTTTTGATAAGGATGTTTGAGTACTAGACTCAGCGGCTCCTTTTCCACTTGTAAATTTTTCCAACAATTTGTCCATACTGACAGGTAGTTGTTATGGACCATTTTTTATGACTTTTTCCTCTTGCGAGGTAAGAGAGTCATTTCTCTTAAATTTTGATTCTCCACTCGAGGTGGATGTATTAATCTCCCGAAATGGGATGTGACTAGCCTTTCGGCTGTATTCACCTTTTAAAGGAGGATACTCCTGGCTACAATTTGCAAAAAAGTCTAAACATTCTGACAATTTTCAACTATTTTTTCTTTGTTATCATTCAATTTTTCAATCTTTTTCCCACTTTCAACAACTTTGCTAGATAAATCACACAAAGTTTGTCGAATATCAAGATGATCTTCTTGAACAGCAAGATAATCTGCATTAAAATCTGTTAGAAGATCTTGTAACTCATTTGTAAATGCTTCAATCTTTTCCATATTCATGATTCCTGCTCAAGAAATCAGCAAATAAATTATCTTTTCCTTTAATATATTCAAATTTAAAATTATAAAAAGATAGTAACACTTGCCATCTGTGTAATCTTCTATGTTGAGGTGAATTTGGTAATTTATTATTTACTAGTCCGTTAAGTTGTGTATTATCAGTTTGAACAATAAATTCCTTGGGTAACAAAAATATTTTAAATTGGTTTATTCCTTTAACAACTGCCAATAATTCTTTCTCATTGGTTGAATAATTTACTTCAGCATTATTAAATGTTCCACTAGTATACCTACAAATTTCATTTAAATCAGTTTTTAATAAAGCACTCCAATATAAATCTGAAGCATCTGTTTGAACTATTAATTTATCTTTTTCATCAAGAAGTCTAAGTTTAGGTAAATTTCTACAATTTTCTTTTAAATTTTTAACACAAAGAGTATGATCTTCATTCCAACCTAATTTATTTGATTTTCTTAATAGTTTCTGAAGTTTATTTCTTTTTTTCAAGTTTTTCTATAAATCCTTCAAAGATAATTAAGACAACCCAAAAACTTTTGAATTTGTTGCTTATTTTCTAATTTATCAGGAAATAAAATTATTTTTTCTGAAATATGAGGTTGCAATTTTATTCCATCACTATTTATTATCATTCCTAAGAATTCACTTTCATGTTTTGCTACTTCTGCTTTTTTTCTGACTAAGTATTATACCTTCTTTTGAGCAAAGTGTAGCAAAAATTCTAAGATGTTTAAGATGATCTTCATATGTTTCTGAACAAACAAGTATATCATCAACATAAACAATAAGAAAATTATAAGTTTTAAAGATTTCATCCATTCTTCTTTGATAAATTTGTGGTGCATTTTTTAATCCAAATGACATAACTAATCATTCATAATGTCCTTGAGGAGTACTAAATGCTGTTAATGGTATACTATTATCTTCTAGTTTAATTTGCCAAAATCCAGATTTACAATCAAATTTTGAATAATATTTTTTATTCTTAACTATATTTATTAATACTTCTTTATTTGGTAAATAATATCCATCAAATTAAGTATTTTTATTAAGTTCTTTATAATTTACTACCATCCTAGGTTTTCCTCTTTTTATCTCCGAATGATTTCTAACCATAAAAGCTGGGCTACTATGAGGGCTATTACTTCTCCTTATAAGTTTTTGATTAAGAAATTCTTGAATTTGTATTTGAAATTCTTCCTTATCTTCTTGATTATAGAGCATAGGTTTGACTCTAATAATGATTGTTGGTTCTAATAGTTCTATTTTAGCTGTTGTTTTTTATTTTTCCCATTTTTCAAGTGGGTTTTCATTATAATTTTTAGCTAAAAGATCTTTTATTTGATCAAGAGTAATTGTTTTGATTGAATAATTGAGTAATTTTGGTATAAATTCTATTTTTTCACCACGCTGAGCTGGCTGAACTCTGAATGGTTTAAATTCTCTAGCAATTTTTAGTAAATGTCAACATGGTGTTTTTAATTGAATAGTATAAATATTTTGACTATATTGACTAAACTGTTGTAGAAAGTCATTTCCAAGAATAATATCACAATCATTAATATTATATTGGTAAACATTTCTTATGGTTACTATTTTAGATCCTATTATAACTTTTATATTTTCATTTTTATATTTTAAAGATTCTCTTACTCCAGTTATTCCTTGTAAAGTTAATTGTTGTTTATTTTCTATCCACTTTGGTAATAAAAATTCTTTAAAGACAGTTATCTCAGCTCCTGTATCAATTAGAGCACAAGTAGTTATTTTTTATTCAAATACAGTTATTTGTATATATACACTTATTGGGAATTTTATTTCTCTACTCATTTTTCTTTAGGGCAATATGTAGTTATTCCTTGATGTATAATAAGAATTCCTTCTTTGTCTATTTTATAATTATCAAGACTATTTAAAAATGAATTTCCTAATAATATTGGATGTTCATCAAAATTCATATTATTATCAATATAGCATTCTATGCTTAATAATAAATTTCCTAATTTAATTTGAACTTGTCCTATGATATCACAAGAGTTTATTTTTCCTTCAAAATCTCTATAACTATAAGGTTCAACTTTTTTCTTTTAATTCCTTCATCAATAAGAGAGCAAATATGATTCTCGACTTGCTCAAAGATCAATAAGTATTTTAATTTCATTTATCCATTTATTTCCATTAAAAAACTTTCCTTTGATTCCATAAACACCATTATTTTTACTTTGTATTATTTTTGAAATACTATGTCTTACTGTATTATTTCCAATAATTATTTTATTTTCTTTATATGTTATTTGTTTTGGTATTATAGGTTGATCAATACTTATAGCATCATCATGTCCTATCTCAAAATTTTCTATTTTTTCTATGTCTTGTTCTCTAGGTAAGATTGCTTCTCCTATATCCCTAAATTCTTCGTCAATTTCTATAAAAGGTTTTTCTTTATATATATTTCCATAATTACTATTTGTATAACAATATAATCCTTGATATAATATAGTAAAAACTTTATTATCGTCTTTTAATATTTTATTAGTCATCTTAAAATGTAGACTAAGACAATCATCTAAATTTTTATCATTTATATGTACGCAATATCTTGGATAACAAGTAAATTTTAATTTTTTATAGACTAAATTTCCTTTTACTATTCCTAAATTTCCATTTTCTGCAGTTATACATCTTTCATCTTGTAGATTAAGTATTATAGGACTATTAATTCCTTCTTTAAAACATGATTTTATTATTATTTGTATTCCAGCAAGGTAAACATAAGATATTTTATCTCGTTTTTCTTGTTTTAATTCTCCTAGGAATTCATTAATATTTCTTTTTGTTATAAGATTTAATTTTATTTTTCCTTGTGTATGTTTAATATTTATGGCTTTTTCTATTTCATGATATTCGTTAATGACTAACTTCTTTCTTCTGAAGGCTGATCCTAAAATATTAAATAATTTATTTTCTCCTGGTGGTTTTAGACTTAATTCTGCTCTATTAATTTTTCTAAATTTTTCCCAATCAAATTTTCCTTTTAAAGCATATCCCTCTATTCCTTCGTATACTTCAGTTTCTAAATTTTCCGAATTTTCAATTTCCATGATTTTTAGGTATCTAATTTTTCAATTATCCTAATTTCATTATTAAGAACTCTTTGTATTCTTTTTAAAGTTTTCATTTCTATAAGAATATACATTTTAACAAGATATCCTATGTCTTCGTCTAAAATTTCATCAAAATCTATTAAAAGAAAAGTAATTTTCTTTTCAAATTTTTTCTTTATTTTAAGACTATCGGAGTCTTTTATTTTATTAATCAAATTTCTTGATTTATTAACAAGATGTTGAATATAACTATCAGTATCTAAATATTTAGTAGAATTGTTAACGTACCATCCTATGCAAATTTCGTTATTATCTTCCATTCTCTAATGTCGTTAATTTCTCAAGATATAGGGCTCTGATACCAATTTTATGTGACCTAAAATGCAAAAATTCAAAAATAAAATTATTAATCAATATCAAAATTTTCGGCTCAAGATAGGTGGAATGAGTTGATGGTGAAAAAAAGTTAATTTTTATTGCAAGAGGCAAACAATTTTGTCGAATCCAAAATTAGAATTAAAGTTATGAGGACTAAAATGACTTATTTTGAAACCTTTTATATTAAGGGTATTTTAGGTAGTTTATATGTTTGAATAGTGAAATGGGTTAGTTTGGAATTTTGGCTTTGAATTTGGGTCATTTGCTTGTATATCCCCCCAATCGGTCTACCTATCTTTTCTTTTCATTTTCTTTTGAAAATTTAATATGATTTCAAATTGAACTATAGTTCTATTAATTATCTGTTTGATATGCATTATTGAGTGGAGAATGTATTTTAAATAGTGATTTGATGGAAAATATATGACAAAAAAAATAAAAAATAAAATTTGAATTTGCGTGTAATATTGTTTTACTGAAACAGATGTAAATCTATATGTACTTATAACTAAGTTAGTCAATTTGAAAAATAAAAATTATATATAAATTTTAAAGAGGTCAATTTTTTTTTTTTTTGCTTGGGATAGATCGTGACCGTAGATTATCAAGTTCCAATAACAGACGTTGGATCCTATTATAAAAAGCAAGTTACATCGCATCTATATTCTTCCACAACTACCTTCGTCATCTATATATTAATCTGTTCGATAAAATGTTACAGAAATGGAAATCTTTACATACAATGTGATGCTGTTGGGTTATTTTAAAGTGGATCTTGCTAAAGATTCAAGGAAGGCTTTAGAATTCTTCGTGAAAATGTGGAGAGAAAGAGTTGTACCAACAGAGTTATATTGATTATCTTTAATTTTATTGTGGTCTAATAAAGTCGATTTCTGCTTTAGGTGAAACTAATTATTGTTGTTTTTATTGCCCTGTGATTCACTCGAACCAGAGGTCCTTGTAATTAAGGAATTGAATGGATATGTTGCAATTTCATTTAGATTGTTTGTTATTTTGTACATTAAATTTTGAACTTCAGCAATTTTTTATTTTTTGAGTTTAAACTTTAATACATTAACTTTCCAAGAAAAAAAATATTAATATAGTAATCATATATATATATACATTTTTAAATTGTAATTCAAATTAGTGACGAAAATAGCAATGCAATGTTGTTGTTGAAAGCAACGACTCCATTCGTAGGTGATTTTCGACGGATAAAGTTGGTGTCAATATCGTTGCTAATTAGCTACGAAAATTACAATTGATATAACACCAACACATTTTTATATATTCGTTATAAAAGCAACGTATTAACTTGAGCGTCCAAATGCATAAGGTCGTTACACCCCATTTTTCTGTTACGAGAGTTGTAGGTCTTTGTTTCTAATGTGTGTCTAGTCCTTTGTTTGATCCCCATTTTGGAGTAAAATGTGTTTTGAAATAATGATTTTTTGAAGGATGCGTAGTTAAAAATTTAGGAAATGTTTTTTATTTACGTGTAAAATTATTTTATGAAAGAATGTGTGGATAAAAATGAATTTTGAAACAATGGGGCTCACACATGGGCTAAATGTACAAACAAATACATGCAGGATGGTGGGTCCCACCAAATCCGAAGTTGAACATGAGTATTAATTGGAATATTCCAAATATAGTTTCAATAAAAAAATTTCATAAAATAATTTTTATCTATAATATTATTTTATAGAAGAATGTGTAATAGCAAAAATTATAGGTTAGCCCATGTTTGATACACATTTTTCAGGAGAGAATATATATATATATATATATATATATATATATATATATATATATATATATATATATATATATATATATTTATTTATTTATTTTTTTTATTATTTTTTTTTGCTGTGACGGTGAATATGTAGTTGAAAAAGAAGGAAAAATTAGAAAAATATTTGAAAAAGTGAACTTTTTGAAAACAATGGGGGCAAACATAGGCATAATTAATTAACGAGTCCATAGTAAGGTAAATGATTTGATGGTACATTGGCAGAATCTCACATGTAGCCCCTGTTTTGAAAAAGTGAACTTTAGCCCTTTTTTTGAGAAGGTGAACTTTTTGAAAACAATGGGCTGGTGAGAGTTCGATTTTGCCTTGTAATATGAAATTTGGTTCTTTGTAGGTATTAATATGACAGTTCTTATACCCTGACCTGTTGAGATATATTTCTCGATTTACCTCATCCACAATGCTCTAGAGACGGGGTGTGTTCAACCTTTTTTTTTAATTAAAAAGTCAACCTTTTGGGGTTCAACCTTTTTTAATTAACGAGTCCATAGTAGGGTATAAATGATTTGATGGTACACTGGAAGAATCTCACATGTTCTGTGTAGTCTGACTATTCAATGGACACACCTTTTTATCTGATAAGATGCAATCAAATGATTAGTAATACGGTTTGACAGTAAATAAATAATAAATTATTAATTCCCTTTACCTACTTCATCACCATAACTGTCTGTGCAAATCTTCCGTAATGCCAACCAAAATATAGACAATAGTTCTCTGATTGCACTTCAATTCTAAGAAAAATTGAAATTAAATTTCACTTTTCACATTTTTACATATTTAATTGTCCAAATTTTTCATAAAATTGATTTTTTTATCTTTCATCCACATGTTCACATTTTCTTGATTTTTAAGGAAAAGTTTTTCCCATCACTTTGGTGGGAAAAGCTTTTCTAAGCAACTTTTTTTTGACAATTGAAACAATTTCTATTCTGCAATTGTAACAAATTATATCTCATTAATGGATAATTTTCATGAAAAATAAAATCAAACGAATACCAAAAGATCCAAAATTTCAGTATTTTTGAGGTGAAAAATTATACCAATAAAACATAATTAATTGACAATTCACAATAAAACAAGTTCTAGATAATTTAATTCTCTAAAATTCATTTACTTTCCACTCAAATTTCATTCTTTCAATCAAACGGACCCTAACTTCTATCACAAAGATTTTACAAACCAAAACCAATAATTATATAGGTTAATAATATGTAATCTAGCCCCTGTTTGAGTCACATTAAAATTTTCATTCTAATTCTTCTACTCATTTTCAATCACACATTTTTTAATAAAATAATATTTTCTACCACATCAATAATTTTTCCTTATTTTTCAACCACACATTCTTCATCAATTTATTATTCCAAAATACATTATTCCAAAATAATGTGGCTCAAACATACGCCTAATATAATTGGTGCTACAACATCAACTTAAATGACACTATATGATAAGTTCAAATTTAAGATCAGTTCTAAAAATTTTGAGACTGTAACACTAATTAGTATAAGGCCTTTAAATATAATTCACTTTAGTCCTGTAAAAGCAAAAATGATCTATTGAAGAGCCTTTAGGGTGAAGTTTATTACTCCTTTCTTTTATCCTTCCCTATATTAAATATAAATCGACAATAGTTTTGATCAACAAAAGTGCTTATTTAATGTAAAAATTCTAATCAACTAGCCATTTCGGAATAGAGGGAATAACAATATCCAAATTTTTTGATGTATTAGACATAGAAACGACACCACAAAAGTAACACAACCTTGTTTAAACATGGAGATTTCTACATCGATGCAATTTCTCAAGTGAATGAGTACTCAAAAATCCTTCATCATAAATACAACTGAGAGAATTTTTTGGCTCTTTTCTAACCCAGTGTGATGAATTTCATTGCTACAGTATGCAAGTCTTAACCTAGTGGTGGCAATCGAGCCGAGCGGGCGAGTGGCTCGCCAGCTCGGCTCGTACTGTAGCAGCCCACGAGCCGTTCGGGTTAGTCAAAAGACGAGCCCGAGCACAAGCCGAGCGGGCTAGATCACTAATCGAGCAGAGCCCGCTCGGTTTTTGCACTGTAGACGAGCCACAGACGAGCCCGACTCATGGGCTCGTAGCATTATAAATAAATAAATGAAAAACGAAATTCAGTGACCAGAACGGTTACTGAATTAAATTCAGTGACCGTTTTGGTCACTGAAATTTTTTATTTTTTTTCTCTATAAATGCCCACCCCTAATTAACATTTTTTCCCACCAATCCTCTCATTCTCTAATCTACTCTCTACAATTTACAAATGACCAACATTCAACAATATCAAATTATCAATTCATTTCATTCTATTATTATCTTCATCTTCTACAATTTTTTTTTTACATTATTTTCTTGATTTTACTTTTACAATTCATTTTATACACTACTACATAATTTTCATTCACTTCTCAATTCTACATTTCTACGTTCTACTTCAAGTCTTCAATATTCAATTTCTATTATTCACAAATGGATCCACGACAATTTGTTGAAAACTTGTTCGATATGGACGGCAAAATATCTGCCCAAAATCAAATTGGGAATGAATTTGCCACTCTCAATGAATTACAAATTCCAGAAAACATTAAAGATTTCGACGTTCGTGAAGGTAGTCATTCAATTGATTTGGATGACGTTGATGTTAATCCTAGTGTTCCAATTGATTTGGAATAAGATGAAAAACCTATATTAAATATTCCCGATGCATGAGGGAAGAAAAAGGGGAAGAAGTAGGCAAAATGTTGAGACTATTTCAAATTGGTTAACACTAGTCTGTGGTCGATAGACTTCCAGAAACTAAAACAGTATGTAAATACTGCCAACAACGACTAGCATGAAAAAAAGGCATTGGAACCATTCACATCAACAGTCACTACAAAACATGTGCAGCCAAACATGGGCTTCTTCCAACTGGTCAAACGCAACTACAGCTTAGTACTCCAAGCGTCGGTGCTACTATTACGCTACTTTCTACTTGGATGTATTCGAAAGAGGAAGCTCGAACGGGAATGGTGAAGTTCGTTGCCGCGGCGGAGCTGCCACTAGCAATAGTGGACAACCAACATTTCGTAAACTACGCCAAACAATATCTTCAATTAAGTTACGTTGGGGTAAGTCGAAATACTCTTCGTTCTAATAGAACTGAATATTTTCTTAATGCAAAGAAATTATTGATTGCGGATATAGAAAAATATGGGAGTGTGATATCTTTAACTTCGAATTTGTGGGAATGGATTAATAAGAGATGTTATATAACATCAACTTCACACTATATAGACCCACTTGGGTCATGTGTAAAAAAATTATTGCTTTTAAAATTGTTGAGTATTCTCATAACGCTCAAACTATATTTAATGCTATTATGTTAATAATTAGAGAATATAAATGCGAAAGTAAAATTCGTTCTTTTACGTTTGACAATGCTTCCGTAAATAAAGTTGTTGTCGATAAATTACATAGAGTACTTCAACCCGATTTCGGTTGTTATTTATTTCATATTCGATGTGTGTGCCATATTTTAAATTTAATTGTACAAGACAGTTTAAAACACGTTAAGAATGAAATTAGTTGAATTAGGAGTGCACTTATATATGTATATATATATATATATATATATATATATATATATATATATATATATATATATATATATATATATATATATATATATATATATATCACAATTACACCTAATAGAAAATAAGCATTTGAGGAATTTTGTGAACAAGTTGGGAATGAGCATAACCTTTATTATTGACGTAGGTCATAGATGGAATTCAACTTACTTATTATTAAAATCCTGTGAAAGTTTTGAAGCGTTTATCACTGAATTTTATAACAATAGGCATATTAGAGACGAAGACTATACTATCTTAAATGAATCCGATTGGACTATAGTTTTTTTAATTAAAATTTTTTTGGAAAGTTTTTATGCGTCTACAAATATATTGTCTGGTATTTATTATCCCACCAGTTACATGGTTTTTGAACGTTTTTATATAACTGCTAAGGTTTTTAAGAGATATCAAAATGACCCCGATTTTCATGTGGTTATATATTCTATGGAATTAAAATTTAGAAAATATTGAGAAGAATTACGTATGCTATTTCCTTTAGCATGCGTCATGGACCTCCGATATAATTTATCGAGTACTAAATTTGTAATTGATCAAATTTCAAATGTTTTAACTTTTAATATGCCTATTACTTATAGGAATTTGGAACAAACGTTAACTGAAATGTATGAATTATATGCTTTACGAATAGGTACACATATTACTTGTGTACCTACAACTCCTCCTCCCACTAATATAAACGATGACGACGCTGAAGTTTTAAATTTATTCGAAAACATTAACTCATATAGATATGATTCAACTGCATATGCATGTGGTTCCTCTAATAGTAGTAGTTTGTCTTCCACTGCATGCACTCAAACTTCGAGTACTAGTCCAAATGCGTTGCCATCTGAATTAATTGATTACTTTAGTTATACTTTGCCTAGTAACAAATCAGTTAGGAAAAGTTTAGAAGATGTCATTGAATTCTGGCGCAATACGAACGCCGATGGCCAATAGTTTCTGCAATTGCAAAAGATCTATTAACACCTCCGGTTAGTACTGTAACTTCGGAGTCTGCTTTTAGTGTAGGAAATAGGGTTCTCTTTGAGATTCGAAGTCGACTAAAAGAAGATATTTTGGAAGTGTTATTGTGCGTGAATGATTGGGAAGACGCTAATTATCGAATTCAATATAAATATGCCAAAATTGCATGTAATCAAGTAAGTTTATCTTTTTTTAAAAAAAATAAAAATGTTTTAGAAAATGTATATTTATTATTTTAAAAATTATAAATGTTTTGAAAAATATATACTTTTTAAAAAATAGAAAATGTGTTATGTGTATGTATGTAAGATTTAGTTAATTAATTATAGTAGTTTTTAAAAATAATAATAATAAAAAAAGACGTCAAATATGACGAGCCGACGAGCTAGCTCGCCGAGCGGCTCGTTTTGGGCTAACTCGGGCACGAGCCGAGCTCGCCCAAAAACCCTCGGCACATTAGCAACGAGCCACGAGCTTTGCTCGTGCGAGCACGAGCCTAGCTCGTGTGAGTATGGGTCGGTTCGGCCCATTGACACCACTATCTTAGCCTAACTTCTTTTCTACATAAGCCATATATAGGGATGTCAACGAACCAAATCGAGCCGGCTTGCAAGCCAAAACTCAAAGCTTGCGCTCAGTTCGAGTAAAATTGGTTCGAACTTTTTTTAGCCCGAGTTGAACCGAACTTTTGCTCGACCAAAAAATCCAGTCTAACCCAATCTTTCGATTCAAATGTTATTGAGTCGAGACGGACCGAGTGGAGCCCACTCGATTTTTTTTTGTTAAAAAAAGGCAGCAGTAGTAGACTATGATTGTCGTGCTGCAGGGAGCAATCACATATAGCTAATGTTGCCTTGTATCATAGGGAGTAGCTGCTTGCAATGTATCATAGCTCTTAGCTTGGTTCTATCGAGAAGAGAGCCTGATCGACTCGGACTTTTCTCAGATCGACCCACGGGCCGTTCGAACCAACAAGTTAAATTGACACCCGCAGCTATATAATGATTTCGCAAAAGAACATCTAAAGAAAACAAATATAGGATGGTTGTATTACTCACTAATTACTTAATTTTTTATTAGATCACTTTAATTTTGGGCTTAATTTTAAAATAGTCTTTATACACAATTAATTACAAAAGTCGGCCCATATAACAAATTAATAATTTTCCCAACATTCTAATGAACAAATTATGAAGGATTTTGTAAGATTAGGTCGAGTGATTACTAGGACTTCAACTTCTCCTTATTAATTCATTTTAATATAGTCCTTGTTTGACACCCATTTTATGGAAGAATTTGATTTGAAATAGTGATTGATGGAAGAATGTGTGGTTAAAAAGTAAGGAAAATTTTTGGGTTTATGTGTAATATTATTTTATTAATAGAATGTGTGGTTGAAATGAATAAAAAAATGAGAATGAGAAAAAAAGGATGTCAAACAAGGGCATAATTCCATATCATGACAATATGTATGTATTCTTGTTTATCAATATTCCTAAGTCATTTACCAATCTCTATCGAGTAGAATTAAATTTATCATCTCATGTAACCTTTCTATATTTCTATGAAAGATGTGAATATGAAAACGCGAGCGATATTTGAAAGAGCAGGCTACCACTAATTTGCAAAATTACGAAATTGGATCGAAAGGAGACTAGGGTAATGCTCCAAACGTCCAAATATTTCAAATAATCAATGTTACTAAAGACATACCAAATTTGTTATAATAAAAAAACAACATTCCAAATGATAGAGTACCTTTAATATTTCAAGTCTTAACCAATTAAAAGTAATTAAAGCAATTGCACAAACTTCAAATCCTCTTCCATCCGGTTTGTGTTCCAAATTCCCAAAGGTTTGGTCGTTAGTGTGTTACGTTTCTAAAGTTGTTTTTGGTGGTTTGTGCTTAATATTTTCAAGGATCTTTAAGATGATCAATCATTCACATTTTTAACCATGACCCGACCATCAATTATCCTAGCTACTTGATCCATGTGTTGGAAAACGCAATGGAAACAAAAACACAAAAATAAGCACGACAGAGAAAAATGTAAATTTAATATGATTTAGTAAATCTTCAAGGAACCTTTATTAGTTGAGAAAATCTCACAATACAACATTCTTCACTCTATCACATTTTACTTACACAAAATTAGAACAATCAATGTATGACATACCCCCTAATTTCTCTCTAACAATTTTCTCTCCCATGCACTCACTTTTTGGCTGTCCCAAATTCTTTCTAGACCCAAAGAAGAATGTATTCATGGTGTTGTGCACAATAAACTCAATGACTCGCTTACCCTATTTATAATGAAAGCCTTCAGCCTTTTTCCTAATTGAGTATGAAAGCTTTTTCCCAATCATATTAGCCTTTTCTTCTAATAAAATATTTTTATACCCAAAAACTAATTGTTGAATTAGGACTTTAATTAGACTACTATTTTGACTCCTAATTTAATTCTATTCATTTGAGTTGAATTCCAATTATCTCCATCTTGACTCAATTTTTTCAAATATCGACATATGCCATGACATCCATCATCGCACCCTTTTACTGATTGGCGTCATAGTTCTTCAATATGTTGTAGTGGAACAAACAAAATTCAAAACTCGTCAAACCTGTCTTTGCAAATTGACTTCTTCATAATACAATCTTTAAATCACTAGCAACGTAATTCGTCCACACCACCTAAAAATTTTTGACGATGATGAAAGACCCTTTTCTGCATGATTCTATGACAACAATTTCACATCTATGTGACTCGATCACAATAGCTCCACCTTGATGTCATTCTATCATTGTAACTTAATCACCACAACTATACCCCTGGATGACTCAATCATCCCCGGAGATCAACCTCGAACTTTGAACATTCATTTTTAACACAATTCCAAAGTTTGATACTACTTGTTGGGAAAATTTCTCACCACTCTCAGCAGATTAGATTAATATTCGGCAAATATATGATAGCTTGAATCTCATATTTCTGCTAGCTGGTGTCATGTTAAATTTATTATTTTAAAATTGTAACTATTAAAATTGAACTTATTTATTTTATTTCTATTTTCAACATCAATATCTTTATTGTTAGAAAGTTGCCCAAAAACATATTACCACACATTAGAATTAATTTGAGAGCATAGAAGGTGGCAAGAAACATCCAGAACAATTCCACGACGTGTAGATCCAATTTAAGACATATTTTGGGAGATTTCAACTCTTTGTAATTCTTGTTTTCTTCTTAGTATCATGTTACGCTAGATTTTTTTTTTTTGTTAGGAGAACGATGAACCTTGTAATAAGATTGTATCTTTAATTTTACATATTTGATATTAAAGACACGATTTTGGTCATTGAGTAATTTATACGATTATCTTTCCTTTACAATTATTGCGTACGGAAGTCGCATGAACTTTGTAGCTTATTTTATGTATTCGAAAAAAAGAAAATAGACTCGACATAGTGTTTATCGTCATAAAGTCCGACGGGTAATCGAAATATATCGCTCTACTCTATATGAATCTTTAATTGTTCATAAAAAATCATGCACTCTTGTATATTCGCATCTGTTATAGATAGGATTGGTCAAAATTTTCGAACTGGATCCGAACCGAACCGAACTAAGCCGATTGATTCTTCTTAAATTAAATACCTGAACGGGTATCTGAATTTAAAATCGACAGGTTTGGTTTGGTTTTCGATTTTAGATGTTCTCTATTTTAGATGAAGAACAGAATAAAATTCGAATCTCCCTAATTTTTTAAATTTTTTTATCTTATCTTAAATAAGTCAAATTATTTTATGTTTCTAAATAAATTTCCTAACTAATAAATTTAATCAAAACCCTAAATATGATTTTACTATTTCTAATTTTCAATCAGCTCGACTTAATCAAATTGACTTAAATTTTACTCAAATCTCTTATTCTATCGTAGCGTCGTTTCTGTCATTCTATTATTGTGAACTCGACATCTTCTTCTTTCTATGATTTAAATAGTCAAATCTATAAAGAACTTAATAAAGAGATGTGAAAAAAAAATCACAATATTGAACTACGTTATTTTGTAGGAGTTCAGTTGAACAATCATTGTCGAATTCATGTAGTGTTGTTGTAAATATAAAAAAAAATTAATTATTATACGGAACTCAGGAACCGATTGGAACCGAACCCAAATAGTTCCATAATTAAATTTGGAATTGACGATTCCATTTACTAAATTCAAAAAAAATTCGAATTTGGTTCGGTTCGAACCCAACTGGATCATGTCCAGCCCTAGTCGTAGAAATATATTCGAGTCATATATGAGAATATGTTTAACTTTACTCTTCGGAGTGTTTTAAATAAAATAGGAGCATTGATTCTTCATAAATAAATCTTGTTGAAAAATTGTACAATTAAGATTAAAATGGATTACTACGAGTGGATTTGGAATTCTAGTACTGTTGTCATTCATAAACACACGTAAACTTGCATTTAATATAATTTGCATTAAGCCTAGCTTATTTAGTTATAATTGTATACTTAGATTTTTTAGTTATAATTTAGCCATAAACACAGCTATTATTTTATAATTGTTTCGGTTAAGGTAACATTACTTATAATTGAATTAAATAAATCTCTATAGGAACGATACTTGGACTCATATTCACTTTATTGTTTGTTAACGAATCATACACTTGCGATATTTTAAACGAACACATATTGATAAGTGCATTTTTTTACACACTTATATATGTCACAAAACATGGATTATTGTCGAAAGTAAGAGCTTGTTTGGTAACACTAAAAATTCAATTAAAATTGAAAATATAGCCGTTATTAGATCCCACCCGTCTAATAAAAGTCAACAATAACGGCTAGTTTTTCATTTTTAGTTCGATTTTAATCTCTACCAAACACACTCTAAATGTGAATATGGCTTAATTTTGTGTAATTTGTGTTTTGTAGGCTAAAAATGATGAACGTGGTAAAAATTCTGAAAAACAAGTGGAAAAGGGATAAAATAAAGCAAAATCCAAGTTTGAGGACTCAAGTGCAAATACTGAAAAGTTGTGTCGATCTCATGATAAAGATTTGAGAGTATTTTTGGATGAGGAAAGAAGTCAAATGGACGAAATACAATTGAAGTACTATCACATATCAACTTCCAATCGAAAAAGTTATGCTTCGAATTTTCAGTCTCAGTTTGAGACCCATTTTTGGCATAGAAAACATTCGAATTTGAAAACTTATAATTCTAGAAGATTTGTAGTCATTTGAGTTATCTTTCCAACGTATTTTAAATCGCCCCAATCAGATATCAGAAGAGAAATATACGACTAAAATACTGAAAACTATCCGACGAAAGAAATTTATAACTATGCATCGCATAGTTTAAAATCCATGGGACTGCATAGAAGGCTTCAGAGAATTTCGGAGGAAAATTTATTGTTCTTTGTAACCGCATTCAACATAACTATGCGGTCGCATATTGTTTTTCTGGGCGCGAATTTCTAGTTTCCTTATTTCGTTCCAACTCTTATAGAAACCAATCTCTGGACATCTAAATAAACTACAAAGCCGTCCAAAAACTTGAAGAAGACATAGAGGATGAAATTTTCAAGATTGGAGAGCATAGAACGAGGAAAAAACACAAAATTCATCCCAAAGGCGTGAAGATCCAAATCCATAATTAATTGGGTGATGTCGTTTCTTGATTCTTTTTCATGTTTTCTTCTTTCTACTATACTAGGCTAGGTTAATCAGTGCTAGGTGAATGATGAACCTTGTAATTTGATATTTTGATCTTTAGTTTTATATATTTGAAGCAAAAATACGTTTTTGAATTTTAGAATGATTTATATGAATTAATTGCCTCCATGATTATAGTGTACGATAATTATGTGAGTTGATGATTTTGTTCATACATTCGAGAGAAGAGAAATAAATTTGACATATATAAATCATCATGAAATCCGATAGGTAATAGAAATATACCGCTATGTCACATGTGAATCTCTAAGTGTTCATAAAATTGCATACATTCTTGTATATTCGCATCTGCCATAGAGATATAGTCGGGTGGTATACGATGGTAGGTCCAATATTACTTGAGAGAGATTGTTGGATAGGATAGGAACATTGATTCCTCATAATTGGATTCTTGTTGTCAAATTATAAAACTAGGGTTAGAAATAATTATTACTTGGGGAATCGGGATCCTAGTGCGTCCTTCATTCATAAATTACATAAAATTTGTATTCAACCATCAATTGCATTTAGTTTAGTAATTCACACTTGCATCGTAGTTGATTTAATTCTTGTTAATATTATCGTTTCGATTAAAGTCATAGTGAATAGAAATCAAATTGAATAAATCTATGTAGAAACGATACTCGGACTCAAAAAGTCAACTTTATTACTTGTCAAAGATCCGTACACTTGCGGGAGTTCACATTCAAAATATATTTTCGCGTGACACATATTTTTCGTGACATGTTATATAAATGAGAAAATAAACATGAATAGTAAAAATGGTAATGAAATATATACACTTTTTATTATTACAATTGGGTATAATTTCTTAACAGGCTTCCCATGATCCCATCAACACACACAAGTTACCGGTTGCCAAGCAAGGCGAGCTTTTCTTAGTTTTTATCCCTTTGATTCTTCTGATTTTTCTCTTATGCTGCTGGAAAAATATTTTCTTTGTTGATTTAGAGCCTGTTTGACAATTATTATTGTAGAAAAAATAGTTTGAATAATGATTTTGAGGAGAATTTGTAGTTAAAAAATATGAATTTTTTTGATATATGTGTAGAATATTTTATTATGTGAATGTGTGGTTGAAATTGAACATGTAGCAAATCATAAAATAATTTAATGGGCATCAAACAGGCACTCAAAGTCAGGCGCGTTTTAGAACACTTTAAGTTGTTATAAAATATAGACGTGTATAAATTTATTCGGGTAATTAGCAGAAATGATCCCTATTGTTTACATTTATTGCTAAAATAGTCCCTATCATTTTAAATTTGATATTTATACCCTTATTTCAAACCTTTGTTGCAGAATTGGTCTTTTCCGTCCACTTCCATTAAATCCTCTGTTAAATGAGGCAAAATGGTTTTAATTTTTTCTTATTTTTGTCTAAATATTGTGGGATTACTACGGGATATCAAACGAAGTTGAAATACCGCATTCTTAATACAATTTCGAAGTGCTCATGATCTAGTTTCCTCCATCCCTAACGACGTGCAAAATGGCCAACCGTAACAAAAGTTACCACTCGTCGAAGTAAGCTATTCCAAAAATAAGAAAAAAATATGTCTCAATTTTGGAACAGCCTACTTTGACGAGTGGTAACTTTCGCGACGGTTGGCCGTTTCGCACGCTATTAGGGATGGGAGAAATTAGATCGTGAGCATTTTGAAATGGTATTAAGAATGTAATGTTTCGACTTTATTTGATATCCCATAATAATCTTGTAAAATTGAGACAAAAAAAAAAAAAAAGAAAATCGATTATATATTTTGAAATGGCCTACTTTGACGAGTGGTACTTTTGCTACGATTGGCCGTTTCGCAGCCGTTAGGGATGGGGAAAACTAGGTTGTGACCACTTCAAAATGATATTAAGAAAGTAGTATTTCGACTTCGTTTGACATCCTGTAATAATCTTGCAAACTTGAGACAAAAATAAGAATAATCTTTTATATAATTTGGAACGGCCTACTTCGACGAATAGTAACTTTCGCTACGATTGGCTGTGTCACACATCGTTAAGGATGGAGTAAACTAGGTCGTGAGCACTTCGAAATGGTATTAATAATGGAATATTTTGACTTTGTTTGACATCCCATAATAATTCCACAAAATTGAGACAAAAAAAGAAAATCAAAACCATTTTGCCTCATTTAATGGAGGATTTAACGGAAGTGGATAGAAAGGCCATTTCCATAACAAAGGTTTGAAATAAGGGTATAAATATCAAATTTAAAACGATAGGGACTATTTTAGCAATGAATGTAAACGATAGGGACTGTTTCTTCTAATTACCCAATTTATTCTATCTTTTGCCCTAATTAAGATTAATTAATAATCATAGAGAAAATGTATGTATTTATAAATTTCTTAGTCTATTTTCGTTTAGTACATATGCATTGTTCACAATTTCCTAGATTCTTGCGTATTTTTTTTTTGTCGGCATGAAAAGTCTTCTGTTCAACCTATTATATGTGCATTTAAAGATACTGTTTGATTTGGCTAACATGGAGTATTAAATCTCTACAGTGGTATCAGAGCTGCAGGCCGTGATTCTTGGGGTCTCGATTTGGGCAGAACGTAACCTGTCTCATTTAATTCGTTGGTGATTTAATTTCTTGAACCCTAACTTAGGACCTTTGGTGAGTTTGTTCCAGTCTTTACCTAAGTGCACTGATTATTGCTTATACTGTTATTGTGAATCTGAAATACTGTATATGTCTTCAATACTGTATATTGCAACTGTGATAATTTGTGCAATAGCTTGTAAGTGGTTACATGAATTGTTGAAGTTCTAGCCTGAAATTAAATCTGTGAATCTCTGAACTGAGTATATACATTCTGCTGGTTGTATAATTCATGGTATTGTCTCTGGAGTGTTGACATTTGAATTATAATTTACTGTGTATACTCCTGGTATGCTCTGCCTGACCTGCATTCATTAGCCATTCATTCAAACTTTCAATATGCGTTATTCTAAATTTGAATTGGAAGTTTTTAATGGCAAAGGAGACTATAGTCTTTGGCGCCAGAAAATGAGAGCTCTTTTACTTCAACAAAAATGTGCAAAAGCCATTGATGAGTCATGGCCTACTGATATGGATTCTAGTAAAGTTACTGAACAAGATGAAATTGCATGGAGTTCGATTTTTCTGCATTTATCTGATAATGTGCTTAGAGAAGTAGAGAAACAAAAACTGCTGCTGAATTGTGGAAAAAATTGGAGAAAATTTATTTGAATAAAGCTATGCCAAATAAAGTTTATCTCTTAAAACAGTCTTTTGGTTTCAAACTTGATCCATCACTTGACCTTGATGCTAATATTGATAGATTTAATAGATTAACCCGCGACCTAACCAACTGTGACGAGAAACTCTCAGATGGGCAGTTGGCTGTGGTTCTATTAAATTCAATAGGTGATAAGTACAAGGATGTTAAAAGTGCTATTGAATATGGTAGAGACACTCTAACTACTGAGATTATCATTAATGCTCTAAGAACTAAAGAGTTAGAGTTAAAGTCTGATCGGAAAGAGTCTTCTAGTGGTCTGAATTTGATGGTTAAGTCTAAGTTTAATCCTAGAAACAATTATGCCAATAAGAAATTTGGACACAAGAAAAAGGGAAATCAAAAGGATAAAATGAAGATAAAAGGAAAAAATTGTTTTTATTGTCAAGAGGAAGGTCATTTTATCAGGGATTGTCCTAAGAGGCTTAGTGATAATAGAAACAAGTTTAAAAAGGATGGGGATGCAGCTTTGGTCTGCAATAATGAAACTTATATAGATGAAGTCTATGTTGCTGTTGCCCATCAGCCTAGTCAAGAGTGGATTCTTGATTCAGGTTGTACCTATCACATGTGTCCTAATAAAGATTGGTTTTGTGATTTTGAAAATGTAAATGGTGGTCAAGTTTTAATGGGTAATCATATGGCATGTCAAGTTAAGGGCATAGGAACCATCACTTTAAGAGTAAAGGATAATAATGTGCTTGTCTTAGAAAAGACCAGATATGTTCCTGACCTTCAAAGAAATTTGATTTCTTTAGGTGTATTAGATGACCTAAACTATGACATTATGATCAATGCGGGATACATTAAAATCTTGAGGAATTCACACTTGATTGTGGAAGCTCCCAAGAGACATGGACTTTACATTTTACAAACTCAAAACATTTTTGACTCCACTTCAGCAGCACTTTCTGTTTCAAATGATAAGTCACAAATATGGCACAAGAGATTGGGTCATATTAGTGATAAAGGGTTGCAGATTTTGAAAAAACAAGGTGCCTTTGGAAATGATAACATTGAGAAACTCAGTTTTTATGACTATTGCATACTAGGAAAGCATAATAGATTACCATTTTTGCCTGGAATGCATAAATCTGTGTCTATTCTGGAATACTTGCATGCTGATCTCTGGGGACCAGCTAATGTGCCTACTCATACTAGTTTTAAATATTTCTTGTTAATCATTGATGATTTTTCTAGAAAGAATTGGATATTTCTGTTGAAATCTAAATCGATACATTTCTTGCCTTTAAAGATTGGAAGACTTTGATTGAAAACCAAACTAATAAAAGGGTAAAAGTATTAAGAACTGATAATGGACTTGAATTTTGCAATTATGAGTTTGATGATTTGTGTAAATTGCATGGTATATTGAGACACAGAATCATACACACACTCCACAAAGAAATGGCTTGGTGAAAGAATGAATAGAACTTTACTTGAGAAAGTTAGATGCATGCTTTTAAGTTCTGGTCTTCCCAAGCTATTTTGGGGAGAAGCTACAAAAACTGCTAGTTATCTTATTAATAGAAGTCCTGCTAGTGCTATACATTTTAAGATCCCTGAAGAAGTGTGGAATGGTAGACCTGTTGACCTTAGCAACTTAAGAGTATTTGGGTGTGCAGCCTTTGCACATCAATATGAAGGGAAACTAGATCCTAGGGCTCTTAAGTGTGTCTTCTTGGGTTATGGTGAAGGGGTAAAAGGGTATAGACTATGGGTCAAGGAAACCAAAGGGTATAAGATCATAATAAGTAGAAATGTGGTGTTCAATGAAGATGATCTACCTTGTTTGAAAACTGATAGTAGTTCTGGACCTTTAAATCAAACTGATAGCATAGAAAGAGAGATTGAAATTGAGGTGGAGCAAGTTGGTGATGATAATCAATTACCTAATATTCAAACTGGAGAGGTTGAAGTTGATGTTGAATCACATAGAAATGATGAGGTTGATCATTGTGATACTAATTTAGAGACAAATCAGACTTTAGGTGATTATCAACTAGCTCGGGATGGGCAAAGAAGACAAGTTAGACCACTTGTGAGGTTTGATGATGAAGTGTCTTTGCTTACTGTTCAAGGTTTTATTGAGTGTGAACCTGTTTCATATGATGAGGCTATGAGTAGCAAAGATTCCAAACATTGGCTTGAAGCAATGCAAGATGAGATGGAATCTCTTAAGAAGAATAAAACATGGGTGTTGACTAGTAGACCTAAAGGGAAAATGGTTGTGGATTGCAAATGGATCTTTAAGTTAAAAAGGGGGGAACAAAGTGAGAATGACATTAGATACAAAGCTAGACTAGTGGCTAAGGGCTTCACTCAAAAAGAGGGAATAGATTTTAATGAAATCTTTTCTCCAGTTGTAAAATTTACAACTGTTAGAGTGATTCTAGCTTTAGTAACTCAGTTTAATTGGGAATTGGAACAATTGAATGTCAAAACTGCCTTTTTAAATGGAGATCTTGATGAAACTATTTACATGGAACAACCAAAAGGTTTTGAAATGAATAAAAATTCTGACCTTGTATGCCTTCTTAAGAAATCCTTATATGGTTTAAAACAAGCTCCAAGACAATGGTACAAGAGATTTGATACATTTGTGCTTGGACTTGGGTTTAAAAGAAGTAATTTTGATACATGTCTTTATTGCAAAGGTAATGGTGGTGAAAATTCACTCTATCTTCTTCTTTATGTTGATGACATGATTTTAGCTAGTCATGACATAAAAGAAATAGAGTTAATTAAAACCAAATTGAAATCTGAATTTGAAATGAAGGACTTAGGTCCTGTTCGAAAAATTTTGGGTATCGAAATTAAAAGGAATAGAAGGGAGGGCATACTTAGTCTAAGTCAAAAATCCTATGTTTTGAAATTGTTGGAAAAATTTTCTATAAGTGATGCTAAAAGTGTGAGTATACCTTTAGCAAATCACTTCAAACTTTCAAGTGATCAATCTCCCAAATCTGAATTTGAGTTAAAAAGAATGGCAAGAGTGCCTTATTCCAATGCAGTTGGGTCTGTTATGTATCTAATGGTTTGTTCTAGACCTGATTTGGCTTTCTCTATAAGTGTGTTGAGTAGATTTATGTCAAATCCTGGTGAAACTCATTGGGAAGCTATGAAGTGGCTTCTTAGATACATTAAGGGAACTTGTGACTTGGGGATTCATTATAGGAAGCAATCTGATGGTGTTATCTTGAGGGGTTACACTGATTCTGACTATGCAGGCGATAGGGATAATAGGAAGTATACTTCTGCTTATGTGTATACTTTGTGTAATTCATGCATTAGTTGGAAATCTCAATTACAGAAAATTGTTGCATTATCTTCAACTGAGGCTGAATATATTGCTGCAACTGATGCTATAAAAGAAGGTATTTGGTTGAAGGGACTTTTAAATGAATTTGGCTTTGTGAAAGATGTTGTTTTATTTTCTGATAGTCAATCTGCTATATATTTGAGTAGAAATCCTGTCTTGCATAATAGATCTAAACATGTTGATGTGAAATTCATTTCATTAGAGATGTTATCTCACAAGGTGTTGTGAAACTTAAGAAAATCTCTACTCATTTTAACCCTGCTGATGTTGGAACTAAAGTGCTGCCTTTAAATAAGGTTTTGGACTGTTTAAAGCTGCTTAACATTGATACTTGCTGATTTGTGTATCAGGTAATAAGAGCAAATGATGCCATAATGGAGAAATCACTTTAGATGAAACTTGGATCATTGTACCAAGGTGGAGATTGTGGAGAATAAGTGGCACAATGAAGGATTGGGCCTAGACTATTGGGCTGACATGTGGACTGTTGGGCTTATTACTTTGGAGACTTCTTTTGGAAGTTAAAAGGGCAAGGGCTGGGCATATCTTCTACACGTGAATATTGGAAATTAAGAAAAATCTCTCATCCTCTCAGCTCTCTCTCTCTCTTCGCAACTCTCTGTCATCTCTCTACAGTTTAGATTATTTTAGCTCTCCATTTAGAAATTCTTATTAATCGATCATTGTATAGCCTTAGTTAAACTCTTGAGTGATTTGTTGTGAGCTATTAGTTTGTTTCCTTGTGTGGATTCATTTGTTCGATTGCAAGAGATCTCGATTCTGATGATTCTTGAGTGATTCATTATTGAGTGTTAATTGTAATAGTTTAGCCCATGTACTTCTCTTGAGTGAGTTGTAGGGTGCTATTGGTGTTTCCTTTTGTGGAGACCATTTTCTGATTTGTAGAGGGTTCGATGTCTATGATGTGTGATTCTTTGTTGATAGATCGGTTGTAAAGAAGAACGGTCCTTATCCTTGGTTTATAAAGTGATTTCTTCCGATTGGCGGAAGCTCAAAAGGGGATTAGGAATTTTATTCCGAACCTCTTGCCTTAGGGCGAAAATTCTCTCGTGTTCTTTACTATTTTTCAATTTCTTGCATTTTTATATTTGTTGATTGAATGTTTGATTTGGCTAACATGGAGTATTAAATCTCTACAGATACATTAATTTGTTTTGTTGCTTCTATAGTTTTTGTTTCGAGCTTAGGATGCTGGAAACATTTATGGGTTTATCATGTGCTCAGTGTAAATCAAATTCTTGGACGTAGGCTTTTGTATTTTGATATATACATTGTTGACATGATGTTGATATCTTGGTGTAGACAGTTGATAAAAAATATTATAATAATTGTTAGCTCGATTTGATTTTCAAAGATTTCATAAGTGCTTATCTATTACAGGAGCTCCCACTTAGCCATCAGCTCAAATAGTAGTTGTTGCTCTTGTTTTAGTACATTAGTTTAGTGTCGTCGATACTGAATTGACTATGTGACTTTTTTGAATTATCTGACCCAAATTACCCATTATTTCTTGCCAATATTCAGCATATAATTGGCTGTATGTACAATTACTTGAATACATGGCTATACGTGGACAAGTAATTTGTTATACGCTTAAGGACAATCAATGGAGGCTAAAAGTTTCTAGTTCGACTCTAAAATCAACTAATAGGAGAATAATACGGAATTAAACTTATCAATTAAAAGTAAAAAAATAATACGGAATTAAACTTATCAATTAAAAGTAAAAAAAAGTCACTTTTTAATTGTTTTAGGTGTTTAGTCAATCAAGTCAATTTTGACCTATGTTAAATTGTCACAATAATAAATAGAGTAATAAATAACACAAAATTTGATAATGAAGAAAACCCTTAATTGGCTAAAAACTATGTGACCAAGCTAGTAACTTCCACTATAGACATAAGAATTTATAGTATGGTCCAGCCTAGAAAACTCACTAAACTCACTGATTTAATTCCTACAATCTCGAAAACTTGCTGAAACGTGCTTCACCAACACCTGCTTCCGATCTTCTGAAATTGTCTATTTCTTGTGGGTCACCAAGAACACCTTGTTCTTGTACTCTTCATTTACTTGTGGTCCAACCTCCCTCAATTTTCATCAACCTCTGAAAGCTATTAAGAAAGTACATTATTGATTGTGTTTAGGAAATGAGTGTTTTGAATTATATGAATTTGATGTTTTTCCTCAACTTGTGGTTGATTGATCTCAAGAATAAAAAAATTAATCTCGACATAATGATTCAATGAGGATGTAAAATAATGAACAACCACCCAGAAACGTATTGGGCATTGGGTATTTATAATAAGAGGTATTTGTGTAGCATAGGATAGATAGAGCTCTTGAAAATCAAGACTACGATTTCACGTATAACACCATCGCTCGAGCTTCAGGCTAACAACGGATGAGCGAGAAATGTGTCACTCGAGCAATAGGTGTGCGACAACAATACTATTTTTTGGGCTCAAACATCAGTAAACGACAAGCTAACGTAAATTCGGCTACTCATTCTCCTTGTTCCATACTCAAACCTAAAAACTCATAGTTCATCTATACAATCCTCCAAAAGACTCTTTGACTATTACAACTCTTTTATAACAATTCTGTTATTTTATAGTGATCATTTTGTCTAAAGAATTACTAATACAACAAAAATTCTAACAAGAGCAAACTAAATAATCATATAATGATTCATCTACCATTGCTACAATAAAATGTAGGTAATTAATGAAAGGATGGATGCTTCATGGCTTACGCAAAAAAAATTAGAATTTAATCTTGTTGGAATTTATGGGTTAGTTGATTATTAAAATATATGAACTGAAAAGTTTCCAATAGGTGGATCGATGGGATGCAACTCTTCAAGTGCAATTAGTGCATAATAAAGAGTCATGATCTTTTAATAAGGTGCATTTAGATCATCAATCAAGAAATTGTGCCATCTAATAGTTAAAATTAAATTGTTCCAGAAGATATGATCATTCGAAAAAATACATGATCAATAAATAGAAACCCTCCTAATTCTATTTTCTTCACTCCAAATCAATTTCATTTGATTAATATCTAATTATTTCCTTCTCCAAATTATGTTACATGTTCGATATTTAGTATTCAATATCTTCAGTTCTAAAAAAGTATAGTCAAACGTTGTTCGTCTTGCAAAAATAATTTTGCTATATTAATTTTGGAAGGAGCATTGTATTTTGGGAGACGTACGTCCATTTGATCATGTTAGCACCGTTGCAGAGGGTAAAATCTGTCTTAAGAAGATCTGTATTCACATACCTCGCTTCATTTCATCTGCTTTTAATTTATACGTTTCACCAAGTCTAATTTTTTTGTTCTTATCTTGATTTTTCTAAGTCAAAATTCTACTCGATATTTGACATGTATAAATCACGATTTTCTATCTTTGCATGCACGTAGTTTTAGTTAATGGAATATAATTCATGCATCAATCTATACTACATATATGCTGTATGAAGGATATGACTTGAAATTGGTACGCTTATTGCTGTACAAAGAAATTGGAAATAAGATGTAATAGTTAAAAAAATTGATTATTTTATATATCTGACATGTTACAGTTTTTTGAGAACGTTGAACAAACGATTGTCATAATTCATCTAACATATAGAACATTGAAAGTAAGGCAATCGTTGGGGCAAACTATATTTGTACCAGGATTGAAATGCAGTTTTTCAGCACCGTTCGCTTAAATCTAGATACCAATTGTACTAACTTGAATTCCAGAAAATGTTTATAATTAAAATATAATTCAGCTCTTTGGTCGATTTATTAATTTGGATTTTGGTATAAATTCATGAGACTAAATATGCATTCCATATAAAACCTTGTTAGATATAAGATTGAAATATTATATATCTGAAAGTAGCAAAATACGTACTCCATTTCTCACACTAAGAAAGAGATTAAAAACAAAAGCATTAATGTGAGTAATCGGTTACAATTTATGGCGTAAAATACCATATTATTCGTAGAGTTATATTTGAATTTGTAAAAATCTACCTTGGAACCACCCTTGCATATGCATACTTGCAATAATTGCAAGGGAAGACTTCAATGAATCGAGCACAAATTGGCAAAGTCTCACAAGCTATGCATCAAATATTTTAATTGATTGCATTCAAACTCATTGAGAGAAGTTGCAGAGTTTTGCAACCTACAATTTGTCAATGGAATTTGGAATATACTAGGTCGAAAAATCTGTCCACTTTTTAAATAATAACTTAAAAACGAATGTACAGTACGTTTTTCAAGATCGTGTCAGTGATCCATTTTCACACTGAATGAAGGTTTACTTGCGTATTGAACTCTATGGATGATAGAACGTAACTAAATATCGACCAAAAATTAAAACAATAACGAACTTAAATGTATCGTTGTCTATTCTAATTGTTTACTTTTCACATTCTCGTTTTGAATTCATTGAAAAAAAAAGGGACCGACTTTTCTAAGACTCCTCGAGTGGATCTCTCTTTTTTGGTATATAGTTGCAATTAATGAAAGTAAATTAAATTGCACGAGTGAAAAATGAACATAAATGATTTTGAAAAATCAGCACTTATCATTTTTAAGTTTATGAATTAAAAAGAGCTTTATTTTTTTAATAAAATTCTATTGCTAAAATTATCTAATTAATTCAAGAATGTATTTGCCTACACACAGACATAAATACTGTATCAAATTAAATTTATAACAAGCAAACACCGTTGACACACTAAAAGTGCAGTCCAAATTAAATAGCCCAAAAAGTGATACCCAATTGGGGAGTGCAGGATAAAGGCCCAAATAAGATTATTGTTGAATGTCGAGGAAGCTCACAAGCACAGTAATATCATCGCCCAAACTTGTAAGACTTCCAGAATCTGAGCGAATGGAGTGCATTACGGTCGTCCAGAGCGAGAACCTTGTTCTCGCCCAAACCTTTGAATCTTAACATGTGAGATATTATGATTATCCAGAATAGCAGTTATTAAAACACTTATCGAGCAGATTATCACATTCCACGATTTAAGGAGCCCATTTGAAGGCGGTTGAACGACAAAGAGTAATGACAGCAGTTAGAGATGGCAGTTCCACGACAAGTTAGCCACCATGAAGAAAGTGGGTAGTTAGAAAGCAATCAAGCAGTTTCCAAGTGGTTTGTCACGAAGAAATTATCATGGGAATATAAAAGGAAGAAAAGACATAGAGAAAAGACCTCAAATCAAACACTCTCAAATAGAGAATATGTAATTTCAATTTCTTAGATTAACTTTAATTATCAATTTTCAGTACTCGTGTGTTTGCGTTACTTAGAGACATTCTATTTATTTCCAATTGTAACTCTTATCAATAAAACACTCCTTTTTGGAACTTTGTCTTAAGAGATTTGTCTCTTACACAATCGTCTATTTCTTTTTTAATTTTTAGCGATAACTAGGGCTGTCCGTGGGTCGGTTCGGTTCGATTCTGAAGAGACCCGAACCGACCCAAAATTTTCTGGTATTTAATAAATGGACCCGTCGGGTCCAAATATAATTATGGAACCGTTCAGGTTCGGTTCGGTTCGGTTCGGTTCCTTTCGGTTCCGTACCATAATTAAATTTTTTAATATTTTCAACAACACTACATAAATACAATTAATGACATTTCATTCGTAACTTTTACAAATTAACGTAGCCCAATTCAAAAATATATACAAAACTAGCCGTCCAATAAGATTAATTCAATGCATACAAATACCAAAAAGTAGATATTAATATTACAGCAAAACTACTTAAAGTATATTCATTTGCTTCAAATTAAAATGGGCTAATGGATTTTAAAATGATTGGGCTTAAAAATTAAAATTATGAAATAATATAATTTATTCAATTAATTTGCTAATTTGTATAGAAAAAAATAAAATAATTTAATTAATTCAATATAAAAAATAAAAAAATTATTTAGTTTCGGTTCTTGTTCGGTTCTTCGATTCTTGATCTAGACCCGAGACCCGACCCAAACCCATCGGTTCTCGATTCGGGTACCCGTTCGAGTATTTAATTTATGAAGAACCTCTCGGTTCGGTTCGGTTCAGTTCGGGTTCGGTTCGGGACTTTTGGACACCCCTAGCGATAACCCGCGCGAAACAATCTGGCACGTCCGGTGGGACATTGGTGATTAGTCTTAAAGATACAAAAAGTGAAATATTATGCCTCATAAACATTCTAATAAGGAACTAGCAAGTCAGGGAGTAGTCCAGTCTGTAATCGAGCGATATGAGGAGCAGCAAAACTCTCCATGAGCAGAGGGACAGAGTCAAAGCAGTCACAGTCGTTACGAATCAATGATAGAGTTGAGTCCTCGAACCATGCGTACATTGCTCGGAGAACTCACATAGGATGTCGTTGAACAGGTAAATCTACGAAATGTTTATAATATGGAAAGATTTACCCAAAATGGGAATACACATTATGATAATATGGCCAAACAACTGAATACATTAAATAAGATAATGAATAAGTTAGTAGGTCAAATGTGTCAGCCAGTTATGCCTATTGCAAACCATTTTCAAACCAGGACAATTGTGGGACATAATTTACAACATAATTCTTCTGGTTTGAACTTAAATCAAGGATTGAAACCACCATTTAGTTTGTCTGCTGGAATGCCAAACTTGAATGGTGGTAATGGGATTACTAACCTCGGAGGTACTTCAATTATAAGAGATAATGTACTGAAAGATGGACAGAATGCCCCGCTCGTTAATGATGGTTTGAACACTCAGTTTAATGGTAATAACGGCCCAAATAATAACAATTTTGTTGCTAACCAAAGACCAAATATTAGGCCTCAAGTGAATCAACCATTAAACCAACCTGTAAGAATTCCGTATGATCACAATGTCATGTTGAGGAATCAAATCATGGAGATAGTACATGTTCGAATAGCTCTTAGGGTACGTCCTGTCATCAGGCCTACTTACACGAAGCCATATCCTGATTGGGTGGATCAAGGATATCCATGGCGTGGAGGGTACAAAGTGCCAGAATTTTCATTATTCACTGGTTTAGGGGAAGTGTCCACTCTAGAACATATAGGGTGATTCACACTGCAGAGTGGTGAAGTAACCGATTACCATAAAATGAGGTTGTTCCCTAGTTCATTAACAGGAGTAGCCTTCTCCTGGTTCATTAACTTGCCAGCAAACTCTGTTCAAACATGGGAACAATTGGAATTGTTCCATGCTCAATTTTACAAGACTGAATCTGAAGTTATTTTGACGGATTTGGAAAATCTACGTCAAATGCCAAATGAATGGGCAGAAGGTTTCGTTCAAACGTTCAAAACAACAAGAAGTAAGTGTTTTGTACCTTTGTCCGAAAAGGAATTTGTCAAAATCACTCAAAGTTGTCTAAACTTCGGTCTAAAAAATAAATTCCAAGACATGGAATTTTTAGATCTTTTCCAATTGAGCGCAAACATGATTAGGTATGAACGATTAATAAGAGAAGAAGAGCAAATAAAAAATTCTAGCAAGGGGACTTATTATAAAGACACAAATTTTGATGTTCATGCCATTAATGACGAATATTATGATCAAATCGAAGTATATTTGACTGAATTAATCAAAGGAGATGCGTATACTTGTCCTATAATGGCTAAGCCTAGAGCGCCGGGCAAGGATGAGTCTATAAAATATGAAAACAAAAAGGTTAGAACGTTCTTGTTCGATGTAACCAAAGCTAACCTTATATTTGATAAATTATATAAGGATAAGCGGATAAACCTGAGCGATAAACACAAATTGCCAAGCCCTGAACAAATTAAGGGTAAAAAATATTGTACGTAGCATAATGCATTGTCATATTTGACTAACAACTATTTGGTTTTCCGCCATGTGCTACAGGATGCCATTGAATCAGGACTAATTACGTTTGAAGATAAGAAGAAGAGAACACTTTCCCACAACCACTTGAAGTAAACATGGTGACAACTGACTTTAAAAACAAGTTGCCAAAATTTAAGTTGGTCATAGATGACGGAGAAGAGGGCCCTGGGCCACTCCCTAGCATCTTCGAACGTATCAAAGGGAAAGAACATAAAAAGGATGAAGACGTCGTGTGTGCAAGATGTAAAGGAGAAGTGAGTGTGAAAATAAGGAACTCAGGAGCAAGGGCATCGTTATCATCGCCCTGATTTTGTTCCAAACGAGCAGCCTTTTAGAGGGCGAGATACATCATTTTATAGAGGACCGCCTTTTGAGAGCAGTTCAGACCAACGAATAATGTGAGAACATTTAGGCCACAATCTGGCCAACCAAATGTATAGTATTTATTCCAGTATAATGCAAGAAGGGTGACACCCTTCAATGAAATGAATAGAACCCAACAAAGGAGTTTTTAACGGAATTATGAACGAATGATGAGCCAACAACAGGGATTGCCATGTCCTAAGGCACCTAAGCTATTTGAAGTGTCCAATCAAAATGTTCTCGAAGACAGTGAAGAGACTGGTACAGGCGAATCGATGGGAGAATTGCCAGAGAGTTCTTCTGGGAGATCAAAGTTTGAGCGAGACAGAAGGGATGAAGAAGATACAGATCAGCCCCTTACTATTCAGTTCGGTATCTTACCTCCCGTCATGGCTAATAACTATTTACTAGCCAACGAGTTTAAGAACAAAAGAAAGAAGAAGAAAGGGAGGATAACGAAGAAGAAGCATGTGTGCTGGAATGTAAAGAAGGCCAAACTTTCATGGGGGGCCTACAATGATGAAGACGATGATAATATGGCAAACATCGAAGAGAAAATTGATCTGGAGGCAGAAAGAAGAAAGAGAAGAGTATCGCCTAATACTCTGTTGAAGCAACTACATCGAGAGGGAGTTCTTGAAGTCGACTTGTTGGCGGAACCATCTGGGCGTTCTTTCGATTATTATGTGTTGTACGGGATGCCTAAGAGGAAAAGGAGAGTGCCTCGCTCTAAAAAGTATGGATCACGTTCAAGAATATTACCACCCCCCACGGGTTGGGTAATTGGAAAGGAAGTTCTGGAAAGTAGTAAAAAAATGGAAGCTCAGTGCTACATACTGCGCGTTGACTTATCACAAAAGGATAATTCAACAGAAGACAAGCAAGAAGCAGAAATAGACACTGTCGAAAAGGTTGTTTTCAAAAGACCTACCAAGAAGTTAACCCTTGAGGCCATTGTACGTTAAAGCTCTAGTTAACGGTATACCTATGGCGAAAGTACTCATTGATAATGGAGCAGCTATAAACACCATTCCATCTAGGATGATGAGGAAATTTTCAAAGACAGAAAGTGATATGATTACAACAGAAGTCATCCTTAAAGTTTCAATGGGGTAACTTCATCTAAAGGGGTTATGCCATTGGATATAACTGTTGGTACAACTAATAGGACCATAGCCTTCTTCGTGATAGATGGTTTTACTAGTTACAATGTGTTATTAGGAAGGGATTGGATACACGAAAGTCACTGCATACCTTCATCGCTCCATCAATGCCTGGTTTTCTAGAATGACAAGGGTAAAGCAGAAGTGGTGCAGGCAGATCATAGACCTTTTGTTTCAGAAGTAAACTCCGTGGAAATGTTCACGTATGAGGAAAATTATAGACCTGTCAGAGTAGTCCAAGATGGAGAAGAAACTCAAATTGTTGCGCAGAGCAAAGATCCGTTTTCAGTAGATGGGCTCACTGATATGTTCAGTCAAATGAGGCCAAACATAGTGGCCCTAGAGAAGCCAGTAATTGGTAAAAAAGTAATCAAAGAGTTTTAAATTAGCTGTAAGCAACAAAGGCAAATGGTCGATATTCAGGCCTTTAAAGCCAAGTTAATGGCTTTCAATAAAAAACGCAAAGACAAGACGAAAGGATAAGTAGCTTTGAAAACTTTGGGAGGCAAATTAGCAGTGTTCGAGTTGGAACAAAGTATTGGTCGAGAAGTCAACAAAGTGGATTGCTTAGAAGAAGAAGTACATATAAGGGACATAGATGATGAAGTAATGAGGATCACCAAGCCTGAATACGCTCAAACACAAGACCCTCTGGTTAAAATGAATATTAGCAATAAGGGGGGAAGATTGCCCAACATTCGTCAGCCAGATGCTCGATCAAGAGGTTAGTGATAAATTAATCACTTCATTAAAGGAATATAAGGATTGTTTTGTTTGGGAATATGAACATATGCTTGGTTTAGATAAAAATTTGGTAGAACATAGGTTGCAACCAAGTTAAATTTCAAACCTCATAAACAACAATGTACCTCCCGAGATAAAGAAAGAGATAGAGCGATGATTAAAAGCATGCTTTATTAGAACAACCAGATATGTTGAGTGGTTGTCCAATATCGTGCCGTACTAAAAAAGAATGGTAAGTTAAGTGTGTGCATAGACTTTAGGAACCTAAATATGACCACACCCAAAGATGAATATCCAATGCCTACGGCAGATTCTTCAGTAGATTCAACTATCGAGCACGTAATATAATCCTTCATGGACGAGTATTCAGGATATAATCAAATTTATATAGTTGAGGAAGATATACACAAAACTGCCTTTAGATGCGCTGGATCTTTGAGATGTTTTGAATGGGTAGTTATGTCTTTCGGCTTGAAAAATGTAGGAGCGACTTATCAAATGGCAAGGACCTTGATTTTTCATGATATGATAGGCAAGTTTGTTGAGGTGTATGTGGATGATATAGTGGTTAAATCTATTAAAGAAGAAGACTATTTTGAACAATTGAGATGTTCATTTGAGCGAATGAGCCAATATAAACTAAAATTAAATCCCTTGAAATGTGTATTTGGTGTTAATGCAGGAAACATTCTTGGTTTCCTAGTGCACAAAAGGGGAATTGAACTTGACAAAAATAAAGCGAAGGCCATCTTAGAGGACAAATCACCTAACAATAAAAAGGAATTGCAAATATTTCTAGGCCAAGTAAACTTTTTTAAAACTCTTTATTTCTAACTGTGCAGGGCGAACTAAAGCTTTTTCGCCATTTTAAAGTTGAAAAACCAAGACGAATTCGTCTGGAAAGAAGAGCATCAAAAGGCTTTTGAAAACCTAAAAAACATATTTATCAAGTCCACCAGTGCTAATGTCACCAATCCAAGGACGGTCAAGGAAAGTGTGTATATCGGTTGAACAAAAATCAATAGCTGGAATGGTCATGCAAGAGGAAAAATTTGGTGAAGAAATGGCTATTTACTACTTGAGTAGATGATTAACAAAATGTGAATGTAATTACTCTGCCATTGAAAAATTATGTCTTGCATTGTATTTCACATGTACAAAATTAAGGGCTTATTTACGGTCTGTAACCATTTATTTGATTTCTAAACTGAATTTGATTAAATACATGTTCTCTCGCCCTATTTTATATCAGATGGTAGGCCTTTGGACTTTAATGTTATCAGAATTCGAAATACAATACATACACCAAAAGGCAATAAAAAATTAGGTTTTGGCTAACTTTCTGTTTGATCATCCATGTCTTGACATGCTTGAGGAAATTGAATTAGAAATTGACTCATTCGAATTAAAACATTGGGTTTTATATTTTGATGGGTCAAAAACCTCTAAAGGCACAGAAGTATGAGTACCATTGATAAATCTTTTAGGGATTTGTTACAAGTTCGCATTCACTTTAGAAGGGATGTGCACTAACAATCAAGTTGAATATGAAGCCTTAATTGTGGGTTTGAAATTAATGATAAATATGGAGATAATGAATGTGATTGTTAGGGGTGATTCTCAATTGGTAATTCACCAATTGATTGGTGATTTTAAATGTCAAAGTGATTCCATTATAAATCAATATGAAATCGCCTAAGAATTGTTGGAAGAATTCAACCAAGTAGAGCTTCAATGTGTCAATAGGATATAAAATGACATAACAAATGAGTTAGCCCAGATGACCTCAGGATATTCAAAGATTTTAAATTGAGAATCTACTTGTAAATATGGAGTAATATTGCCCACAGTCCAAAGAAGGGCGAGAAGGATCGAAATTCATTGTATACAAGATGGAGATGCAGTAGATTGGAGGATGGAGATTAAAAGGTTCTTTAAAGAACCTAATGAAGGAGGTGATAGAAAAATGACGTTGCATTTCCTAAATTATACATTGATAGATGAAGAGTTGTTTAAGAAACGCTTTGATGGTATATTACTTAAATGTGTAAGTTTGTAAGAAGCCAGAACGATCATGGCTGAGGTGCATGAAGGGATATGTGAAGCTCATCAAGTCGGCCAAATGATGAGATTGTTGATTATCAGGAGTGTATATCTCTGGCCCAGGATGGGAGAATCATGTGTTCAATATGCGAAAAGTTATCTGGCATGCCAAAAGCATGGTCCAATACAAAGAGCGCCTGCAAAAGAGATGGCACCTATTATCAAACCTTTGCCGTTCAAGGGTTGGGCGATAGACCTGATAGGAAAAATTTATCTCTCATCATCCAAGCAACATACCTTTGATATAGTTGCAATTGATTTTTTCACAAAATGGGTTGAAGCGATACCTTTAAAAAAGATCACCCAAAAGAATGTCATAGAATTTATCCGTGATCATATTATTTATAGATTTGAGATTTCACAAACTCTGATGGTAGATCACAGAACTTCCTTGAATGGAGATTAAGTGAAGGAATTCTTGAACGAGTTTAGAGTTAAGTTAGTTAACTCCACACCATATTACGTTCAATCTAAGGGACAGACAAAATCTTCTAATAAGATTCTAAAAAATATCATAAGAAAAATGATTGATGAAAATGCCAGAAATTAGCACGAATGTCTAAACAAGGCTTTATGAGCTTATAGGACGTCGCCTTGGTCAAGTACCAAGGTTACTCCTTTCCAACTTACTTATGGACAGGAGGCCGTTTTGCCTATGGAAATTAACGTGCAATCAATTAGAGTGTATTTGCAACATACGTTAAATGATGGTGAATGTGCTGAGTCACTAGTTCAAAATTTATTGGAGTTGGACGAATTAAAATTGGACGTCCTAGATAGATTGCGAGTTCAAAAACGGCTAAATTTTACAATAAAAAAGTTATAGCCAAGTCCTCTAGTCTGAGCGAGTTGGTTTGAAAAACAATACTCCCTTTGGATAGCAAGAATCCGAACTATGGCAAATGGTCGCCCAATTGGGAAGAACCATATAAAGTAAATAGTGTATTACCTAATGGAGGCTATCATTTAGAAGATTTAGATGTCACCAAGTATATGAGATTCATTAATGGCAAATAGTTAAAAAAGTATGTTCATTTCTTATGGGAAAGTGAACAAATAAAAACATAATCAATATGAACACTTGTAAATAAATAAGACAAGAATGAAGTACATTCAAATAATTTCCTTCATTATCAAATATTCATTACACATTGTGATAAAAAAAATACTAAGTGCTCTATACGCTACAATTGAGAACAGACTAATTCCTTGATCGATCGCCAAGTTCGGGGTAAACTGACCTTGATCGCCGTCCTGATCGCACTGCTGTAAGGGCAAGCAGGAGGCTGAAAAGCACTCTCAACAAGCAATAAGGAAGAAAAGTACACTCAAATCGCCTTCCTAATTGCATTTCTGCAATAACATGCAAGGAGATTGAGAAGCACTCTCAGCAGGCGAAGTGGCCTGAAAGGCATCCTCCAAAATCGCTTCCATAATTGAACTCCTTATGGAAAACATGGAGACTATGGGAAGAACTTTATAGGCCAAAAACATTTCCTATATCTTCCATATCAAAGGTAACATCAAGACATATAGCGAAACGAGTGAATCAAATGATTCATTTATATTGAAGATGAAAATTTTGGATCAATTGTTGAAATGCCGAACGATGGCAGCAATTTAGTTTTTTGAAGAAAAGGATTGAAATGAAAACGATAATTTCGAAATACACATGCATTTATAGAGTTGTGAAGATGAAAAGACAAAATATGAACAGCCACATTCGTGTGTAGTAACTGAGATCAAATGGCCCAAAGTCTTGGAAAAGAGACGGGAATACCAAGAAAGAATGTACATGAATTTTAGCATAAAGTAATTAAATATTTGGGGGTATGACGATTAAAGACAACGTCAATAAATACGCAAGTAGACAAAATAGTCATTTATTAATGACGATAATTGCTGTTACATCAAAAATTAGTAATGGCAATTAGAGCATAATTACAAAGGGAAAGTTAAGGAATTGGATGTCTTAATTACAATTCGTCCCAATCCGAACGTATTCTTTTCCTAAGTCTTCCCCAATCCTCGCTCTGTTGAGAAGAAGCGACATCCAATTCAGTTGCAAAATCGTCATCAATCTCCAGTTTTTTGTACTACTCAACCAAAGACTTAGCTCGTTCAATTCCTTGAGAAGCATTGCGCTTTTTAGCATCCATGCTCGCCCTACAGTCGTTCATCTTTGCTTGAAACTCCTTCATCTCTGCAGCCAAACTTATCATCAAAGAGTCTTCAACCATAACTTCGGAGGAGATTTCTTTGAATTCATCCTCGACTTTTTTAATCTCTAAAAGTAAATACTCTCTTTCAGATGAAACACGATGATATTGATTACTCCTAGCCTTTAAGCCAACATTTTTAGCTAGCAAGGAGAGGATGTCAGAATGGACAACCTTCAACGTCACTTTAAAGTCAGCAAAAACATTGAGCGACAGAAGTGTAAGTCCTTGTGCCAATTTTGCTCTCAATAGATCAAACTTATCCTTTTGTTTAGCAGCATTGGCCTGGCCGATTTCAATGTCCATGAAAGTCATATACTTAAATATTTGCTTGAGAGATTTCATATTTTCTTCCGAAAAAGAGGAAGATGAAGCAGAAGAATGACTGGTTGAAGTAGGGCGAGGTATCTTTATTTGTTCCCAGGAAGTGAACAAGTCTTGGATGGAACGCACAATGTCATCAGCACCCTGCAAAGAAAGATGCCAATATTGAGGACCTTCACTATGACGAACAAAGTGAAAATGAAAGTAAAGTAAAAGGTTACCTCATCAACAATCCTGGGAGATTCAGGCATGTCACCAGTTGGCTCTACCACCTGTGGGGATTTTTCCTTATCTGGACGAGAAGATTTTGCCACAACGGGCAGGTCAATGGGAGCATCTACACAATTCAAGAAGCAATGAATCAAAAACTAGAAGCACAAGCAAAGGTACAACGTCAAAATATGTATCACCTTCCGGTTCGACATTTGAGGGGTCAACGCCCTGGGAAGAAGGTGTCCTTTCTACTGGTTGCAATGAAGACTCTGGGACTAAGGGTTTCTCTTTAAGTATAGTCCATTTATCATCTGATTTGGACGAAACAGTTTCAGCAGAGGGTGATGAAGTAAGAGCTGCTAAAACCACAGCCTTCGAAGGAGAGGCTGAACTTTTCTGAGAAATTCAGATAAACCATTAGTACATAGAAAATTATGTTTGCGAATAAACAAATTCAGTTACCTTTCTCCTAAGGATAAGAGAAGCATCATCATCATCATCATCCTGCAAAATGGAAGATGCTAAAACTGGCCTTTTGCGGCTAGAGGTGCCTTTGGCTATAGTGGTCTTGGTAGGAGGAAAAGCAGATGGAAGCATAGAACGTTTAACGCAAGCAGGTGAAGAAGGATTCCTAATGGACACTGGGGTGGCTAAAATAGGAGAAATAGAGAAAGTGTTTGGCCGATCCAATAAATGGAAGGCACGATTAGCATCAGTTGCAAACAATCTGCGTTTTACTGATGGCTAGAGTTGTTCAAAAAGAGGATGGATGGCAAAGCTAGAATTGAAAGGGGCTAATGAAAATTTGCTCATCAAAAGAATGTTGCGAGTATCTATAGGCTGTGCTTCTGACTTATTAATAGTCTAAAAACTATCTGTCAAATTTTGGGGTAGCAAGGAGAACGGGCCAAGTTTGGCCAAAACCAAGTTGGCGAGCAAAAAATTGGGGAGCATATATTTCAACCTCGACCTTGGCATTGGTTCCAGTCAAAATGTCGTGGAACAGTTCTCTCCCGATCAAAAATTGGACCCAAAAGGCAAAAAGGTGCTCACATTGTCCATGGTGGATGGAGGTCACACGTAATCTGGAGTCAAGTGAGCAGGAAAAGGAAAGAAGGAAGGAATTGATTATTAAGTTATAAAGGAATGAAAAAAATGTCCCTACTGGGTCAATAGCTAACCTATAGCAGCTAGCAGAGCGAAGGAAAGTAGATAAAGTGCCAAGTTGTGGAAAGTATGCTCTCAACCATAGCTGAGTAAACCAAAGGGACCTACTGCCAGTGGGAGATGCACCATTCTTCAATGGAGATTGAAGGGAAGCCTGCCTCTATAAAGGCTAACTAAGAAGAAGGAACATAAGTTCAAAGGCCTGCCATGCACTAGTTCATGCGTTATAGGTAAGTAGCTCATAGAAGGTTTCATACTTGGCATACAGAGAATATATTTACAGAGCCAAATTTGAAGAAAGGCCACACGCTCAACATGAGAAGGTTCGGCACTTGAATGATTATAAAGACTTTGCATGCTTGAATAGGACTTAGTAAATCTTTTCTCAAATTTGGGGACGGCACCAGAAATTAAAATACCAGGAAAAATGGTTGCACCTAAATGTGGAAGATTTACTAGGGCTCCAATGTTCCTTAAAGTAATAAACATGGGACCAACCGAGAAAACGCAGGTATTATATTCAAAACACCAAAAACTTAGAGCAATCGGAAAAAGCACTGGGTCGAAAATTGGGGATTCAAGAGCGATTTCTAATAAATCTGAAATACGAGTACAGTAAAAATGGCCTTGGTAGGGCCTTGATTTTCCATACATGCATGCCATCTACAAAAACTAGGATCAGTTGTTGGCCAAGTACGGATACCTTTATCGCGGATTGGCTTCAATGGCAAGGGAGTTCAGAAATGGAGGGTCTTCAGTGCAAGGGAACAAATGGCCCACTGCCACTTGTTCAATGGTTTCGGCATGATTGAATGATGGATCCAAGTAGAATTCATTAATGTCAATATTCACTTGTGCAAGGGAGTTTGGATTTACATACTGCATAGTAAGGATGTTCCGGAAATCTTCGAAACTGAAAGTATCATCAGATTGAGTTTGTGAAATCGTCATTGAGTGCAAAGTACGATCTTATTAAGGTTTGCCTAACAAACGTAGTTGATAAGCAAGAAGATTAATAGTAAAATAGTGAGGAAGAAGCGCGAAATATAGAGACGTGGTTTAGTAGTGCGATGAAATAACGTGTCTTTTGGGTTATAAGGGTTTGTAACATTGTAATTTTTTAGACTATACAAGGAAATAATGATTGATTGAAGTTCTTGAGAATTTTAAATGTTGCCTGGAAAATACAAAGTGAATATGGCATAGATTAATATTTGGTATTAAATCTGCCATATTGGGGGGTAATTGTTGACACAGTAAAAGTGCAGTCCAAATTAAATAGCCCAAAGAGTGATGCGCAATTGGGGAGTTCAGGATAAATGGCCAAATAAGATTATTGGTGAATGCCGAGGAAGCCCACGAATACAGTAACATCATTGCCCAAACTTACAAGACGTCCAGAATCTGAGCAAATGGAGTGCATTACAGTCCCCGAAAGCGAGAACCTCGTTCTTGCCCAAACCTTCGAATCGCTCAGAATCTTAACACATGAGATATTATGGTTATCCAGAATAGCAGTTATTGAAACAGTTATCGAGCAGATTATCACATTCCACCATTTAAGGAGCCCATTTGAAGGCGGTTGAATTACAAGAGTAATGGCGACAGTTAGATATGGCAGTTCCACGACAAGGTAGCCATCATTAAGAAAGTGGGTAGTTAGAAAGCAATCAAACAGTTTCCAAGCGGTTTGTCACAAAGAAATCATCATGGGAATATAAAAGGAAGAAAAGACATAGAGAAAAGACCCCGAATCAAATACTCTCAAACAGAGAATATGTAATTTCAATTTCTTAGATTAACTTTAATTATCCATTTTCAGTACTCATATGCTTACGCCCCTTAGAGGCATTCTATTTATTTCCAATTGTAACTCTCGTTAATAAAGCACTCATTTTTGGAACTTTGTCTCAAGAGATTTGTCTCTTATACGATCGTCTGCATTTCTTTTTTAATTGTTAGCGACAACTCGCGCTAAACAAACAAAGTAATTAGTCATTTACTTATTTTACTACTTATAATTTAAAATTGGTTTCAATTCTCATAATTCTCGTGGGGCCTAAACAATCACCCACTTTGTTTGGTCTGGCACAACTGGTCTTTCACTGTCCTTTTTGATAATTTGTTAGTGCCTCCACTTGACATTTCTCACTTATTTCCTTTCATTGCTTCCTTTATATTTTTCTTTTCGCACGTGTTTAAATAATAATAATAGGGGAATTTACAAAAAAGACCAATTTCATAATTGGCAATTGAAAAGTGTCTAATTTTTATAACTCTTGTAAAAATGGTCAAATTTGATACTAAATTGTCAGTTATACCATCAATGAAAAATGAAGCATTTTTTCCTTCAATTTGTCACGAATTTCGAGAAGAATAAGTAGCTTACATGAGAATTACATTAATACTAGCTAATACCTAATATATTCATTTTATTTTATTATTATTAGGTATTGATGAAGAATTTTGGGGGAAAAATGAATAAGATGAAGTAGAAAAGTCGTTAAAATTATAATAATTATATGCTTTCAATTCATAAGAAAATCATATAATTTCATTTCGAAAAATTTAATCTTATCCAAATTTGCAATTGATTAGACTTTCTACAATTCTCAGTTTTCTTTGAAATTTTGTTTTTGTTGATCAGTTGTGTTTAATAATTGTTATTCTTAACATTTCATGACGTTCTCAACATTTTAAAAGTTGTTATCGACATTTGGATCATATTTATCTTGACACTTAGTACTTCATTTGTTTAGAACGAGATTTCGTTCTGAACATGAGAGTTCTCTATATTTCATAATATTCTTGACATTTTAAGTGTACTTTTCAATATTTCATAAATGTTTTATTTACTCACTTATAGGGAGAAGTGAGCATTCCCTGCATGATTGACATCATTTGTTTAGAACGAGATTTCGTTCTGAACATGAGAGTTCTCTACATTTCATAATATTCTTGACATTTTAATACTTTTCGACATGTCATAAATGTTTTATTTACCCACTTATAGGGAGAAGTGAGCATTTCCTACATGATTGACATCATTTGTTTAGAACAAGATTTCGTTCTGAACATGAGAGTTTTCTATATTTCATAATATTCTTGACATTTTAAGTGCTTTTCGACATTTCATAAATATTTTATTTACCCACATATAGGGAGAAGTGAGCATTTCCCGCATGATTTACATCATTTGTTTAGAACAAGATTTCGTTCTGAACATAAGAGTTCTCTACATTTCATAATATTCTTGACATTTTAATACTTTTCGACATTTCATAAATGTTTTATTTACCCACTTATAGGGATAAGTGAGCATTTCCTACATGATTAACATGGTACCTTTAAAATGAGTAGAATAGATTATGTGTCAATTATTATTGGTCAATGCAATTTTTAATTATATAAATAATTTTGTCTTCATTGTGGAATTTAAAAGGGCCCTGCTATAAGTACAGAAGCTTGATTTACGCCCTTGCCAGACAACACACATTGGGAGGGTGGGCCACAGTTTTTTTTAATACAGAGGTGGGGCCTCAACTACAGCGAGGGTGCATGTAATGCCCATGTGAAAACGCCCTTGTGCTTGGGGAATTGCTCAATTTAAAATTGTTAATGAGGGATATTTTGATCTATATTATAGTAAAATGGACATTGAAGAAATATTGGATATTTTTGTAAATAACTATGTAAAAGTGGACATTCTTTACAATGTCCTCGTAATAATTTAATATCAGCTTAAATCCGAGAAGACAAGATCCCTAAGAACTTGTAAATCAATTATTCGATCTGGAGATCCCAACAAGGCTGTCAAAGACATTACTAAATTTGGGATCTCTTGCAAAGAAAAATTCGTAGAGATTTTCCTAGAACCCCAATTCAACATTTACATTTTGGAATAGTATTTTGATTGAGATTATGTAGTTAAAAAATAAGAATTTTTTTTTTAGTTTACGTGTAATATTATTTTATTGAAAAGAGTAATGCTATTGAGTCACGTTAGAATTATAATCCAAGTCTACGTGGCGTTAATTTAAATGATAAGTGAAATTAAGTCATTTAGCCCCTGTTTGAAACCCATTTTGGGAGAAATAGAAATTTCGGAATAGTGATTGATGTGAGAATGTGTGGTGGAAAAGTGATGAAAAGTTTTTGATTTGTGTGTAATATTATTTTATTAGGAGAATGTGTGGTTGAAATGAAGAATGAGAATGAGAATGAGAAATAGAAAGAGAAATTAATGGGTGTCAAACGGGGGCTTAATTTCATCTTTAATTTATCATATTGTCTAACATCACGTAGATTGAAGTTATAATATCACTAGGTTAAATAACATTATTTTATTAAACAATTTGTGATTTAAAATAAAAAGAAAAAAATGTATTATTAAAGAATTTGTGATTTAAAATAAAAAGAAAAAAATATGTATTCTGAAAATAAACGTCATAAACGTGGCTTCGCTATGAAATATCTATAATAAGACGAACAGCAAAAGTAGAGACCTCACTTTGCAGCCTTCTTCTCATTCCTCTCTGTGCAGTTTTGTTACGCAAAGCTTAAAAATTTTAGTTATTCCACAAACTTTCTAAAGTATAATCTTCTTACTATGTGTTAATATGGCTATGTATGTATTTAAATGAATAATATGAATTCTTTTCCGTATGTTGTAGAATGGAAGGAGACACCAATGAAAAGCTTTTAAATGGAGCAGAAGAAGAAGAAGAAGAAGAAGAAGAAGAAGATGTTAAGCTCAAGGACAAAATATGGAATGAATCCAAAAAAATGTGGATTGTGGCCGGACCTGGTATTTTTACCCGATTTTCATCATTCGGAGTAAGCGTCATTAGCCAGGCATTTGTTGGCCATATTGGCTCCACAGAACTTGCTGCCTATGCTCTGGTGTCTACTGTTCTGCTGAGGTTTGCCAATGGGATTGTGGTACGATACACCATCTACCTTAACTTATTCATTGTAGGTTTTTAATTTTTCTTTTTTTGGCTAAAGCAGAACAAGGATTACCTTCATGTACGTTTCTTGATTAAGAATTCAAGAAAAATAAATTTGATTTAGGTAACTAGAAAAAAATTTCTTTGATCTTGGAGATTCTTTGATTATTATTATTTCTCAAACCTTAATGCTACACGGTGTGTTTTTAATGATTCACAATTATATTAGAGAAAAATATAAACAGGTCAACGATTCAACGTTATGTTCATCAAACTAAAAATGTTTATGGCATTTGTTCAGTTTTCCTGTTTCTGATCTTGCTCAAGTGTATTAATCAATTGAGTGATGCCACACGCATACACATATTTGCCAGTTCGGCTCCACATAAGAGGCTAGAGTAAAATCTTGCGTAGAAGGAGAAATGACATCCGAGACACAAGACTTTCTTTCTAATTAGTATATGTTATTTGCTAGAAATTTATATCAAATCATCAATTTTAGCACACACGTATACATCCGAAGTAGTGCTTATCATTTTGTCAAGAAACTGAATTATGAGATCTTGCATTTCTCTATTTCGATTTGTGCAGTTGGGCATGGCCAGTGGATTGGAAACTCTATGTGGACAAGCCTATGGAGCAAAACAGTATCACATGCTTGGGATATATCTTCAGCGATCATGGCTTGTTTTGGTTGTAACCACAACTCTACTTACACCAATGTTTCTTTTTGCCAACCCGATTTTAAAAGCTTTAGGCCAAGATGAAAGCATCACAGAAGTGGCCGGAACTATTGGGCTCTGGTTTATTCCTGTGATATACTCCTTTATTATATCATTTAGCTGCCAAATGTTCCTACAGGCACAGAGTAAGAACATGATTATTACATACTTGGCGGCGCTTACGCTATCAATCCACATCTTTCTCTCTTGGCTTTTAACAGTTAAATACAAGTTTGGAATTACTGGCGCTATGGTATCCACAATTTTGGCATACTGGATCCCTAACGTGGGTCAGCTAATATTTGTTCTCTCTGGGGGATGTCGAGAAACATGGAAAGGTTTTTCGTTTCTAGCTTTCCAGGATCTTTGGCCAATAATCAAGCTTTCTTTATCATCTGGTGCAATGCTCTGGTTAGGCTTATTTCATTTACTTGAACTGTTCTAAAAGTATATTAACCTGCCAAACCACAAGGCCGTGATTTTTTTATGCTGTAAAATAGTAATATATTGTTATGACATATGTTTCATAGTGTTCATGAGATTGAGACTGAAATGCCTGGTGTGGAGTCATCTTTTTCGTATTACTCTTTTTTAGTATAATTCCAGAAGTCATATTTTTTTGCTGCCCATGATTTCAATATATGTCATGTTTTCATATACCTTTTTTGTATTATTCCCTAAAAGAAATCAAGGATTTTGGAGGAGAAACGATTTAGGATTTACTTCTCTACACGTTCAATATGCAATTTTTTATCGTAAACCTTTGGTTTCTTGACAGTCTTGAACTTTGGTACAACACAATACTGGTTCTTTTGACCGGAAATCTGAAACATGCCGAGGTTGCAATTGACGCTCTTTCTATATGGTAACACTTTTTCCCCCTCATTCTTTAATTTCCTTTTCGTCCTAGCATCTTATGAGAATGAAAGTGAACTTTTTTTTTCAGTCTTAACATCAATGGTTGGGAAATGATGATTTCTCTTGGCTTCTTGGCTGCAGCAAGGTATTATAATTGTCCTTATTTTCCTCAAAGACACAAAGCTATCTGAGCTTGTTTATATTTTATTTTGATCCTGCCACTTTTGACGTATCGTCAATTACTATATTCCAGTGTTCGTGTCTCAAATGAGCTTGGAAGTGGGAACTCTAAAGCTGCAAAGTTTTCAATCATTGTGACAGTGTTAACATCATTAGCCATTGGACTAGTTCTATTTGTATTTTTCTTGTTCTTTCGTGGACGTCTAGCTTACATCTTCACTAAAAATCAAGATGTGGCCAAGGCAGTTGCTCATTTGTCACCTCTCCTCGCATTTTCCATACTCTTGAACAGTGTTCAACCAGTTCTTTCTGGTAAGCTTATGCTTGGTGGTTTATTATATCATTGATGCATTATTTTCATACAACAATCATTTTCCATCATGAAGAGAAACTTAAATAATAGCAGCTATACTTAGAAGAATTTCCGTTCAACACGCTGATGAGCTCTTGCTACAATTTTTTTCCCTCTTACAATAGGTGTTTCCATAGGGGCTGGACTGCAGAGCACGGTAGCATATGTTAACATAGGATCCTATTACATCATAGGAATTCCTGTTGGACTTGTGCTTGGTTATGTTATCAAACTACAAGTTGAAGTGAGTTTTAATCGTTTTGCTTATTCTATCCTTAATGCTCTTTGACATATTCTTATTGACGATTCCGCCTATCCCCGATCTCCAACAAATGCGTATGGGGACACAACACAGAAAAAGGGATAGCGATAATAAATACAAACACTTGGCTCTTCATGAAAACTAAATTTTTTTTTTCTTTCGTTTATATGCACCAACCGGCGTGAATTTTTCTTTATGCTATGATCGATAAACTTTTTTTTTATGGTTATATTTGACAGGGTGTTTGGATTGGAATGTTATTCGGTACGCTCGTCCAAACTATCATACTTGTGATAATAACCTTCAGAACTGATTGGGATAAACAGGTAACTTGGATTTGTTTTCCCTTTCACTTCTAGTGGTTGTTTTTAAACAATTTGATACCTTGGTATGACGATCGACCTGCTAACTATGGATATGATGCCGAAAATAGACTAATTTTTATATCAGGCTACAATTTGATTACCTATTCAAATGTCTATTTGTTGTAGGTGGATATTTCTCGTAGACGGGTTAATAGATGGTCCGTGGAAGTTGAAACCGATACAAATTCAAGGTCAACTGCCTGACGAAAATTTTTCCCGCAGCAGTTTGCCACAATTGTTTTGCTTATTTCCAAATCACTTGTTTGTTATGCTATTTTAAGTTATGAATGATATTGCAATAGGGAGACTTTGAATCTGTAGATCGTTCTCTCGGCATTTTGGTTTCGAATTTGTAGCTCATTCTCTTCGCATTTTGGTTCCGAAATAATCGAGTTCTTATTAAGCATCAATCTAGTGATCAAGCTACATCAAATCATTTCGCTTATAGGATGTGTTTTGTAAATTTGTATGACACACTTGGATACAAATAAGTAGATTTGACTTAATTTAAACAAAATTACAAGTGACTCAAATTTGGAAACGAACAAGAGTCGTTTGTACGATCTTTTACGAGACTAATCAAAACAAATTAAGTGCGTCAAACCAATTGCCAACTAATTGAAGTGGTTAGGTCACCATTTTTTCAATTAGTCGAGTCTAATTTTAATAACTATGATTTAAATAGTGGAGAAGAATTTTGATTGTTTATAAATTAATCGATCATTTAGCTAGTGTTACACTTCGGCAAAGCGAGTGACTGGAGTGAAGTTTAACAAGGTAGCCGAATTGAAAGGTGCGACTGGATCACGTCCTTTTTAGTGAAAGCTAATGTTTGTTGGGTATTTTGATTTGACATTGCTTTACATCCAAAACAAAAAGAAGGGAGCTGCACCTAAGTTAAACTTGGAGATGAAATTCTTCTTTCATTTTTCGAAGTTGAAGTAAGACCAAACTCGTGAGCTTATTATCCTAGATCGAAACAAGTTGATAGGATCCTCCTTTTCTACATTCTCATATCCCCGTGTGGTGACATGGGGGTGAAAACTAATTAATTCCCTTTCAACAGTGCAAACCAACTTCCTCTTGGAGTCTTGGACCACTGTAACTTTACTCTTGGATCCACTTGAGCATCTTACAAATCTACCTGCAGACAAATTTACTGTTGGTTACATGTGATGTGGGGACCTATTGACCTATTAAGTTTGCTTTTAACTCTTGTATTTCCCAAAGGCTTAGAGTCTGTTCTCTTTACTATTTTCAGGTTATTTTCATTTTTCAATTTTTAATTTCACAAATAGTCACTGAATTTACATAAAAATTACAAAACGGTTACTGAAATTTAAAACTTACAGAAACGATCACTGAAATTTCATGCCTTTTCACAAATGATCACTGAACTTACTATTAGGCATGTTATGATGTTAATTCAAACTAAAAGGACCAAAACACATGGACATAAAAGCTTGAAGACCTCATTGGTAAAATTCTCCCCTTCTCTCTTTCACCATAGGCGCCGCCAACCATGGAAACCAACGTCCGGCCACCGTTGCCACCGGATTTTTGCCCAACCAATATCTCATCATCAACCTCTACTATACTGACACAAAAAATAGCTCCAAAACATAGCAAAATTGAGCCAATTCAGCCCAAAATAAGCGTCTCACGCACGATTTTCTTCAAAATTCGAGCAACCCCATTGATGCCCATGTTAATAACACCCCACAGGTCGCTCAAGCTCAACATGGCGCATCCAGACATGGTCTTATTACACCAAATAACATAGAAAATCGAAATCTACAGTAGACTTTCAAATCAGTGCGGCCAACAATCACATTTTTCGACGACGACGGTAGTTCCCACGATCGCGGACCACCTATTCTGGCACCCTCCCTTCATGGCACATCCATTCCAACCACGGGTCATCAGCAATTTGGGCTCAATGTGGACGAACAGGCTGTGACAGTTCATACGCAAGGCAGTCCATCGATTGAGGTTTCTGGAACAAATTCAGACTGCTGCAGCGATGTTTGGGGTAGATTGAGACCATGGTTGGGGTCTCCTGGGTGTGACTGGTGGTGGTCCGTGATCAAGTTGCCGGCCGAAAAATGAGATTTCAACAGTTTTCAGATTTGCGAATTGCTGACTTTGTGAGGTGGCGGCCATATTAGTTGACAGTATGGTGAGATGTTGGGTGGTAAATGTAGATGAGGTTAAGGGCTTTCTATTGGTATCAATATCCGACAGTTTAGGTAGCCGGAATTGACTCCATAGGTGGCGGTTGTGGAGGCCCAAAAATCGTCCCAAGTGCAGGAGAGAGACTTTTCGAGGTCCTCAAGGTTCTATATCCATGTGTTTTGGTCCTTTAAGTTTGAATTAACATCATAACAATCCTAATAGTAAGTTCAGTGACCGTTTGTGAAAGCACATGAAACTTCAGTTGTCGCTTCTGCAATTTTTAAACTTCAGTCACCATTTTGTAATTTTTAGATAAGTTCAGTAACTGTTTGTGAAATTAACCGTTTGTGAAAACATGGAAAACATGTTTATTTATTTTCAAAAACGAATTTAAATTTTACAAAGAAAACGGAAAACACTAAAAAAGTCTTTTTGGCTGTTTTTAGTTAAAATCAAGTCAAAATTTCGTTTTTTTTTATTATTATTTTTGAAAATAATTTTTCAAAATGACAAAAAGAACACGTTTTCAGCAATCTTAAAATAGACACACGAAATTCAAAATGAATTCAAAACTAAAAATTGAAATTTGTAAGACGAAGAGAATAGACCTTTATATTTTTCTATTTAAGATATCTTCCTAAATTATTTAATATAGCCCCTGCCTGGTTCTGATTTTTCATCTAAACAATTGATTTTTTTACCGTTGAGTTGCAGCATACGAGTCCCACTGAGAGAGAGAGGAAGGTCAAATGTCGTGATTGCAGCAGGCATAACGGTTGGAAAATCACTTAAAATCAGGAAAAAACGAAAACAGGTAGTGGCATATTATAGACACTTTGAACCCATTTTTTATTACTAAATGATTGTACTGGAATAGATTGATTCAAATTGCATGAAAGAAATGAAAATATAATAGTTACCGCGCACACGAGGAAAAAAAGATGATTGTATTCCCACAATATTTTAATTATATTGAAGGTCATTAATCTTTATTCATTATCACATTTATATCCTTAATTTTTTTTTTCTTCATCACATTCTTATTTTTAACATTTTATTAACAAAAATATCGTTCTTAATCATGATTTTCGTCTAAAAATATTATTTACGTGCTTTAAAATGAGAATCAAATATTTAATCATATTTTTGCACTATTATGTTTTTGCTTATTTTAAAATATACTGGTCAAATGAGTATTTTTAATCTATCTTAAAGAAAATTTTGGAGAAAAATCATAATCAGAAATAATTTATGTTAATTTGAGAGTAAGTATTCGCTGAAAAAAGTTTGAGATATAAATGCGATAATGTGTAATGATTATGAATCTTTTATGCAGTTAAAACACAGTCTAGTTATTAAAAACTGTGGTGTGAATATATTTAGTCAATATTAAAATATGCATAAATCGTTTCTATGAGTGAATAAACATTTGTTTAATCCTTTTTAACTTTTTTTTTTTTTAATATTATTTCTGTGCTCCAATCTTTTAAATTTTGAAATTAAAAAGATAACTGTAACGAAAAGTAATTATACTGAAAAGTGCAAGGCTTTCTTTCCAAGTATGGTGCGTCTGACTCATCCTTACATTTTTCATGTGTATGTTGCAGAATTAAAGGCTTGAGAGTTTACCCAATGGAAGGAGAAATCACTGAAAATCTTTTGAGTCAAGTACAAGGCCATGGAGATGGAAATTTAGCGACGGACGACTTTTCGTGGCTATTATCAATGCATTAACAACAAATTAGTAACGACAGTTGCCAACGAAAGATTCCGTTAATACAAATTATGTTGCTAATCCATCGGTAAAAATGTAAAATAAATTCACTGGCAGATCTTCCAATAGATAATTCCATTGAAAACTATATAAAAGAGTAAAAGAATACCAAATGAAAAAATTTGTTGGTAAACTTTTGATGCAAAATAAAGTATTTTGTCTACATTTACTGTCGTATCTTTTCTTTTCATTTTCTTTTGAAAATTTAATATGATTTCAAATTGAACTATAGTTTAAAATAATTAAATTAAATTATTTTATCTATTAATTACCTGTTTGATGAACATTATTGAGTGAAGAATGCATTTTAAATAGTGATTTGATTAAAAAATAAAGAAATTTTTTGAATTTGCTAGTAATATTATTTTATTGAAAATGTGTGGTTAAAAATGAGTTTTGAAAAAATGAATTTTTTTAAGAATATGGATAAAACGGGGTGTAAATCTATATGTTCTCATTATTAATTTAGTCAATTTTAAAAATTAAAATTATATATAAATTTTAAAGAGGTCAATTTTTTATTACTATTATTTTTGTTTGGGATAGATAGTGACCGTAGATTATCAAGTTCCAATAAGAGACTTTGGATCCTAATATAAAAAGCAAGTTACATCACATCTATTTTATTCCACAACCTTCGTCTATTAAAGTGGATTTCTGCTTTGGGTGAAAATGATTATTCTTGTTTTGGTATGATTGTCTTGGCCCTTTGATTCACTCCAACCAGCGGTCCTTGTCATCAAGTTTTAAGCTTAAATTTTAATATATTAACTTTCCAAGAAAAATAATATTAATATAGTAATCATATATTTTTTTAAAAAAATTGTAATTCAAATTAGCTACGGAAATAGCAACGCAATATTGTTGCTGAAAGCAACGGCTCCATTCGTAGGTGATTTTCAATGGATGAAGTTGGTGTCAATATCGTTGCTAATTAGCTACGAAAATTACAATTGATAAACACCAACAAATTTTTATACATTCGTTATAAAAAAAACATATTAACTTGAGCGTCCAAATGCATAAGGTCATTACACCCCATTTTTCCGTTATGAGAGTTATAGGTCTCTGTTTCTAATGTGTCGAAGCCCCTGTTTGATCCTCATTCTAGGGTAAAATGTGTTTTAAAATAGTAATTTTTTAAAGGATTCGTGATTAAAAATTTAGGAAATGTTTTTGATTTACGTGTAAAATTATTTTACGAAATAATGTGTGAGTGAAAATGAATTTTAAAAAAAGGGTTTCAAACCGGGGCTAAATGTACAAAGAAATACATGCAGATGGTGGGTCCCACCAAATTCGAAGGTGAACATGAGTATTAATTGGAATATTCCAAATATAGTTTCAATAAAAAAATTTCATAAAATAATTATTATCTATAATATTATTTTATAAAAGAATGTGTAATAGCAGAAATTATAAATTAGGCTCCGTTTGGTAACCATTTTTCTAGAAAAAAATGTATTCTTTGTGTCAAATCACACCTTTTTTGTGGTTGAAAATGAAGGAAAAGTTATTGATGTGATGGAAAATATTATTTTATTGATGAATGTGTGGTTGAAAATTAGTAGAAGAATGAGAATGAAAAAAAGAATGGATACCAAACAGAGGCTTAATGTGTGAACGAAGATAAGTTAGGAAAAAAATCAACTTTTTGAAAACAACAATGGGCGCATACATAGGCATGATTACTTAACTAGTCCATAGTACGGTATAAATGATTTGATGGTTTATTGGAAGAAAATCACATGTTCTGCTGAGTCTGACTATTCAATGGACACATCTTTTTTTCTGATAAGATGTTATCACGTGATTAGTAATACGGTTTGATAGTAAATTATTAAGCCCCTTTACCTACATCATCAACTCGACTGATACAGGGAGTGTTTGATAAGAATTAAAATTATGTTTTTATTAGATTGTGATAAAAGTTTTTGAAATGTGTGATTGAAAAGTTGTGATACTTTTGAAAGATGTGTTTAATATTGATTGTTTGACTTTGACTTAAATTAAAATCTGATTTTAATCCGAAACAAATAGGGTCACAGTCAATTGAATTGCAAAGTAACATCATCGCACAAAATTTCGAAAGTACACGATATCGTAGATAATTAATAAAGTAATTAATAGAGTATCATTCCACGAAAACTATATATTTAATTTAGGATCAATTATTCTATCTCTAATCGAATTGCCAAGTTTTGATTATCAATAATTCCTTGTTAGAATTTTAAACTTTAAACTCTCGAGAATTTTAAAACATAATTGCTTTATTTCCAAAACCATCCATGACAAATCACCAAGAAAATTATAAAGCGCAAAACATGCCTTAATTTATTGAAAATGATTATTTAATACTTGATCTTGATTCCGGATTTTAAATCTTGAATATTAACTCTTTTGATTATTTGAGTTATTGATATTGATTTTGACTTTTTACTCCATAATCTTAATCGCTTCAATACTTTCTTCTTAATTGTTGATTTCTTATTCTTGATTGTGGGTTTTTGATCTTTCTTTTCAATATATTTTTCTCGTATTCCTGTGTTGATAGGATGACACAAGAAAACGATAGTTACATATAAATTAGCGACCATAATCATATTTATATTTTCATATGTATTCTGTCCATCATCAAATACAACCCTAATGTATTCGATTTCTGCACACATAATCCGACCCGCACTTTAGTTATATATCCAAAACTCAATTATTTAATTATTTATTTAATCACTTTAATTTTAAACTTAATTTTAAGATAATCTTTATACACAATTAATTACATATATCGGTCCACATAACAAATTAATATTTTTTCCCTACAATCTCTTACTTGGGCCACATATGTTATTTTATAAATGTGTATAACCTTATGAGCTCAAAACTTTTGTTATCACAACCAAAAACATTTTCAAACAATCTCGTCCATCAATCATGTTAATATGTGATCAAAGCGGTTTTCGTTACAAATATCATAACTAAACCATCAATGATATCGTATATCAACACAATAAATGACATGGTCAAGTGTGATGTGTAGCATGAAAATTACATGTAATGTAATTCAAATATGTCTATTTCCAATTGATCCTACCTAATTCTTTAATGAGATCAAACCAAGACTTTAATTAGAGTGAAACTGAATACTTTATTTCTACAGGATAAACTGAATATCTATAAGCCTAAAATGTATCCAAATCGGACAACCACAGCATTTAAACTTCCATTAAACTGTCATATCATCAAAAAATGTAATGCCCATATGGATAGTATGCTCATAAAAGACCTTGGGGTAGTTCTTTGATAAGCAGTTGTCTTAATATATTTTATAGAAATCTGACCACTCTGAATTCTTTCATTAACAATTAGGAACTTGATGTTTATAAACTTTGACATCGTCGAGCTCCTATTGGAATACAAGGCTGCTATTGTGACATAATAACTTAAATGGTCTTTTAATTCAATCCAAAATGTATGCCTAGTGACAATTCCGCAATCATATTCAATGATCAAAATCAAAATATCTAATGATCTCCAATTGGCATGATTTCCCATATATAATCATGTAATCATTTCTCTATAGATACCAAAAACCCTTTTCTAAATATTTATGCCAGAGTTATTTAAATATTTGTCCAGTATTCCAACAATGAATGATATATTCGAATGTGTGCAACTCTAAACATATATTAAACTTTCAACTACTAAAGCAAAGGAAATTTTCTGTATTCCCTTTTCTTTAAGTTTATCTTTAAGGCATTGATTGAGACTAAATTTGTCTTTCTTAGTAATAGGAGTTTTACCTGATTTACATTCCTGTACTCCAAATCTCTAAGAACCTTATAGATATTGCTCTTTTGTGATAATCTAAAAATACCCGAAAAATGATCCCGGTGTATCTGTATCATTAATACAAAAGAGGTATCACCAAAACTTTTCATTTGAAAATTCTACGATAGAAATATCTTAGTTTCGTGCAATAAGTACATATCATTGCAGGTAAGTAGTATGTTATTGACATACAATACCAGAAAAATATATTTACTCCCACTAAATTTGAAATATACACGACCATCAACGACATTTATTTCAAAGTCAAACGAGATTATCATTTGAAAAAATTTGTGATACCATTAACGGAAAGCCCTCTTAAGCCTATAGATGAATTTTTTTAATTTGTAAACCATGAGATGTAGCTCAAGATTAAAATGTGTCACAAGTATCATAATAGTTCTAAAAGAGTCTTTTGCAGAAGTCGGAGAGAATCTTTTTAAAGTCAATGCCTTCCTTTTGATTAGATCTACATCTATCAATCCAATGTCATCCTTATTTTATTAGAGAAAGACTATAAAGTTATCTAAATTTGTCTTTCTCATATTTATAGTAGATTTCCTTAAAGCATTTGTTCTTGAGATTGTTAGGTTTGTTCTTCTAGAACAATATCTCGATTGTGTATGGGGATTTTGTAAGATTCATATAATGCCAAAAACTTGATATCGAAAATCAATTTTTTCTAAAAATTTCCCAAAATCCAAAATTTGAAATTTAGGACTAAAATTCACGTCCCAAAATTGAGAACTCCAAAACATGAATTTCAACCCAAAATTCTTACTTGAAAAATTCTTAATTTCAAAATTTATGACTAAAATTCACATTCCAAATTGAAGAATTTTAAAATTCAATATATGAATTTCAACCATAAAATTCTTTCTTGATTCTCAATAGGTTAACATGGAGCTAACTCTGATACCACTTGCTAGAATTTTAATAAAACTTTAAATTCTCAAAAATTTTAAAATTTAATTGCTTTATTACCAAGATCATCTACATTAAATTACCAAGAGAATTATAAAGTGCGGAACATACTTTAATTCATTGAGAATGATTCTTTAATATTTTTATCTTGATTTCGAATTTTGAATCTTGAATATTGACACTTTTGATTCTTGAGTTATTGATCTTGATTTTTGGCTTCTTGTTCCATAATCTCGATTGCTTTAATAGCTTTTTCTTGATTGTTGATTTTCTATTATTATTGCGATGTTTGAATCTTCATTTTCAATATTTTCTCTTGTATTATTATGTTGATAGAATGATGCAAAAAATGAGAATCACATATGAATTTGGGACAATAACCCTATTTATATTTGAGGAAATTACAGCCTAACATTTATTTAAAATACCACTTTCAAAAATCAGATTACAATTTGAACTTTTCAAAAATCAGGTTTATATATTTAATTAAATATTAATTATATAATTTTCATCCCAATTAATATAATCCAAATCTACCCTAAAATTCATTCATTCTATCCACAGCTATTTTCTCTCCTCCCCATCGACGTCTGCTCTCTTATCACTCTCCGGCGATGACGACGGCGCTCGTGACCCCTCTCATATCTACCGGCGACATCTTCTCTCCTCACGTTGCTGTCCTCTCTCTTCTCCTACCGGCGGTTTCTTTCTTTTATTGTTTTGAAATTTGATTTTATGGATGGTAGTGGTGGTTGTATGGCTTATTTTTGCCGACGGTTGCAGATCTGTGGTGGTTTCTGCTGAACGATGTTGTTAGGTGTATGTGTGTGGGGTACGGCGATGGTGGTTGCTGTGTTTGCGTGGGTGTAAACGGTGCAGTACTGTGTTATTTGGACTCCACCGTTGGTCTGTCGATTCGGTTGGGTGTTGTGCGTGTGTGCGGTTGGCTTTGTGTGTGGGTGTAGCGGCGGTGGTGGAGGAGGTGCAGTTCCATTCTTTTTTTTTTTTAGTTTTATTTTGAGCAGTTAGGTCTCGTGGAGGTGCAGATCTGTTTGGATGTGATGTGGTCGTGTGGCGGTGGTGGTCGTAAACGGTGCGATGTCATGGTGTTGTGGTGGATCATGAGCTGCAAATTGTGGATCTGAAGTTGGTGGCAGCCGTTGTGTGTTCTGTGCTGTTTGGCGATGTGTGTGGCGACGGTGGTTTTGGGGGTGGTGATGGTGTTGGGGAGGGTGTGGTGTTAGTTTTGAGATGTTGACGTTGCTATTGGGCGGCGACGGTGGTGGTGTCGTTGACGGAGGCAGTGGCGAAGTGATGGTCACGGCTGATTTTGGTGGTGGTCACAGCTGATTTTGGTGGTGGTCACAAATGATTTGGTTGTTTGTGACCAGTAAACAATATGTGACCAATGAATTAGATAAATTGTGACCAATAAATGTTTTGTAACCTAAAAATTATTAATTTGTGATCCAAAATTTGATAAATTGTGACCTAAATATAATTAACGTGATGTTTGTGACCGTAAATAAGTATTGTGACTTATAAATTTTGTGATCTGTGACCAATGAACAAATTGTGACTTTTTAAAATTTTAATTTGTGACCGATAAACAAATTGTAACATAAAATTTTTTGCCGGAGTTGGAACACTTGTCGGAATCGGAGCAGTCGCATGAACAAGGTGGCGGCGGGACGATCATCGGAATCGGAGCCGAAATCGGAGTAATCGTCGGAACGGTCGCCGAAGATGAGTTGTGACTGGAACGGTAGCCGGAATAGTCCCCGGAGCGGTAGGGGTGGAGGAGGTGGGGTGGGATAATTATATTATATTAGAATTAAATATTTAATAATATATTGATTTAATAATTCATTAATTCATAAATAAAAAAAATTAAAAAACCTGATTTGTGAAATTTGGAACTTGTTTTTGTATTTTTTAGAAGGTGTAAAGTAAACACCTTAGAAATGTATTGTTCCCTTTATATTTTCATATATACTAGGTTCATCGTTAAATACAACTCTAATATATTCAATCTCTACACACATAATCCGGTCCACACTTTATTTAGATGTCCAAAACTCAATTACTTAATTCTTTATTAGATCACTTTAATTTTGGACTTAATTTTAAGATAATCTTTATACACAATTAATTACAAATGTCGGCCCACATAACAAATTAATAATTTTTCCCAACATTCAGGATTTTGTAAGATTAGGTTGAGTGATTACTAGGACTTCGACTTCTACTTATTAATCCATTTTAATACAATTCAATACCATGACAATATGTATGTATTCTTGTTTATCAATATTCCTAAGTTATTTAATAGTCTATCTTGAGTAGAATTAAATTTATCCTCTCATGTAACATTTCTATATTTCTATGAAAGATGGGAATAGGAAAATGCGAACTTGATTCGAAAGAGCAGGCTATCACTAATTTGCAAAATTACGTAATTGGATCGAAAGGAGACTAGGGTAATGCTCCAAACGTCCAAATAATTCAAATAATCAATGTTACTAAAGACATACCAAATTTGTTATAATAAAAAAATAACATTCCAAATGATAGAATACTTATAATATTTCAAGTCTTAAACAATTAAAAGTAATTAAAGCAATTACACAAACTTCAAATCCTCTTCCATCCGGTTAGCGTTCCAAATTCCCAAAGGTTTGGTCGTTAGTGTGCTACGTTTCTAAAGTTGTTTTTGGTGGTTTGTGCGTAATATTTTCAAAGATATTTAAGATGATCAATCATTCACATTTTTAACCATGACCCGACCATCAATTATCCTATCTACTTGATCGATGTGTTGGAAAACGCAGCGGAAACAAAAACAAAAAAATAAGCACGAAAGAGAAAAATATAAATTTAATATGGTTTAATAAATCTTCAAGGAAACTTTATTAGTTGAGAAAATCTCACAATACAATATTTTTCACTCTATCAACTTTTACTTACACAAAATTAGAACAATCAATGTATGACATACACTCTTTTTTCCCCTAATTTCTCTCTAAGGGTCCATTTGATTGTAAATATGGAAAATGAGCAGAAATAAAATGTTTTACTGGGAATTGAATTGTCTAAAAATTATTTTACTGGAAATTGTAATTAATTGTGTTTGATTGGTATAATTTTTCACATGAAAAATGTTGAAAGTTTGGTATCCGTTTGACTTCATTTTTCATGGAAAGTGATAAATTTTTCTATCATTGGGTCTAAAATTTGTTCCAATTGCAAAAAAGTACAAAAAAAATTAATTTTTTTAAAAAATTACCATACCGAATATCATTCGTTTGGCTTTGTTTTGCATGGAAATTGTCAATAAAAGCGAAAATTTTTTTACAGTAGTTGATAGGATTTGTTGCTATTGCTAAAAAAGAAAGTTGGAAAATAAAAAACCACCAAAACCAAAAGAAAACCATTTCCATGAATTTAAGGAAAAGAGGCGCGTGAAGGCCTCATGTGGAAAAGCAACTCCTAGGAAACCTTAGGGTATCCAACACCACAATTTGGGGAAAATGGAAAACATTTTCCCTCTTCCATGAAATTCCTTGGCTATCGAACATAGCCTAACAATTTTCTCTCCCATGCACACACTTTTTGGCTGTCCCAAATTCTTTCTAGACCCAAAGAAGAATTTATTCATGGTGTTGAGCACAATAAACTCAATGACTCGCTTACCCTATTTATAATGAAAGCCTTCATCCTTTTCCTAATTGAGTTGAGTATGAAAGCTTTTTCCCAATCATATTAGCCTTTTCTTCTAATAAAATATTTTTATACCCAAAAACTAATTGTTGAATTAGGACTTTAATTAGACTTATATTTTGACTCCTAATTTAATTCTAGTCATTTGAATTGAATTCCAATTATCTCCCTCTTGACTCAAAATTTTCAAATATCGACATATACTGTCACATCCATCAACACACCCTTTTACTGATTGGCGTTATAGTTCTTAAATATATTGTAGTAGAACAAACAAAAATCAAAGCTCAACAAAGCTGAATTTCACATCAAAAGACTTTTTTTTTTTTCTGCATGATAACAACAATTTCACATCTATGTGACTCGATCACAACAACTCCACCTCGATGTCATTCTATCATTGTAACTTAATCACCACAACTATACGCCTGGATGACTCGATCATCCCCAAAGATCAACTTCAAACTTTGAACATTCATATTTAGCACAATTCCAAAGTTTGATACTACTTGTTGAGAAAATTTCTCACCATACTCAGCAGATCATATTAATATTCGGCAAATATATGATACATGCCGATACTGCTTGAATCTCATATTTTTGCTAGCCGGTGTCATGTTAAATTTATTATTTAAAAATTGTAACTATTAAATAAGTAGTGGTGTTTTCAACAATTAAACTCGAACTTAATTATTTTATTTCTATTTTCAACATCAATATCTTTATTTTTAGAAAGTTGGACTATATATTTGTACGTCAATCATGACTAACGCGTCTATGTAAAGCAAGCATATGTACCTATTCTGATTCTAATGTTTGTCAATTATGGGTATTGCTTTACAACTTGATTTGATTAGAGAGGAAAGCATATTTTTAGTCTTGTTGCATTTCATCATTCTGATATAAGATCATTGCGTCATTTTTCCCCTATTGTCCCTAATAACTATTTTGGGATCCTATAATTATGCCGTATTATCAAAGGATGAATCTCATATCGATGAAATAGAACAATATGTAAGAGATTGGATCAGCTCTTTTATAAGATTGACATTTTGAAATGAAATCTAAAGTTTTAATATGATATCAAGCACATTAAACTCAAGTGAACAATTCGATCTGATTAAGACTATACAATATGAATTTCAAGAATTGTTTGATCAAATGAGTCACTATCTATACAAGGAAAATTTTGCATCGACTAAATACTGAAATATAAATCCAACATATAATGACTTGAATTATTATTATTATTATTATTATTATTATTATTATTATTATTATTATTATGTTGATATTTTAAGAAGAAATATCAAGTTTTATCTGGTACGTAATATTAATTATGACTAAGCATTATTAAAAAAAAATCTTGAAATATACTTTACGAGAGATTAATAACGTTGTTATACTGTACAATGACTCGAAATTCCGGAGTCCCGAGATGTACCATTTTCTTTTGTGGAATTTAACTTAGAATTTTGAAACCTAAATTAACTTTTATTTTCTTATGCGAAAAAGTCGAAAATATGATTTATTATAGTCAATTATAAGGTCAGGTTCCTTGTATCATGTTATAGATTAGCTCTCACATTCTTAAATAAATTGTTAAACATTGATTAAATCTTTCAAGATTGTGATTGATAGCTACACAATTGTCTATTGCTTTATAAATAATTAAATATTAATCACCAAAACCAACTGTTTGCATGTCGATTTTGACAGGGATTCCGACATTTTTGACCAATTTGTTTGGTTTTGGTCTGTTTATAATAATATGTCGAAGTTGAAGAACTATTTTTGAGGGTCAAGATTTGTATGCACCAACGTTTTCCTTATGTATTACACAAATAATTAAGAGGAAAGAAAAATCAGCGGTAAAGGTGCTTTATTTGATTTATGTACACACTATTTGACTTAAGTTAATCTGTCCAATAATATCTTAGAAAATATGAGTACATTTGAACACACACCTAACTTTGGGTAACATTTTACTCACTATACTTCAATTTGAATTTCATTGCTCACTGAATTTTATCAGGTTGCATTCCATTACATACTGGGAAACTTCCGTCTCTTATCCTTGCCTGCGTGGATGACGGATTGTACATCGACAGTTAAATCACTCTAACACAAAAATCGAATGACATGTAATAACTCCCAAACATGCCACACATTGAAGTCATGAAATTCAAATCCTATTATCTCAAACACGACGCTCAAACAATTGCAGCTCCAAAATTCTGAAATTCCCAAATCGTCGTGAACCTTAACCCGATATCAAACCTCCGTTACCTTTGAAGGCACCACCCCAACCAAGAATCTTCGGGTTTTCAAGAATTGCACATCGAGGTAATTCCAGATTTTTTCTTCTTCTTTTAGATGATTGGTTGGGCAAAGCGATTACAAATTTAAAGATTTACGGCTCCGATTCCATTAAAAGAAAATGAAATATTGGTTCAAATTTCTTGATTTTCAGTGTTGTAAAACAACAGAATTTGAGTTTATTTTAGTTTGATGGTAATTTGATTGATTTTTGTTCAAAAATAGATTTCTGAAATGAGAGAATTTGAATTCTTTAAGCATAATGCGCATTTAAATTCTACAGATTAGTGTATAATGCATAATGTTATTAATTTTTATTCAAAGATTATTGTATTTTAAATAAGAAGTGCTGTTATCTGACGTAGCGGAAGATTATAGGAAAGATGAAGAACCTCACAAATATGAGATAAACTCACGAAAGTTTTTATTCAATTCAATAATGTCTGCCTCGAAGGGTTTACAATGGTTTAAATAGCAAAACTCTAACAAATTTCGGAAAATAAATAATAAAAATAAAAAAAGGATATTTTTCCATAAATGGAAAAATTCGAGATTCTAACTTAAATGGAAACTCCTAACATTCAGGATCGTCCTCCAACAAACGGAATCAAAATTCGAATTTTATTGAATGAGATATTACCAAAATAAAAATTACCATAAACGGCAAAAACGCGTAATCGAGAGCCTAAACGATGGAATCTGTCCGAAATCCGACGTACGTCATGGCCAAAGGCAATGAGTTGTGATCCTTGGCCCATTTCCACTCAAATTAGACTATTAATTCGCCAAAAACGAACAAACCCAAAATTATCATGAAATCATTATTTTGCCTTGCGATCCCACTTCATCATAAATTCTAAATCTTTATGCACTTCATCATTATCCCTGATTATTGAGGACTAGACCATGTGCAGTTGACACGAATGAATGGCTCGTATTTACTTATACATACAAAATTGTTGTGGATTGAACTTAATTTCATGTTTTTGTGACAGATACGAATGATGGCCCGGACTTCAATGATCTGATAATGACATATCGTCTGCTGAAGATGATATGTTGTTCGACAAAAATTTGGTGGAGGCAATTGAATTAGGTTGTGATTGGGGCAACCGAACTCAAAGAAGAGGAGCATGCGAAAGCGATACACGATGACGATCATGAGGTCAATGATTTGGAATGTCCATCAGCCAAATAATTGTTGTTCAGTATATCATCTGATCATGAGGTTGGGTATCGATTTTTAGAGTTTATGGCTGAAACGGAATGCAGGATCTACAGTTCACGTGGGACAGTTGTTCAGCTCTGTACAAGAATTTAGGAAGCAGATTCGGACTTATGGTGCACTAAACGGATATAATGCGAAGCGTAAGGCGAATGACGAAAGAAGGGTTCAAGGCATATGTTTGAATTAGGGTGTCACCCAAATTCTTTGTTGAAAATACTTGGGAGTTCTAATTCAAGTGCAGATTAAGAAAAATTCTATTTGGAATCCTATTAGAAGTCTATTTTACAAATTCTAGTTAAAATTCTATTTAAAAGCCTTATTGGAAGTTAAAATTTGTGTTAAACTTGAAGATGTCAAAATAAATAAACTTCTGGGAGTTATATTTCATCTACAACCATATTTCTAGTGCTTGAATTGTTCTTTATATATATATTTAGCTTTTCATTATATTTTAGATTAAGTTAGACAAATTATAAATACAAATCTTTATATTTTTTCTTCATATTATAATAGAATCTTCATTTTCTACACATTATATTGTTCTTGTGTTCTTGTGATCAATTACTTCATACTGTGACTGTAATATCTTATTTTCTTCAATAACTTGGTATTGGATTAATCCGGTATCATATTTGTTTTTTTACAACAAATTGGTATCAGAGCTTTTGGTATTGAAATTCTTGGAAAGATCAAGGTTTGATCAAGTTAATACCTCAAGTTGCTATTTCATAATGGCAACAACGAAGTATGATATTTCACTATTAGATCACAATACAAGATTCTCTTTGTGGCAGGTAAAGATGCGAGTAGTACTCATTCAGATGGATTTGAATGGAACTTTATTGAGATTTGACAAGATACCCACAGTTTGAACTCCGGAGGAAAAACAACGAAGGGATCGAAAGACCCTATCTTAAATACATCTTCATCTTTCAAATAATATTCTTCAGGATATTTTGAAGGAGAAGTCAACCGTTGCATTATGATTAAAATTGGAGTAATTATGCATGATGAATAGTCTTACTAGAAAATTGCATCTGAAGCAATGTCTATATTCTCATCATATCATCTTTTGAGGATCACCTAACTGTTTTTAAGGAAATCGTCGCTAATTTGGAGATCTTGGAGGTCAAATATGATGAAAAAGATTTGGAATTGATTTTATTGTGTTCATTGCCAACTTTATACATGTCTTTTAGAGACATGATTTTATATAGTCATAATATTCTCACAATTGAAGAAGTCTATAATGCTCTACATTCAAAAGAGAAGATGAAACATCTTGTTGCATCTGAGGTGCATCTGAGGTTCATGGCGTGGCCTCATTGTTGATAGTGGTCGTGTAAAGGGCAATTCAAAATCTAACTTCAAATTTGTAATTACTGTAAAAAAAATGAGAACTTGATAAATGATTGAAATTATTGTAAGTTTCAGAATAAATCAAAATTGACTGCAAATTAACAATCAGAAACTTTAGGAAAGCAAGTATTGTAGAAAATATTAACAGTGATGAAGAGCTTTTACTTATGTCCGACTACAACTCTAAACCGACGAGGCTTGGATTTTTTATACAGTCTGCACTTTTCATGACTCCTAATTAGGATTTGTTTTCAGCATATGAAAAAGTTACAAATGTTGTTTTATGACCGGTACTAATACACCATGTCGATAGCTGGTATTAGTTGGGTTGGAATAAAGATATTTGATGAGACGGCTATAACATTTGATGCAGTAAGACACATTCCATATCTGAATAAAAATTTTATCTACTTAAGCACTTTTGATTCAAAAGGATACATGTATATTGTTGAAGGTGAAGTCCAAAGAGTTAGTAAATGTGTCCGTATTTTGTTAAAGGGACGTAGAAAATCTCATTTATGTATCTTGTAATGTTGTACAAAATCTTTCAACAATCAACATATTTTAAAAACTCGGGTGGATTTGGAGCCCTAGATGTGACATTTCGAATGATAATTTAAAATTAGATATATTAATGATGGACATGACATTTTATTAAAAGGGTAATTCTTTACTATAATTACACATATCGTCGGTGAATCCATTTCAACATATTTAGAGGAATTAAGCTCCTTGTACAGGGGAAATATACAAGGGTTTTTACAGATATATAATTGGTAACATTGGATTGACTGGTTGCCCTGTATTTTTTGTCCAACGGCCAATTAAATCTTCGCAGCTAACAATTTGTCAAAAAAAAGTGTCAACTAACATTGTAAATGTAGCAGGATTGTATTCAGAGCCCATGTTTGATTTGAATAAAATTTAGATCCTTAGTAGATTTATGAAATGTGTTGTTAAAAATTAATAAAGTTGTGGATCCTGTCTAAGTGAAAATAAATTTTTAAAAAAATATTAATTTTAATAAATTGGGGTCAAACATTGACATAAACTCGTGTTGGGAGGAGATCACATTGGTTAGCTCATAGATCTACCAAATATATGTGCAAAGTAACAAAAAAAACCGAACTGACATAAGAGCAGTAAATTCGAACACAAAGCATAAATTGCAAGAATCAGAAACTGCTATAATCAAACTCAAGTGAAGATAAAAATTACAGAACAATAAACTGTAAAATGAACACTTATCTTTATTATCAAAGATCCACTGTCATAGTTCATATAATCAGAGTCTCAGTCACTGAACAACAACCATTTGAACATAAACCACAACCAAGGTATGGATTACAAAAAGTTTAAGCACTCAGACTAAACCCGTATTTCACACAAGATCTCAACTCTCAAACAACAGCAGTTCACTCAAGAACATCGCTCTGAACTGAAAGAAGAATCACTCAAGATTACAACTCTTTTGAGAGAACAAAGAAATCAAAAAAGTATTTTGATTTCGACAGAAATATTGAGAGAAGAAACTCGAACGACGCAGAACAATCGAGAGAGAAAAATCAGAGAGTCAAAATCTATTTATGTGCAAACCCTAGACGAGCCTTTTATTTGAGTCACTAGAAGTGCCCTTCATCCAACGGCTGTGGTGATTGCACTTGGCAACATCCTGACCTTCCAGCATAAGGGTAAGTAAAAACAGGACTTCTTCATTCAATCAACACACGATTTTTGCACCAAGTAATAAACCAACTTATTCAGTTAGCTGGGCCAACAATTTCAGCCCATTGGGTTATTGCATCATTGTGCCATTTCCTTTCATACTCCACCTTGGTACAATGATTCAAGCTGATTAGTGGTTATTCATCAGTTTTAGATCTCATAAGCACAGCTGCTACATCCACAGTTCAGTAGGGCATCACATTCAACAAGGTCAAGCAGTCCAGGAATTTATTTAAAGGTAGAACTTTAGTATCAACATTAGCAGGGTTATAATTAGTAGATATCTTTTTAAGTTTCACAACACCTTGTGAAATAACATCTCTAATAAAATGAAATCTAACATCAATATGCTTAGATCTGTTATGCAAAATAGGATTTCTACTTAAATGAATTGCAGATTGGCCGTCAAAATAAAGAACAACTTTTTTAATAAAACCAAATTCATTAAGTAACCATTTTAACCAAATTCCCTCTCTTATGGCATCGGTGGCTGCAATGTATTCAGCCTCAGTTGAAGATAAAGCCACAATCTTTTGAAACTGGGATTTTCAAGTTATGCAAGAATTACACAAAGTATACATGTAAGAAGAAGTAGATTTTCTGTTATCCCTATCACTTGCATAATCAGAATCAGTAAACCCTTTCAAAATAACACCTTCAGCTTGTTTTCTAAACTGAATCCCTAAGTTTGTAGTCCCCTTAATGTACCTAAAAAGCCATTTCATGGCTTCCTAATGACTCTCTCCAGGATTTGCCATATATCTGCTCAAAATACTTATAGAATATGCCAAATCAGGTTTAGAATACACCATGAGATACATAACAAACCCAACTGCATTAGGATAAGGCACTTGTGCCATTCTTTCAAACTCTTCTTTAGTTTTAGGACATAAATAATTTGATAGTTTAAAATGATTATCCAATGGGACACTAACACTTTTGGATTCAGCCATAAAAAACTAGCTAATTAATTTCAAAATATAGGATTTTTGACTAAAACTTAGAGTGCCTTCTCTTCTCTCTCTTTTAACTTCCATACCTAAAAGCTTTGTCATAGGACCTAAGTCTTTCATTTCAAATTCAGATTTTAGTTTGTCTTTAATTTCCTTAATCCCTTTTATGTCATGACTTGTTAATATCATAGCATCCACATAAAGTAGTAGGTAAAGTGAATTAGCTCCACCTTGACTCAAGTATCAAAGTTACTTCTCTTAAACTCAAGTCCAAGTACAAAATTGTCAATTTTTTTTATACCATTGTCTTGGAGCTTGTTTTAAGCCATATAGAGATTTCTTAAGAAGGCATACTAAGTCAGATTTATTAGTCACTTCAAATCTTCTAGGTTGTTTCATGTACATGGTTTCTTCTAAATCTCCATTTAGAAAAGCAGTTGTTACATCTAATTGGTCAACTCCCAATTAAATTGAGTGGCCAAAGCAAGAATGACTCTAACTGTAGTAAATTTTACTACGGGTGAAAAAATTTCATTGAAATCAACTCCTTTTTGAGTAAAACCTTTAGCTACCAAACGAGCTTTGTATCTTATGTCATTCTTACTTTGTTCACCCCTTTTTATTTTAAAAATCCATTTACAATCCACAAATCTCTTACCCTCCGGTCTTTTTACCAAGGTCCAAGTCTTATTTTTGAGAAGGGACTCCATTTCATCTTGCATGGCTGCAAGCCATTGTTTGGAATCTTTACTACTCAAAGCTTCTTCAAAGGATTCAGGTTCATCCTTAATCATATCATGATAGATAGTAAGGAAACATCATCTTCAAACCTAGCTGGAGGCCTAATGATCCTTCTTTCCCTATCCCTAACAAGTTGGTAATCAACTAAGGGCTGTGCAGGCTCTAAATTAGCCCCAGGAACCCCACCAGGTTCAGTTTCAACTTAGGTTGGTCATTATTTAGAGGGAGAGAATGGTCAGAACCCTCCCCGGGTTGCTCTACCTCAAACTCAACCCCTTTTCTCACATTTTCAGATTGTTCAGGAGTCTCAAACAGGTCTGCAGGTTGCTGTTCAGACTTAAAACAAGGCAGGCCATCCTCATTAAATATCACATTTCTATTTATAATGACCTTATAGCCTTTCAGCTCTCTATCCCACAGTTTGTAGCCTTTAACACCTTCCCCATAGCCTGAAAAAACACACTTAAGGGCTCTAGGTTCCAATTTACCTTCAGTTTGGTATGCAAATGCTGCACACCCAAAAACCCTCAAGTTACTAAAGTCAACTGGTTTTCCTCTCCATTTTTCCTTAGGGATCTTAGAGTCTATAACACTAGCAGGGTATCTATTTATCAGATAACTAGCAGTCTTATCTGCTTCACCCTAAAAAAATTTTGGCAGACCAGAATACAACAACATGCATCTAACTTTATCAAGAATAGTTCTATTCATTCATTCAGCCAAACTATTTTGTTGTGGTGTGTGTGTGTGTGACTATTCTATGCCTTAACATACTAGATAATTTGCACATTTCATTAAACTTATAACTGCGAAATTCCAAACCATTATCAGTTCTTAGAACTTTAATTTTCTTATTAGTTTGGTTCTCAATTAAAAGTTTCCATTCTTTAAAAACATTAAAAGTGTCAGATTTTGATTTTAACAAAAGAGTCCAATTTTTTCTTGAAAAACCATCAATGACAAGCAAATAATATTTAAAACTAGAATGAGTACACACAGTTGCTGGCCCCCACAGATCAGCATGCAAATATTCAAGTATGGAGGCAGATTTATGCAATCCAGGTAAGAATGGAAGCCTATTATGCTTTTCTAAAATGCAATAGTCACAAAAACTCAATTTTTCAATGTTATCTTTGTCAAAAACACCCTGTTTTTTCAAAATCTGAAAACTTTTATCACTAATATGGCCCAATCTCTTGTGCCATATTTGTGATTTATCATTTGGGATTGAGATTACTGTTGAAGTGGACTCCAAAAATTTTTTAGTTTGCAAAATGTAAAGACCATGTCTCTTTAGGACTTCTACAATCAGTTGAGAGTCCCTCAAGATTTTAATATAACCATTATTGATAACAATATCAAAATTAAGGTCATCTAAAATCCCTAAGGAAATCATATTACGTTGCAAGTCAGGAACATATCTAGTCTTCTCAAGAATCAACTTATTATTTCCTTTTAAGTTCAAAGTGATAGTCCCCACACCTTTTACTTGACATATCATGTGATTACCCATTAAAAGTTTTCCACCAGTCACATTTTCAAAATCAGAAAAAAATTCTTTATTAAGATACATATGATAAGTGCAACTAGAGTCAAGAATCCACTCTTGGCAAGGTGGACAGTTTACAGCCACATAAACTTCATCAATATTAGACTCATTGTAAGCCAAAGCAGCTCCACCATCATTTCTAGACTTGTTTTTAGAGTTATAAAGCCTTTTAGGACAGTCTTTAATAAAATGACTTTCTTCTAAACAATAAAAGTATTTTTTTCCCTTTAGTCATCATTTTATTTTTGTCCTTAAAGTTGCCATTTTTCTTATGTTCAGGTCTGTTATTGAAATTGTCATTTTTGGGATTGAACTTGAACTTCATCATCAGATTAATGCTACTAACAGATTCGTTCTTGTCAGATTTTAATTCTAACTCTTTAGACCTTAAACCATTAATGATCACTTCAGTGGATAGCGTGTCCTTCCCATATTCAATTGCATTTTTAACATCTTTATATTTATCACCAATTGAATTCAATAAGACCACAGCCAATTGCCCGCTTGAGAGTTTCTCGTCACAGTTGGCCAGGTCACGGGTCAATCTATCGAATCTATCAATATTGGACTCAAGGTCAAGAGAAGGATCAAGTTTAAAACCAAAAAACTGTTTTAGAAGATAAACTTTATTTGACATAGCTTTATTCAAATAAGTTTTCTCCAATTTTTTCCGCAATTCAGCTGTAGTCTTAGTCTCACCAATTTTTCCAAAATAGTGCTACATGCAGTTTCATTTTGTTCAGTTACTTTACTAGAATCAAGATCAGTAGGCCATGACTCATCAATGGCTTTAACACATTTTTGTTGAAGTAAAAGAGCTCTCATTTTCTGACGCCAGAGACTAAAGTCTCATTTGCCATTAAAAACTTCAATTTCAAATTTTGAAGTCATTTTTGAAAAATATGAATGAAATAGATGTATACATATCAGTCAGACACTAGATCAGAAACTTGCAATGCAGATCAAAGAAGTATCACCACACAAGGGACACAACAGAGTACACAGATTGCAAGTACAGAGAGCAGGCACTTTCAGAATTGAATCATAATGTACACAATTTGGTTAACTCAATACAAACACAATTGAACAGAGGTAAAGAATTATTTGCAAAACTTCAATCAAGTTGTACAATATTGCAGAATGATTCTCAGAAATTAAGATTATCAAGAATCTTGACTTTGATCCAAGTAACCCTTAGATTCCAGACAACTTTTGGTTTCTGGACAAAGAAATTGCAAGGAGTCAATGATTCAGGTTTTCAAAAAACACAAGTTTGATAATCTATAGAAGGCAGAAATCCAAACTAAGCAGAAAATCTAACCATGGCAGAATAACCAACACAGTCGATATCAACCCATACTAGGCAGTAACTAATTAAGCAGAACACTTAATCAAGTTAATAAAACCGAACTCCACATATCACCCAATCAACAAGTATGCAGCTTGATATAAACGTGAAAAACTCAAAATTGTAAAGATCTCATCAAAGCCCCTTATTAGGGTTTCAAGCAAGCACACAGTCCTGTTACAAAATTTTTATCCGTGTTAAGATCGAGCTCAAAGAGGCATCAAGCACTCCTTCCAGTTGCTCTGATACCACTGTTGGGAGGAGATCACATTGGTTAGCTCACAGATCTACCAAATATATGTGCAAAGTAACAAAAAAATTGAACTGACATAAGAGTAGTAAAATCGAACACAAAGTATAAATTGCAATAATCAGAAACTGTTATAATCAAACTCAATTGAAGATAAAAATTACATAACAATGAACTGTAAAATGAACACTTATCTTTATTATCAAAGATCCACTGTCATAGTTCATACAATCAGAGTCTCAGTCACTGAACAACAACCATTCGAACATAAACTACAACCAAGGTATGGATTACAGAAAATTTAAGCACTCAGACTAAACCCGTATTTCACATAAGATCTCAACTCTCAAACAACAGTAGTTCACTCAAGAACATTGCTCTCAACTGAAAGAAGAATCACTCAAGATTACAACTCTTTCGAAAGAACAAAGAACAGAAATATTGAGAGAAGAAACTCGAACGGCGCAGAACAATAAGGGTTGCTGTGGTGATTGCACTTGGCAACATCCTGACCTTCCAGCAAAAGGTTAAGTAAAAAAAGGACTTCTTCATTCAATCAACACACGATTTTTGCACCAAGTAATAAACCAATTTATTCAGTTAGCTGGGCCAACAATTTCAGTCCATTGGGTTATTGCATCATTGTGTCATTTCCTTTCAACTCGGTTGTTGGAAATTAATTTGTTATCATTATAATAATTTATACTAAATTTACTAGATTCATCATTTAATTGTTGACCATTGGGGTGATTCGTTACCTCATTTTTATTCATATCTGAAGCTGAAAAAGAATAGGCCACGTGAATGATGTTCTTAGATAATTGCAGCTGATGTCCCAAACTTTTCAAACAGTAGCGACATTTCTCTAACCTTTTAATCGTTGCAGCTGTCACCCCAAACCTTTTAAATCGTAACAGATGAGGCCTCATGGATGGTTTCCATCCAATCTAGTGTTAGTTGACCTAAAAAATCTATTTTGACCACGTTTTAATCAATTTTAAAAAGGCAAAATAGCAACTTCATATTTTTTCCATAAAATAACTAAAAACTTAAATAAAATAAATAAAATAAAATAAAAAAGGAAATATATATTCTTCATCAACCCCCAACCCCAACCCTACCCCAACCCCATCAAACCAAAATCAGCAATTCGCCACCAACCACCATCGCCGCACTGGGATGAAGACCCATCCTGATTAGCTTCTCAACATTATGGAGAAGTTCACCCGCAAATGAAATGGTCAAGTTAGCACAATCTCCAATTTCCTTTTACTGAGCTTCCCCAACAAAAACTAAAATTTTAGTTGTAGGATCCTGCACTTCGAGCTCATTCACAGTTGTGGCAGCATCATTTGCGATAAAGAGCTTATCCAAATGATTGATGACCATCTTATTCATACTTGAAAAAATAAAATAGACAACATGAGAGGCAATCTCATAACATTATACAATGTTCAACGCAAGTAAAAAAAGGTTGTCCAGCCAAAAGATCATAAACCCCACGAGATATCAAGATAAATAAGTGATCGAGAAAAATCTTTCTTTTTAAGGATAGTAGAAAGAAGATAGAACATCAATTGAAGATAAATAAGCCAAAGCACAAACCTATTGTCTCATATATATGGTACTTTTCATTTTATTGCAATGACCCAAAAAGAAGAAGAAAAGAAAAACATGGTGAGTTCTTGCAATGTCCTCCCATGCCCAATAATGTTGCCATCAGTGATGGTGGTCGGTGGCAAATTTATGGTTTTGGGTTGAGGAGGTGGGCTGGGCTGGGGTGGGGGATGGGTGAAGAAGATAGATTTTCTTTATTTTATTTTATTTTTGTTTTTGATTTAAGTTTTTAATTATTTTATGTGGAAAATCTTAAATTACTATTTTGCCCTTCTAATTTTAATTAAAATGTGATCAAAATTATTTTTTTGTGTCAACTAACACGAGATTGGATGGAAACCGTCCATTGGGGCCTCAATTGTTATGATTTGAAAGGTTTGGGATGACGGTTGCAACGATTGAAAGGTTATGAGAAAGTCTACTAGACTACCACTGTTTGAAAAGTTTGGGACTTCAGCTGCAATTATCCCTAATGTTCCTTGACCATTCACGTTTTTTTCATAATAATTAATTCTGAATCCCATGACACTTTGCTTTAGTTTCACAAATATATACTTTACACACATACACACAGTTCATTCTATATTCTTCCTCCGCCCTCCACCTCTTCCTCGGACTGGCTGCTCCAGGAAGCTGCTAAAAAGCTGAAACCGCCGTTCATCACAAAAACAATGTACAAATCTCTCTCTCTCACACACACACACACTAATACCACGTTTGATTTTGAGTTTGACTAAGACTAGTTTAATGGAACAATCAAGAAGCCGTGCATATAAGTTTTGTTAAGGCTTGGGATTCTGTCAACCTTAAACTTATCACTTATGTATATACATTTTTAGTCGATATAAAATTCATCTCTTACATGCTTTGTCGAAGATGCTATAAATGTATTTTTATGTACTGAAATGCTATGTACAAGCAGGATTATTCTTCTATGTATACTTAATTATTAATTGAAGTCCCTTTCACTAGTCTCTTCTTCTGTCTGTTTAGGGAAGTTAAATGGGTTGCACTTGCATATTGTAGAGCTCAGTTGGACCCTTCAAGCGAGTCAATTTAAATTTTTTACTTTTGATTTAAATATGAATTCTTTCCGACCTTTTGGTTTAACTATGAATGTTAATTGCCATTTATATCATTTTACGCAGCACAAAAGGTACAATAAAACACAATAAAAAGTATCAAATCAAAACGAAAAATTTATAGGGTCATAAAATTAGGTACAGAATGATATAAAACTGCAAGTTAAGAAAAATGGAAAATTATAAGATAAGGTTGGAGAAATTCTTGATCAGTTAATGATTGATCAAGACTATTAATTAATTATTGATTTGAGTTTTAAAAGTCTAGTAAGAGATGTTTGGTTGAGCTTAAATGCAAGCTTCTTTTCAGCTTTTCTTGATAGCAATAGCAAACATATTTGGAAATAAAAAGTTACTTTGCCTACTTTAAGCTTAGCCAAACATGCTCTTAAATAAGTACTGGAAAATACATATGACAAGCTGATTTTTCAATCCTCATTCACAGCGACAAAGCCATGGACAATTCCATGCAAGAGAGGTTGATTAGTCCAGAATCAGAACAGGTGGGGAATTTCAAAGGGAGGATTTCTGAAGAATCCAAGAAAATATGGAGGGTTGCCTTGCCAAGTATTATATCAAGAGTATCTTCATTTGGAACCATAGTTGTAACTCAGTCATTTGTTGGACACATTAATTCATCTGATCTTGCTGGTTATGCACTTGTTCAGACCTTAAGCGTTCGATTCGTAAATGGAATACTGGTAACTCCATACTTCTGTTGCATTTCTTATCTGTTCAGTATAATACAATCAGAAATATTATTCCACTTCTGTAATAAAATTTTGATGATACGGTTTGGTTAGGGATTAAGCTCTAATCCGTTCTTATGAGAGCAATAATAAACAGAATGAGAATCGAAAACAAGCAAAGCAAAAACACGTTCTATGAGAGTTCACACTCGAGCTAATAGCTACATCCACTTGTTGCTGCGATTTTCAAGTAAAAGTCTAACGGGTTTGGTTTTGCTGTGAAAATTGTGCTGAATATGCAAATATTCTATATTTGCTTATGGACTATCAATGGCTGATTTATGTGTTTAATTACAGCACACAGAATGATAATTTTTTTATATTGGAGGATTTCCGAGTAGTGAATGACCAATAAAATCTTTATATATTATGTTTATGAAGTGAAAAATTGAAGGCGAAATCATTTGACCGAGCTCACTCAGTCTTTAGCTCAAGAGATCAATAATAAGGAACATTTTCTTCTCTAATCACCTGAGGGAGCAAAGAACTCTATAGGGCAATTTACGCCCGTTTCTCTCCATTACCTTTCAGGTCTACACGACTACATCCCTCAAGAAACCGTCTACACGAGACTTTCCCTTGACGCGTAGACACAAAAATACAGTTTTTTTTTTACAATCGACATGGTAGAAGAGACTAGACTAAATGGTTTCGATTCAAATGCTACTGTTGTTTTACTTTATGTGGTATTTCGTTTTGCAGATAGGAATGTCAAGTGCAACAGAAACTCTCTGTGGGCAAGCATTTGGAGCAAAACAGTACCATATGATGGGGATTTTCTTGCAAAGATCATGGCTTGTGGATCTCATCACACTAACGATCTTACTTCCTGTTTTTCTATTCGCAACACCAATATTTAAACTACTAGGCGAGGAAGAATCTATCGCAAAATCCGCTGGTTATATTTCTCTGTGGTTCATCCCAATTGTTTACAGCATGGTTTTCTCTATGACGATCCAAATGTATCTACAAGCACAACAAAAGAACATCGTTATTGCATGGCTATCCATTATATCGTTTGTAATGCACATTCCCTTATCTTGGCTTTTTGTCTACATACTGAATTGGGGAATTTCTGGCGCCATGGGGGCGCTCTGCATATCTTCGTGGTTTCTAGTCATTGGAGAGTTTGTATATATCTTAGGAGGTTGGTGCCGTGACACATGGAAAGGATTCACTATAGCCGCATTCAAGGACATGTTGCCAGTGGTGAAACTTTCAATATCCTCTGGTGTTATGATTTGGTAAATTTTCCTCACTATCATTTATTTCCCATCAAAGGCCAATCACCCAAAATAATTTTCAAGCTGGCTTGTTTGAGTTTAATTTTAAGCTCCTTCTGATTTAAAGGTTAAAGTCAAATTTCAATTTTAACCACACATTTCATAGAACCTATAACTACTAACCACTTATCCATAACTCATTTCTATCGCGTTATAACTTATTCTGGACTAATTAGGACAATACCTAGACAGGTTGTAATGCTATTTATCATTTTTATTGCACGTATATATTCCCTGATCAGGCTTTACACCCCATTTCAGTACCAAATTATGCGCTTATTCTCATAGAATCGACGTTAAGTTCTTGTAAGATTGCTTTAAATATCAGATATCTGATAAATATTCAAAGATAAGTAGAGCTTTTCTATTTCTTTGGATTTATTTGAACCCTTCTACAATGCTGCATCAAGATTATACTTACTGTAATGCATAATTTTCTCCATTAGCAGCATGTCCATGTAGACATTTCATGACTTCACAGAATTGACATGTTTGGTACGTCGACTAGAAAAATAGTCGTGTCCATGCTCAGTGCTGTTCATTACTGGGTGCCCAAGATGTTTAAGAAACATTATATAATCATTAGGAATTTGCTTCTACTGTTGCATCTTCACTAGTTACATTCTTGATTGTTTTACAGCTTGGAGTTGTGGTACTATGCCATTCTGGTTTTACTGGCAGGATACATGAAAAATGCGAAGGTTGCCATATCTGCCTTTTCTATTTGGTAAAGTTTCATTATAATCCTGTCTCATTTTCTGCTACATTGTGAAGATAGCTACTAAGTAAATCTAACTTTTTTTGCAGCCTTAATATAGTGGGATGGGAAGCTATGATTAGTGTTGGCATGATGGGTGCTGCATGGTATAAAGGCAACAACTCCTCTTTCTCATTACATTTCTTTTATGCTTTCAAAAACTAATTCTCACTGTTTGGCTGGATTTTAGTGTTCGAGTTGCAAACGAGCTTGGGAGAGGAGACGCGAAGGCTGTGAAGTTTTCGATTAAAGTCGTGACCAGTACTTCAGTATCGATAGGGCTATTCTTTTGGATTCTTTGCTTAGTATTTGGCAATAAAATCGGATATTTATTCGCGAATGATGAAGAAGTTGCACATAGTGTTGCTGATCTTTCTATGCTACTTGCTTTCTCAGTGTTGCTGAGTAGTATCTATCCAATATTCTCAGGTTAGTCATTTATTCTTCGGATTATTTTTCTTATCTTTTCTTTTCCGTTCTACTAAAATTTTGAACTATACGGAGTCTAATCGTAGTGTTATAACGTTTTCTTTCCTTACTCTATAACTTGTTTGCTATCAGGGGTAGCAATTGGAGCGGGTTTACAAACGACAGTTGCAATTATTAATATTATTTGCTTCTATATAATTGGAATACCAGTTGGAGCTTTACTTGGATATGTTACTCATCTTCAAGTTAAGGTAAAATTTTGCCTTTTTGCTCTGTTGGTAAAATGACATGTAGCCCATGTTTTGCTTCCATTTACAAAAACTCATTTTTCCTTAAATTCATTTTCAACCACATATTTCATAGTACCCACCATGTTTGAATGTTCAATTGCCAATATTACACCATATTCGTTACAGTAGTCTGAATAGTGTTGTGCATAACAAACTCACAAATTTTGTCACGCGTCTCTCTTCTTTAATCATACAATATTGGATGGGATTAGAGAATGAAATATTGTCCATCATACTCCTCAAATACTGTCCATACCAAACACGTCCATACAGTCATGTTAAAATCTTATTTTTTTCCTCGTGAGCCGATAAATGTATGTTGTCCTCTTTGAAATTAATAATGAATTCACAGGGCATATGGATTGGGATGTTATGTGGAGTGGTCGCAGAGACACTAGCATTGAGCTTCATGATGTGGAGAACAAATTGGGATCATGAGGTAAATTTGGACAATTTTTTAAATATAAAAGAAGTGAATAAACCTGTTGAATAATTTATTGCTAAATGATTTTATTACAGGTAGCTAAAGCTTTAGCACGCCTCAAAAAGTGGTACTTAAAGTCTCCTGATGAGACTGATCAAAAGTCTGACCATGCTTGAACAACAAATGTTGATAATTTCCACAATTATTTGCACAAAATCTCGTAACTTTTATGTTTATTTAGAGCTTATCGATCTCGTGGATTTTGTATGCAAATTGCATTATAGATTGTTATGAACGCCGTCATAAGCCATGCCGTAAAAAGTGGTTTACCTTTTACGGCATGCAGAGTACGCATCTATGGAACGCCGTCAATAAATTTTACAGCATTCAGTTGTACGCCGTAAAAAGTGGTATTGCATGCATGCTGTAAAAGGTAAATCAGTATTTACGGCATATATTGATGGCATGCCGTAAAAGGTGAACTAGTATTTACGGCATGCATTGATAGCATGCCGTAAAAGATAAAACCCATTTATGGCATGCTTATGCACATCGTAAATATCAATTTAATTTTTTAAAAATTATTTATTTATTTGATTACCAGCACGCCTATAATAATGTATGCCGTAAAAGTTTACTTAAGAGGCACGCCGTCGCAGTAAAAAATTTAAGGCGTGCAATCAATGTGTGCCGTAAATGTTTACTTTTTACAGTGTGTGATCAATGTGTGCTGTAAAATGTTACTTTTTACGGCATGCCATCAATGTATGCCGTAAATACTTTTAGTAACTGAATTATTTCGGCGTGCATTCAAGGCATGTAGTAAATAGTCATTTTTTTCAGCATGCCTTAAATGCACACCGTAAATATGTGACGTAAAAGGTAGCATTTGTTGTAATGTTTATTTCAAATTCACCCAACTTTTTAATATGTATTTTCTGGTAAAAAAATTGACAGTCCCAAACTTTGCAAGTTGTGCGAGTTATGTTTCTAAACAGATTTCGATGTTGAAAATTAGAACTTACGAAATAAAATGTGGGTTCTTGGCACGCATCTCATCTTCTCACTGCCACTTTGCGTCCACCACAACATAACTCCAAAGTATTTTACTAGAATTACTCTTTTTTCTTGTCCGAGTTCCTTGTCTATTCTCTCTATGTTTGTAGTAGTAGCTCTTCACAAGTCAAATCTTCGTTGAGATCCAATTAAATCATGGCTAAGAATGTAAGAAGTGTCTGAAATATAATTTCTCAACATATGTACATGAAATACATTGTGCACCCTCGACAATGCTATTGATAAGTGATCTAATTGACCAAGTCGCCTATCCTTTCTTAATATCTCTAAAGATCCATGTAAGTTTATGAGAATTTGTAACTTAGCTGAAAATAGATTAAAATAAGGATTTCACAGTTAGTCCAAGTGACATGAGAAGTCGTGATATTTCTAATCTATTTCAAATCGAAAATAAAAGGATAAATTAGAATAGTATAAATCATTTAGGGACTAAAATGAATTTCATTGAGTTATAATTCATTAGGACCCAAATCATAAGTAAATCATAATTTACCTGTCCACTAAAAATCTTTTGATATCATTATTGTGCTTATTAAATAAGTTATATATACCATATCGTGAATGTACGTTCCTCGTTATTTCACTTTAATTCCCAAGCATCGAGATATTGATCAATGATGTGATATCACTCATTGATACTTCAAATAACTTCAAGTTAGTAATTGAGGTTCATTACCCAATCATGATTAAGGTCATACGTACATTAATCAAGTAAAATTAAATTTATGTGGTCAATTTTACAAATTAAATTTCTCGTTGTCCAATTCAGTACATTTCAAAATGTGCACTATATCTTATTACCATAGTCACAGATGAATTTTAATAAAATCGAGATAATCTTATCCAAATAAAGTGTTCATTGACACTTTGATTACCGCAAGTGTACGGATCGTTCAAGTAATAAAATGGATTTTAGAGTCCAAGTATCCACCACAACAAAAATCGGCTTTTGCAACGCTTGAAAAATGTTGCTAAAACCTTTTTGCAACGTTTTTGCATGTGTTGCGGGCTTCAGTGTTGCCGTAGACCATATGGATACGGCAACGTTTATACAACGTTGCAAAAGCAATATAAAAATGTTGCGGAAAGTCATTTGCAACGTTTAAAAAACGTTGCAAAATAGAATATTTTGCAACGTTTTTTAAACATTGCAAATGACTTTCTGCAACGTTTAAAAAACATTGCAAAAACTTTCATTCTGGACTTTTTGCAACGTTTGAAAAATGTCTTCGTTACTCTTCTGCAACGTTTATAAAACGTTGCAAATTCCTTTCCGCAACGTTTTTTAAACGTTACAAATGCTTTCATTCTTGACTTTTTGCAACGTTTTTTAATTGTCGTCGTTACTCTTCTGCAACATTTTTTAAATGTTGCCGTTCCTCTTTTGCAACATTTTATTAATGTTGTCAATCAATTTATAAATGAACACACAATGCTAAATGTCTTTTTTTTTTTTTTTTTTTGCAATCGTCATTTCTTTATTTTTATAATAAAATACGCAAATTTAGTAAACAATATTGTACAAGAAAAATAATAATAAACATTGGTAGTCATCTACTCTAAAAAATAATAATAATGGCCAAATTTATTAATCCCTGGTAGAGCACATAATAACGAGACAATAGAAAGCTAAAGCAACAGCTCGCATTGATTTCACCTTAATTTGTTGCATAGACTACATATGAAATGTTTAAAGTCTATCCAATAAAGAAGAGTAATTAAAAATTTCATATCATACATCAACTGCGTAGTGAACAAGAACTTCAAAATGATAACACCATTCGCAAAATTCTTCCACAATCAAAAATAGATCTCCAGCCTTTCCTATATGCGCTTGCTACCTGCATCATTGTAATCATCATTTAGCATACTACATAAGGACCACAATATACCATGCCAAAGAAAAAGTACAAGAAATTAGAAGTAGCATTAAAACACTTTCCATTGATCGCACTATGATTGACAAGTCGTGTACCAAGAACTTCAAAATGATAACACCATCCGCAAAATTCTTCCACAATCAAAAATAGATCTCCAGCCTTTCCTATATGGGCTTGCTACCTGCATCATTGTAATCATCATTTAGCATACTACAAAAGGACCACAATATACCATGCTCAGTAGATTACACTATAAAACGCTGGAATAAGCCATCTCTGATGGGAGGGTCCAGAGCTGGTTGATCCAATTTATTTCAACTAATTAATTGCATGTAATCTGTGCCTGTGGGCCCCCCTCTCTCTGATGAATTAACACACATACAAGCACTCAAGTGTCGAGTACCAATGATTCAGGCCCTAATTACACCACACAGATACAATCACACAACACAATGCATTGTTAAAGTTGGCAATAGCTCATACCTCAAATCCCACTTAGCCACAATCCCCCATAAAATTGATATCTTTAGGCTATATACAGAGATGGCTCTGTACACATCTCCATCTCTAGCCCCCCTCTATTTCTTTATCATGCTATACACTTCTGCTTGACTGTAATTAATACTAGTCCAAACAGTTTACTAGCCTTCTTTTATTTCTCCAAACAAGGCACAACAGGAACAAGTAATGTAAACAACATTACTTGCAAATCACATAAACAACAGGAACGATTTTTATAACTCAAAATGTAAAATCTACCATGTCCAGCCAATTCCAAAATTGTAAATAGTGAATTTCAGAAGTGCAACATAAAATTGTCCAATCTATAATAACTAGGCAAACTGCCAAGGAACACCAACTTTGAGAGAGATATATTCCACTAAGCTTCATTTCATGTCCAACATAAGTATACAAAATGAAGTTGTTGCATTTTATCCAGCAATACTATATCAGATTAAATGAAGAAATAGGATCACATGCACCTGTTCAATGGCAAATAAACTGACAACTCCAACATGTCTGAAACTCAGTCTAACTGAAAGGCCATATGTTAGCAGTTGCCACAGGCTCCAAAAACTTTGCAAACCAACGGTAGCAACAAGGTAGCTGATACACAAAGCAAGAAAACAAAATTGGTATACCTAAAAACCAACTATGAAAGAAATAGACAGAAATTTTAATGAAATTTTAAGTTCGATAACCAAATTGAAAGGAAATAAATTTCAATGACCAACATAGAAGTGCATTACAATTTTAGCAAATGGACAACCAGAAGTAGGACACATACTTTCATCAAAGAAGTTTAATACTGCTCTTGGGCCAAGCAACCGTACTTCCAATGGCTTCATGAAGAGTTCGAAATTCATCTGTAGGTCTGTACAAGGTCAAGTGGCCCATATACACTTCCTCAACCCAAACCTTCCAACAATCTCTTCCGAGTGGCAAATGATGGACCTTTGCACTTGGGTCGGTTGTTGCAATTTTCCCTTCTGCAACAACTTCTTCTTCCTCAAACGTGTACCAATGCAACAGTTGACACCTAGCATTTTCCATATGTACATGACCTCCTTGGATACCACCACTTCCTTGTTTTGACTACAAATTCATAATAAATATAAGATATTTTTGTTTGAGGTATACTCCAAACTAAGTTTATATTGAATAAACTTTTAATAATGTAAGATACAAAAACCTGAGGAGTAAAAACATTTGAACTCCCATCCTCCACATTCTGAAAAATGATACAAAGATTATAAAAGTAATTCGACAAGTAATGTGCTATATGAAGTTATATTGTCATAGTATATATAATGGTTCAAAGTCATAACCTGTTGAGATAACTTGAGAAGTGCTTCAACCTTTTCTTCTAGTGCTCCCATCCTTTCCGACTGAGTTTGTAATTGGCTTTCAAGTTTTCTAATTCTCACATTACTCTGCATTTGTCCATCCACTTTTGATGGTGCAACCCCAAATCCAAGTCCCCTAACTCTTCCAGAACTTTCAGGACCCAAAACTCGAGCAATGACATCATCACGGATGGAATCTTCTGCTGGAGTGTCAGAAATTGATTGCGAACACATTTCAATCCTTTTCTGCACTCATAGAAGTCAAATTTGAAACTAACAAGTGATATAATACATCAAACTACTCTTGCATGATTTTCGAAATAATACACATACCAAAGTCTCGGCAACTGCTTCATTTACTGGTTTTCCATCCTTCTTAAGATGTCCTTGAGTCCATACTCTAGTTCTTATCCCTTTGATATCTGGATTTTTTTTGTCTCTGCCATACAAATCTAATAACTCAAAAGAGTACTAGTATGGGATATTTCATCTAAGAAGATTACATATGTTTAATATTGTACCGTTTCATGAGCAACACGTGGATAGCCCTTTCGACCCATAGTATGTAGAAGCTTCTGACTAGTTCTCAGACTGCTAAACTTGGAGCTTTTTTCCTATTAAAAACATAACAATATAATTCAACAATATAATTATAAAAAAAAGCTTCAGATAAATATGACAATATACTTACATGAAAGTCAGTAGAAAGAGTATCCTCGACAAATTTCTCCCATAATTCTTCAGAATTAACATTCTTTGGTCTCAGAAGGGCAACAATGCGTGCTTTATTTGCAGATCCTTTGACTTGAGTTCTTATTTGTTTTCTCAACCTAGATTTGAATGTCCTCCAATACTTTCTCATACATTGCAATGTTATTCTTTGATGGCAATCACTCACATTAAACCTTTGCTGAATTCGTGCATAAAAATAAATTAAAGACTTAAACGGAGAAATGTTATTAAGAAAGAAATAGATGCAATACAAAATAAGATTAAAAGGTGGTTACGAAACATACTTGTATGAAATTCCAAAGTTCGATTTTTTTCCTTTCATCCACCGAATGCCAATCTTTACTTACAACAGGCACATGTTCTCGTACCATGGCTCCAACTATGCTTGCAAATTTATCTGAGTTGTTGCCAACTACTTGCCCATATTCATTAAATTCAAGCTCTATTTTCTTAAAATTCTTTTTAGAAATCATTTTCACTTGGGTTGGACCCCTTCTCTTCTTCGGCGCATTTATATTTGTTGGTGGTGTGTTTTGTTCATCATTAATTGGAGCAGATATAGTATGTTCTGGTTCACTCGAAGTTCTCAGTCGTTCATTAGACTCTCGAATTTTTTCAGCAATTGCAACTCTTCGTCGTTTAGCATTCTTGGAAGTTTACAAAAACAAAAGATAAATGTTATTAGTTATTAATATTACTAAATATGTTACGTATTACAAAAAAAACAATTACCTGAGTTTTGTCCATCATATGAAATATAGCAGGCAATGTCAATTGTGCAACAATAATTATCTACAGAGAGAATAAAAATCTGCAACATCAAAAGAAAATAACGTTAGAGATCATCACAATCACAATAATTTATTTATTGAGTATTAAAATATAATATAAAAAATGAATCATTACATAAAAAGAACTCTAGCCACAAGCATTGAGACAAAAATAATCTAAACGAGTTACCAAAGTAATCTACATATCACATAATACACCTTCGACGTCTATCCTTGCATAATTCTCATCCTCATCAAGATTGATTGTAATTGGCTGTGATATATCTAGCGGAAAAGTTGCCTCGTGAGTAGTATCTTCTTCCATGTGTGATGCACAAAACTCTCTTGGTGGTGGCGTATGCAAAGCAACATACCAATTCGATGTTTCATTCTCCCTAGAATAAAAGACTTGTTTCGCCTGTGTTGCCAAGATGAAAGGATCATTTTCAAATTGCTTGTGTCCTTCGTTAAGGTTAACGAGAGTGAATCCATCTTCCTTTTTTATTCCATTCAAGATATTTGTCCAATCGCACTTCAATATTGGAACATGAAATGTGTTATAATCAAGAACTATAACATCACGCAAAAATCCATAGTAAAGAACTTGTCCAACTACATGTGCATTATCTTTTACACTAGATCTACAAATGGTTGCTGCTTCAACTAAAACACCACTGTTTTGACGAGATTTTTCTGCCTCTTTAGTATGAAACCGAAGACCATTTATGACAAAACTAGAATATGACATGGATTGACTTCTAGGACCACGTGCAAGCCACTTCAAATTGTTCGAAACATTGTCCACCACAGCTGAACTTTAATCTGTTTTTATTTTTCAATGTTAGAAGTACAATAATCAATAACACAAGTACACATTTATTTTTGTATGTGTATTCCAACCTTATCATCCAACCAGGAAGCAAAAGAATCGATGTGTTTCTTATGCAGTAAGGACTCATTTCTTTCTAGTCGTTTGTCCCTCTTGAGTTCATCCATATGCATCCTAAGGTAAATACAATATTAAGTCGAATAAATATATATGATCGAATAACTTAAAATTTATTGAAGTAGATATTTCATAACATACTCTATGTATGGTTGAACTTCTGTACTATTCAACAACACATATCGATGAGCAATTTTCAACATATCATCAGATAGTACAATCGGCTTCCCTTTAGAAATTGTACGCCCTACAACCAAGAAATCACTCTCATATTCTTCATTGCGTGCAGGCTTAGAGCCTATTTTCGATGCTTGTGTTGTGTATTTGCTACAAAATATCGCATTTTCTTCCACAATATATCGTTCAGCCATGCACCCTTCAGGTCGTGCTCGATTCATAACATACCCTTTCAACACTTTCATATACCTATACGAATGTAACAATTTGAAACATATAAAACCGGTTTCATAATAAATTCAACTTTAGGGAATAACTTCAAAGAATATTACCTTTCAAATGGGTACATCCAACGATATTGTACTGGTCCACATAAACGAACTTCTCTTCCAATGTGGATTGTTAAATGTACCATTATATCAAAAAAGGAAGGCGGAAAATACCTTTCCAACATGCATAATGTTTCAGCAACGTCCTCCTCTAACTGTTCGACCTTATTTCTATCTACAACTCCTTGACAAATCTCATTGAAAAATGAACACAATTTAAAAATGGAATTCCTTGGACCTGTAGGTAGAAGTCCTCTCAACGCAACTGGTAATAATTGTTGCATTAAAATGTGACAATCATGAGACTTGAGTCCAACTATCTTACATTCTTCTACTGAGATGCAATTTCCAATATTAGATCCATATCCATCGGGTAATCTCAAGTTAGCAAGCCTTTTGCAAAATATTTGTCTTTCTGCTCGTGACAAGGTGTGAGGAGCTGTAGGTAGGTAAAATTTATTTCCTCTACTCTCAGGATGCAAATCATGCCTAATGTGCATAACTTCCAAGTCCTTACATGAGTTGATTCCATCTGTAGATTTTCCTTTGGCATCCAATAGTGTACTAATGATACTGTCACAAATATTCTTCTCCACATGCATCACATCCAAATTATGACGTACAAGTAAAGTCTGCATAGAAAACATCAATTGTGTCATGATAACTACATGCAAGTAGAAGTATGAAATATTACGACAATTACCTTCCAATATGGTAGATCGAAAAATATAGACTTTTTCTTCCACGTTACAATAGGCTGAGTTGTAGTCTTCCTCCTTTTTCGCTTGCCATTTTTTCCCCAATCATTTGTAAATTTATCAACTTCAATAGAATCTTCTTCACCAGTTTTCATCTTTAGCCTAATACCAGTTTCAGTATGTCCATTAAACCAATTTTTTTTTCATACGGAATGGATGATTAAAGGCTAGAAATATTCGGTGTCCCATGTACGCAAACTTCCTACCATGCTTCAACCATAGTGAACACGTGTCTTCACGACAAACAGGGCATGCAATCTTTCCCTTCCGGGCCATCCAGATGTATTTCCATATGCAGGAAAATCATGTATTGTCCACATCAAAATAGCTTTTAAATTGAATGTAGACTTTGTGACTGCATCATACATCTCAACGCCATCACTCCATAACAACATTAAGTCGTCTACAAGTGGTGCCAAATAAACATCTATATCATTATCTGGCTGCTTTGGTCCCCGGATCAACAAACTCAGCATCAAACTTTCCTTTAACATGCATAATGAGGGAGGCAAGTTATAGATAGTTAAAATTACTGGCCAACAACTGTATTTAGAACTAAGATCTTTGAAAGGATTAAATCCATCAGTAGCAAGACCTAATCTAATATTTCGAGGATCCGATGCAAAATGTGGCCACCTTTTGTTAATTATTTCCCAACTCAATGAATAAACAGGATGCCTAATTTTACCATCTGAACTTTTATTAGTTGAGTGCCATCTCAGTTGTGTTGCCATCTCTTCTATTCCGAACATCCTCTTAAGTCTTGGTATTATAGGAAAATAACGCAACACTTTTGCTGGAGTATCTTTGTGAATTTTTTTAGTCCGTTGGTTAACTTTCCATCTTGAGCAACCACATTTTGGGCACAATTCAGCTTTTTCGAGCTCCTTTCTATATAGACAACAATCATTAACACAAGCATGTATCTTCTCGTAGCCAAGATCAAATATGTTGACAATCTTTTTCATCTCATAAAATGAGTTTGGAAGTGTATTATTATCTGGTAACATGTCTCGAACAAGATTTACGAGTTCATCAAAATCACTGTCTGATAAACCATGTGAAGCTTTAAGCTTAAACATAGCAATAGAAGCTGACATCTTCGTGAACACCCTACAACCAGGATATAAAGGTGTTTCAGCATCATGAACTAAACTTTCAATCTCTTTTGCTCTTCCGTCAGGAGGGTTTTCAGGATCTACATCATGTTGTGCATAGAAGTCCTTAAACATCCCGTGTGACTCAAGCATTTCTAAATCGAGGAAATTTGATTCACTTGGTTGTTCTCCATGAAATACCCAAACACTGTATGTAGGATCCATACCCTTAATAACCAAATGTTCATAAACTGTATCATAATGTTGATGCTTTAGATTCCTACACTTTACACAAGGGCATACTATCATTTCTGAATTGCAATTTTCACGAGCTCGTTCAACAAAATTCTGGGCTCTATCTCTATATTGTTCTGAAAATCTACAATTTAAACTTTATGATCATTATATGTTAAATTTTTTTAAATTGATATCTAGATCCGTAATATGTAATTTTTGATGATAACCTTGATAAGTGTAGCCACTCTTTGTCCATCGTACGAGAAATCTACTATTCAACACTGAAGGGATGTAACCAAACATCAAATGCACTAATCACCCCCTCCCTACATCTACAACAAAAGGTAATTTTAAGTCTAGAAATGGGGTAGCAATTGGAACACTAAAATATTTTCAATTCCTTTAAAACGTTCTCACCAATAAGCCGCCAAAGTGGAAGCACTCTTCATTTCAAGCGAAGTATAAAATATTTAGAGATATAGCTTCTGTGAATGCAAGCAAAAGAATTTGTAGTTCTCTTTAAGTATCCAACTCAAACAGTATATCTAACTCTGGCATCAAAAGCCACAGATTCAACTAATCAAGCTTTGAAGTGTGTTTTCCATCACAAATTCTTAGAACCAGAAAACTGAGTAAAAATTGGTAAGTTCATCAAAAAAAATAAGCGAAGACAAACGAAGTTTCAAAAACACGGAGTTGATATCAATCGAACAGAGTATTCTACCTTAATCTATGGGCTTTGAAGCTCAAAAAATGATAAGTTGATTTAGAAAAGAAAGTATGACAGGATGGGGTTGCAGCTCTTCACACAGATGCACCATAAATATTTATCTTTAAAAGAATGTACGATGAAAAATGAAAATTTAGAATAAACTTGAAAGTCTATAATTTCTATGGGGAGCGAAGGATTAACGTACAAACATACTTTTCATAGGCACAAACAATTAGTGATATGTAACTTCTGATAATACAGAGCTTTATCGCTGACTATGGTATACTTGGCCCAAAAGGAAAATTATAATTGAGAAAACACTTTTCTACTAGTAAAAGAAATTAAAGCCATACTGCAGAAGAAAACATGCACGTGAAATCACAAATTTGAAGCATACTTGCACAAAAAAAAAAAAAAAATCGTAACAGTCACAAAATCATTAGAATACAATAAAAGTCCTAAAAGTCCACATCAAGCCTTGATTCAACAACGGCTCAAAGGATGAGAATGCAACAATCAAGCAACAAAGCAAAACAAATGAGGAGCTTCATTTCAGACTACGTACTCCAAGCAGGGGAGGATGAGAATGAATGAAAATACTTACTTGCAAGATTTTCCTCTGGAAATCAGACCACGTGCTCCAAGATGAAGTGAATGCAAAATACTTGAGGGCAACGTGTCGCACAGATTCGCCTCTGGAAATCCGACCAGTGAATACGTCCTTGAAGATGCGTACGCTCAGGGCAACCAGTCGATAGATACTAAACCCTTGAGGGTCCTGCAGAAATCAACAACGTTAAGAAGACGAAATGCAGACACGAGAAAATTACTTGGCACTTACTGGGGTTGAGAAAATCCAAATCAAATGGATGTCTACCAAGAAAATCAAGCAAATCTTACTGTGATTAACATCAATTGGGATTTGAGGGTTTCAAAAATCGATTTCGGGGAGGGCGATTTCAAGGGAAGCGAGGGCGATTTCAAGGGAAGCGAGGTCGAGAGATTTGGGGGTTTAGGGCTAATTCATGGTCTTGGATTGGTTTTTACTAACTGGGTCGGGTTATGGGTAACATTTTTGGGCTCAGACGTGATGACATTTAAATGGGCCAAGATATTTACGTTTGTGGGCTTAGACGTGATGGATTAAATTTAAATGGGCCAAGATATTTTTGCAACATTTCAAAAACGTTGCAAAAGGCTATCCTAATTAAACTTATTGGCAACGTTTAAAAAACGTTGCAAAATGTATATATTTACAACACTTCTTAAACGTTGCGAAAAGGTAGTCTAACACATTCATATTCACAACGTTTAAAAAACATTGCTAAAGGGTTAGGTTTAGGCAACGTTTATTAAACGTTGCCTAAACCTAACCCTTTAGCAACGTTTTTCAAACGTTGCAGTATATTAAAATCCAAGTTTTAGCAACAATTTTTAAATGTTGCAATAGGCTTAGTTTTTAGCAACGTCAGATAAACGTTGCAATAGCTAAAACCTTCGACAACACCCTATAAACGTTGCAAAAAGTGACATTTGCAACATTTATTCAAAAAATGTTGCCAAATCTCAATTATATTTACCAATTGCAACATTCATTTATTTGAATCTTGCGATAAACACATTTAGCAACATTTAATAACCAAATGTTACCTTTTATGTGTTGCAAAAGCCGATTTTTGTTGTAGTGATCGTTCCCGCAAAGATTTACTAGCTCGATTTTACCTATTCTGACCTTAACCGAAATGTGAAATATGGTTGAGTTTTGTAACTAAATTGTAGCTAAACTAAATGAAAGCAATAGTGGATGAATTGATTAAATTAAATGTAAATTATACGATGGAATGCATATTGAAGTAACTCGTAGAAAAGAAACGCACTGGGTTCGCGAATTCTCATGCAATAATTCATTTTAACTCTAGTTATATAAAATTGACAACATGTTTGAATTGATGAAGAATCAATATTTCTAACCTATTCAATAATCTCTCTCGAGTAGAATTGAACCTATTCTCGCATACCATTTGACTATATTTCTATGACGAATGCAATGTACAAGAATGCATGACGTTTTGCAAACACTTAGAGATTCACATAGAGTATAGCGGTATATTTCTATCCCCTATCGGACCCTACGATGATTTATACCTTGTCGAGTCTATTTCCCTTCTTTCGAATGTCAGAAATAGGCCACCACACTCATACAACTATTGTGAATATAATTTTAGAGAAAAAGCGATGTATATAAATCATTCAATAATTTAAAACACGTTTTAATGTCAAAAAAGTAAAACTAAGAATTAAAATATCACATCACAAGGTTCATCGTTCACCTAACACATATAAGTCTAGCCTAGCATAGAGGAAAGACGAAAATCAGAAAAATAGATAAAGAACGATATCACCTCGAATAATCTTGAATTGAATTTTCGCGTCGTGATGTTATTCTTCTTATTTGTGCCTCTTTTTCTCTCCAAAAACATTCAAAAATCTCCTCCCAGGTCTGCCTTGGGTTTGATGACGGCTTAAGAGTTTATATAGTTGTCAAAAGATTGGTTTCCATAAAGTTGGAACGAAATAAGGAAACCAGAATTTTCGCACCCTGATTCAACCATGCGACAGCATGGTTATACAAAATTTCCACTGTTCATCTCCTGTAGATGCTTGTGCGACTGCATGGAATTTATACCATACAACTGCATGGTAGAAATTATTTTCCTTTTGATTCACTTCGGTCCCCAAGTTTGTTTCATCCATCTTTTGACCTTGATTTCTTTTTCTTCTAAAATCCCATGATATCACAATGTGTTACTTAACTTAATTTCATGCTTGATTCGTCATTCGGGTCATCTTTTGAATAATAGAATTTTGATCCTCGGAGTTTCATATTCTTCCATTTTGGTCCTTTTTCGTTCATTTTCTTATACTCTTCATTCCATCCATCAATGTAATCCTACAAATACAAATTATATCGAATTAAGCCATATTTCAACATATGCATCAACAATTTTTCATGTTTTGTGACCTGAATAAGTGTGCAAAACATTCGATTTACAATATCAAATCAATCCATGAAAAATGCAAGCTCAATAAATATAAATAATTATTTATCGAAAAATGTCATGAATAATTTACTCGAAATTCAAAAACCTATCCAACGTACTATATGGTAATATATAATGTATTCTGTAACACTTTAATTAAGTAATCAACTTTCGTGGTCAAGAACTAATGTTTGACGTTCAAGAATCCTTGAGAAAAATTTTGTAACATTTTAATTATCTACTTTTGTGGTAAGAATTGGAGTTAAATCAAGGGAAAAATTCACAACTCAGGTTTTATCTATCCCAAAATAAAAAATAAAGCCCCAAGGTCAAAAATTGCAAAAATTAGGTTTTTTATGAATTAATTAATTATATTTCAAAATTATTATATCAAAGTAACTGGATATGTTTAAAAACTATAAAGTTGAAGGTGAAAACCAACTAGGCAAAATGATTAAAAGCGTCGATCTGATCGTGGTGGTGAATAATATGGCAGATATGACGGTTCTGGTGAACATCGTCCAGGACTAGTTGCTAAATTCCTAGAAGAATGCGGTATCATCCTACAGTACACTATGTCGAGTTCGTCCACTATGAATAGTGTTGCTAAAAGATGAAATAGACGCTTAAGGACATGGTGAAGAGTATGATTACTCATTTTACCTTTCCAAAATTACTATGGGGTGAAGCATTAAAGATCGTAGCGTATATACTCAATAGAGTTCCAACTAATGCTACTAATAAAACCCCTTATGAGCTTTGGACTGGTAAAATGTATAGTTTGAAGTACTTACACATTTGAGGATGTCTAGCTGAGGCAATGCCCTATAGGCCAAATGAAAAGAAACTTGACGCAAGGGCTATCAGTTGTTATTTTATTAGATGTTCTAAAAGGTCCAGGGGTTACAAGTTTTATGATCCCACAACTAAAGTAATTTTCGAGACAAAAAATGTACGATTCTTTGAGGATATTGAGTTTAAGGGAGAAGAAAGGGTTACAGACTTTGTCTTTGAGGAGGAATATGTTGAAATTCCTCTAACTGCTATTGACAATGATCAGGATCAAGTTTCTATTCCTAACATTGTTCAAGAAGCAACTCCTGATCAAGACAATGTCATTGTATCTTCCTTTAAAAGTCAACAACTTGTCCCAGAAGAACAAATTCTACAGCTTCAATAACTAATGCCATTAAGAAGATCCACTAAAGAGAGGAGAAGTGCGGTTTCGAATGATTACATCGTATTTCTCTAAGAACATGAAGTTGACATTGGAATGGTGGAAGATGATCCGATCGAATTCCATCAAGCCATGGAAAGTTCTAACTCTCAAAAGTGGCTCGATACCATGAATGAAGAGATAAAGTCCATGAAGGACAACGACATGTGGGACCTCGTTCCATTGCCTGAAGGTGCAAAACCCATTGGTTGCAAATGGATATTTAAGACCAAGAGGGATTCAAAAGGTAATGTGGAGAGGTATAAGGCTCATCTTGTCGCAAAAGGCTTTACATAGAAAGAAAGACATCGATTATAAAGAGACTTTCTCTCCGATTTCTTCGAAAGACACTTTCAGGATTATAATGGTATTGGTAGTGCATTTCGATCTTGAGTTACATCAGATGTATGCTAAGACAGTATTTCTCAATAGTGACATTGATGAAACAATCTACAGGTACTACCAGAAAAATTTGTATAGGATGATGCAAAGCAAATGGTTTGTAAACCAAAGAAATTCATCTATGAACTCAAACAGGCCTTTCGTCAATGGTATTACAAGTTTCATCAAGTGATCATCTCATATGATTTTGAGATGAATTTGGTAGATGAATGTATATACCACCAGTTCAGTGGGAGTAAGTATATTTTTCTGATTTTATATGTCGATGACATATTATTTGCTAGCAACGATATAAATTTATTGCACGAAACCAAGATATTTCTAGCAAGGAATTTTGAGATGAAAGATCTTGGTGACGCATCTTTTGTATTAGGAATTCATATACACCGGGATCGTTCTCGGGGTATTCTAAGATTATCACAAAAGAACTATATCGAAAAGGCACTTAAAAGATATGGCATGCAAGATTGTAAACCAAGTGACACCCCTATAGCTAAAGGAGACGAGTCCAGTTTAAGTCAATGCCACAAAAATGATTCGGAAACTAAAGAAATGCAGAAGATTCCTTATTCTTTAGCTATAGGGAGTCTGATGTATGCTCAAGTTTGTACGCATCTGGATATAGCGTACATTGTTGAGATGCTAGAGAGATATTTAAGTAACTCAGGAATGGATCATTGGAAAGTAGCAAAACGGGTCATGCACTATTTACAGAGAACAAATGACTACATACGTGATACAGGAGATCAGATCAGTTGGAGATCATTGGTTATTCTGATTTCGATTTCGCTGGATGCCAAAATAGTAGGAGATCCACTTCAGGCTATTCTACCTGCTTGCTGGAGGTAATATTTCATGGAAGAGTACTAAGCAGACACTCATAGCTACTTCCACCATGGCAGCGGAGTTTGTAGCATGTTATGAGGCATCAAATCATGGAATATGGCTACGAAATTTTGTCATTGGGCTGTGCAATGTGGACAATATAGAAGACCACTAAAGTTATTTTGTGACAATAAATTAACAGTGCTGTATTCTAATAACAACAGGAGCTCGACGAAGTCAAAACATATAGAGATCAAATTCATGGCTGTTAAAGAAAGAGTTCAGACTGGACAAGTGTCAATAGAGCATATCGAGACAAACTCCATGGTTGCAGATATGCTTACTAAGGGATTGATACCCAAAGTCTTTCATATTATGGGTGTAATATCTCCTGAAGATATCTAGTTTCAGTGGGAGTTTGTATTTCACTGCTCATTATTTTTTTGAATGTGCCACAAAAGTTGTCTCATTAAAAATCTTGCCAAAAAAATCCAATGGGACAAAACCTTAGTAAGTGACAAAGAGTACAACATGTGTTTACTCTCCCTTAAAATAATATTGCTTGAATTATATGCTTTAAGCATATTAAATCTTTCAGCGTAACATTAATAGTCATGCCAGATGAATTGAGTATAGTTTATATATGCATATTAAATTTCATGCATTGTTAGACTAATAAAATAGAAACTTGTGATAACATCCACTACATAATAATTTTATCTATATACACAAATCCTTATGAATTTATTATATAAAGAGTCGTACATTTCATTACTACTTTACTTTTTTCTATATTCATTTTGCATATGTATACACATCTAAAGTGTTCAAACTATAGATCCAGAAATTTCAGATTTCTCTAGTAAATTCAATTTGCTGGGATTGCGTGCCAATCATTTCTTCGATCGATATACTTCAATAAATTTATTTCGACATCTTCACTATTCATAATATGATACCGTACATTATGTACAAAAATATTGTCGACACATTTTTATTTTGTCATTCTATTTCCTTTCTCATGACGACACCACTTATTGAGATATCTCAATTTTCATTACTTTAGGTACCTAGACCTTTGTTGAGGCTTTAAAACATGTTATGTCAAAATACTCATCAAGAGTATATGCCTCTTTAATATGATCATCTTTGCTAATTGCTCCATTCTCGTTTGAAATTTTTTGTATATAATCAAATATTATCATATTTCAGGCATGCCATTGAATAAAATATTAACTAATTGTCCTCTAGAACTTTAATTCGATTTGGAGCATTCAAATCTGGTGTGTGAGATATTGTTGATCTCTTTGGTCAGTAAATGTATCTAAATGAATTATTTTTTTGAACTTTTAGTTTGAATTATCATTTGTGAGGATTTTAGATAATGATGCATTTGTATATTATCTTCAGCTTTTTAATTATTCCCCTATTGCTGAGAGACTTGTTAAATTAAATTGACAATCAACAAAGTGCGTTATAAAATATCACACGTTTGGTATAAGAGTTCAAATTACGCACAGTGCATTATGGTGGATCAATTTTACACATACCGTACAATAAAATTAAGTAGATGATAAAATTAGGTTCAGACCATAAACTAATTATAACAAGGAGAATTATTTTGTTGGCACAATGCGTAATAACATTCCCTAAACAGAAATATAAAGTACTTTGTTCTAAATTAAATTAATTGGAGTCGTCTAACAAGTAATAGTATTAAACTGTTTATCGATATCTCAACGCTTATCAAAAGGTTGAGATTAAGGATCACTAGCAATAACAATACACACCATCTTGATTATGTAATTTTAAAATTATGTTTATATTTTAAAATTTGAGCAGTAATTTCGCAAATTTCAGGTTGCGAACACCATACAATCACCTAGTAGATGTATTAAATCTATTAAATACAAATAATATCGAGGTAATCAACGTGGAGGGTGACAGGGTCCCATATATCACCCTAATAAATTTTCAGAAATATAGAGAATTCAATATCTATTTTAGCTAGTGACAATCAATGACCAAATTTTAATAAAAAATACATCATGTATGAATTCTTTGGATGGAAGAATCTTTTAGTTCTTTGTCAAATGCTTATTTGAATTTTTAATTTTACATCATTATCGATCCAATTACGGTCTAACTGGACATATAAAAGTTATTAAACTTCTAGTTCGATACAATATTTATCAAAATGGTCATTAGAGTTCAGTATAGCATACCAATTAAGAAACACTATTAAAAACTTTGAAGGTTTCTCTTTTATTTAGGCCATGTTTGATAATGAAACTTTTCCATGGAACTTGGAATTTAAATTCAATTTCCCACCAATTGGTTTGTTTGATAGCCCTAATTTTCTTGGCAATTAATTTTCCACTTTATCCACACACGTGCACCTTTTCTACATTTTTTGATGAATTTGGTTTCCCACCATTTTGATGGGAAATGGAATTCCAGCTTTTTTTTAGGCAATTGGAACAAATTTTATAACCAATTGTAAAAAAATTCATTTTAATGGATAATTTTCATGTAAAACAAAATCAAACAAATACTAAATTTTGATGAAAAAATGACTTTCTTGGAAATATATATATATATATATTTTTTTTTTTTTTACTTTTTGGCAATGAGAACAAATTTTATAAACAACTGTAGAAAAGATTATCACTTTAATAGATAATTTTCATGTAAAACAAAGTCAAACGAACACAAAAAGATCCAAAATTTTAAAATTTTTCGGGTGAAAAATTCTACCAATCAAACACACTTAATTAACAATTTCCTAGAAAGCAAGTTCTAGACAATTATTTTCTCTGAAATTTCTTTCCACCTATTTTCCACCATTGCAATTAAACGGAGCCTTAGTGGGGAACAAATTACTAGCAATAGTAAGTTTATCCCTTCATATCACATAATATTGACTCTTCTGGAATCTCAAAACAATATTCATCGGAAATATTGATATGAATTAACTATTGCTTCTTTCGAAGCAATTAATTAAAATTGCAATTCTCCAGGATCAATGCAATATTTATTATTTGAATAACTGTTCAATCAAACAAAAGATATAGTTAATTCTCGAAAAAATGATAAACTACGATATAATCATATAAGAATCGATATGCACATGACATGAATTATACGTTTTCTTTCAAGGATAAACACAAAATTCATAAATAGCACATGATATATTCTTCAAAATATGTACTATTTCGACAGCACATTCTATTTTATTATTACTGTTTCAGAAGTAATATGTCAATATTCTTTTAGGATATTACAAATTATCATTTATCCTCTTCAGGAGCAATCAAATATTATTATAATAAATAATAAACTATATAAGAGTAAAATATTAATTTATGTTAGATCATATATAATTATGCTCTTTGAGAGCAAGTAGAATCTAACTAAAATATTAATGGAAACTATAATGTGCTGCTTTGGGATCAAATTATATTTTACTGTTGCTTCTTCAAGAGCAATAGATCAATATTCTTCTTAAATATTGAAAATTTTAATTTTATATTTTTTGGGAGCAAGTAATATTCTTCTAAAATATTTATATAACGTGGGTTGTTTTTCTTCGAGAATATCAACATAGTATTCGTTTAGAATAAATATAATTTAAGTTATGCTTCTTCAAGAGTATTGATTCAATATTCTTTTGGAATATTGAAATTCTAATATCATGCTCTTCAGGAACAAATAATAATTCTTCTGAAATATTAATTATAATGTTGTTCTACATTAGGAGTAACAACAAAATATTTGTAATAAATAGATCTACGATTTATATTTTTTTGAAATATTAATAATTATATTGTGCTTCTTCAGGAGTAACAAAATATTCAAATATAATATATTCCTTTTTTTTTTATACTCAGGTGTCCACTTTCGGCGACTAATCATGGGGTCTACACCTTGGCACTTCAAGACGAAGAGCAGGTAAACCACGGGATGTACCCCAAACTGGCCAGGGTCCAAAAGCCCCCTCCACTGATCTGCCAAAGTGCCGAGCGAGTCAACACAGGTTGCACATTGCCTTCCAAGAAAACACATGCCTTCGAGGATAAATCTTACCTTCCAGGAGAGAGCCTGCCTTCCAAAAGCCCTACGAATCGAACTCGCAACCTCTGAATTGCCAGCAACTAAGAGCCTGTCCTTTGCCAGTTGAGATGTGCCCCGGGGGGCTAATATATTCCTTTTTAAGCAATACTAGAATATTCTTCAGGTATGTGGATTTAGATTATTTCATTTCGAAAAATAATATACAATTTTCTTCTAGAATATTGAACAAAAAAAATTAAATTCAAACAATTATTTATCTAACATAAATTGGTATAATCAAACTGATATATCAGATCGAATAACTATACCGCTTTGTTATATAATTTAAAGTTAGAAGAATACTTACATTTTCATTGATCAGATTAAAATGGTTTCTTGTAAATTCAATTGGTTACAACTTCTTGTCTTTATTTGATTGGAGAAAAAAAATTCTATCTCGACTAATTAAAATTTGAAAGCAAAAGACATAAATTTTGCTAACTCAATTGGTTGGAACTTCGTGTTGATAACGTGTTATAAGCGGGAGAGACAAAGAGAAGAAAATAGAGAAAAGTCAATAAATTTATATGTATTATATTGAGAACCAATGCCTTATATTTATAGGAAACTATTAGGGATATAACGGTAATAATTTAGGGCAGGGGGTACAATTGTCATTTTCTATTAAACTTCCCATTTAGGCCTTGTATGGGAGGGATTAGAATCGGATTAAAATTGAAAATATAGCCGTTATTGTTGACTTTTATTAGACGAGTGAGACCCAATAACGGCCATATTTTCAATTTTAATTGGCTTTTAATCCCTCCCGAACGGGGTCTTAGAACATTTTTAAATTTATATGTGATTTTTAGTTATAATTATTTTTTTATTCGTAAGTCATTTTTTTTCACTTGCATGTAAATTTTATAGTTATAAGTGATTTTTGTACTTATGAGTATTTTTTTACTTATAAGAAGCATTTTATACTTATAAGTGAGTTTTTATTTCATAAATGGTTTTTTAAATTATAATTGCTTTTTTTTTTTTTTTGGGAAATAAGCAGTATGTTTTACTTATAAGCAATTTTTATACAAAAATGAATATTTTATTTATAAGTAAATATTTTAGTCATAGGTAATTTTTTACTTATAAGATTTTGTTCAAAGTAGTATTTTTTACTCATAACTAATCTTTTTACCATTAAGTTAATTTTTTTAGTTATAAGTAGTTTTTACTTATAAGCAATATTTTTACATAAGTATTTTTTTTATCTTATAAGTAATTTTTTTCACTTACAAGCAACTATTTACACATAAGTGAATTTTTATGTTGAAAATAATTCTTTTACTTTTAAGTTTTTTAGAAATAAATAATATTTTTGCTGATAAGATTTTTGTACATAATATTGAATTGTTGTCTTATAAATGATTTTTTTTTAGTTATAAGTCATTTTTTTACTTATAGCACACTTTTTACCTTTAAGTTAACTTTTAGTTATAAGTAGTTTTCTTACTTGTGAGAATCTTTTCACATATAAGCAAATTTTTATGTATAGAATTTTTATTCTGTGATAATATTTTTTTACTTATTTGTGTGTTTTTAAGATACGGGTAATATTTTTATTTATAAGCAATTTTTTTTTACGTAAAACTAAATTTTTTATTTATAAGTAAATTTTATAATAATAAGTAATATTTTACTCTGAAGATTTTGTTATCCTTTTAGAGTTATTTAAGAGATTTTCTTTTAATAGTTAAACTCATACAATGTTATTTCTATTATTCATTAGTAAAATTACAAGTAACAAATAATATGGTATAAACCCGCCTATTAGATACAAGTGTTTAAGGGTCGAATCAAGCTGCCACACATGAGCTAGCTCGTGTTCGCTTTGAGACAAACTGAGCACAAGCCAACTCCTTTCAAAATTGAATAATTCTGTTTGTACGGAACTATTCATTTACAGAAAATTACAGAAGAAATTAATTTCCCAAAATACCCTTTATACAAAATTATCATATAAAACCATCATAAACATAGAAAAGTTCTAATTTAGTCCCCAAGAGTATTATAAGTTTAAAAAAAAATTACGATTCCGCCTGCTCACTCTGGTATAATTGGTATCAGAGTCATATTAGATCATGGAAATTGAAATTATTTAAAATGATTGGTACTATATATTAAGAGAAAAAGATGGTTTTAGTTATATATTTATAAATCCTGTTCTCAGAAGATTAAAAATATTGACATTAATAATAGTTAAAAAATTACCAATAGAAATAAGAGAACAAATATTAGATAAATTAATATTAGGATGCATAAGAGATGAATATTTATATCAAAAGATAATGATAGAATTTGAGAAAGAAGAAATTGAGTTTTATTGTAAAGAAATATATGAGCCTAAAATTTATTACGAACCTCAAGTAATGATGAATATAGTTGATGAAGAAAACATAATTGAAGAATTTTTGAAGAAAGTTGAAAAACATAAAAAACCTAGTTATCCTTACTTATCTAAAAATAGTATAAATGAAAGTTTTGAGGATATACATAAAAGATTAGAAAATTTAGAATATAATATACAAATAGGAAATGCTCTATTAGATAAAAAAACTTGAAGGAAAAGATAGGATTATAATCAATCCACCTCAAGATTTTAGAATAATAGAAAAAGATAAAGGAAAAAACCATGAAATAAAACAATATATGATAACGGAAGTAGAAGAATTAAAACAAAAATTCTTAGAATCTACTGGTGAGGAATATAATGAATATAAAAAACAATTAGAAGAATTAACTGAAAAATTGGAAAATACAAAAATGAATACTAATCCTTCATCTAGTAGTAATATAAAAACAGAACTCAGTAGTGGTGAAGAATATGAAAATTATCCTAGTACACCAATACCAAATAAAGAAGGTATTAACCAATATAGGAAAACACAGAAAAGATACACTGGAAATATAAGAAAACAATCCATTAAAGAAATAAACTCAATGAAATCTTATAATGAACCAATCCATACAACAGGAATATGGTTAGATTTAGATTGTGTAGATAAAAATAAAGCTATAGAAACATGGATAAAAAGTACAGACCTAGCTATACAATTTAACAAATGGGAAACATATACAGCCTTTGGATTTATAGAACATACTTTTAGAGGAATTACATTTGACTGGTGGAGAAAGCTACCAGAAAATATAAAAAGAAACATAAAATATGGAGAAGATACAACTGAAACAATAGATAACAGGAATGCATTGAATGAGCAAAATATACAAGAAATTCTTAAAAGAATGGAAAGAATCCTAAGAACAGAATTCTTAGGAAATAGATTCACAATAGATGAAGAAACTAGAAAACAAGAAGAATATAATGAAGGAATGATAGCTATGGAAAATTTAAAGATATGTGATATGTGTGAACTTGAAAGATACACATGCAAGTTTGAAGAAATATATTATATATTAAATCAAGGAAATTACCAAGAAAATAAACCTATATTAAGGTCTTATTTTACAAAATTACCATTCCCATGGGGAATAAAATTACTAAAAGAATATGAAAAATTATTACCTTTTGGAGAAGAGGATGGAGTTAATAAAGATAGTCTCGGATGTAGGATTGAATTTACAAAAAGAATGATAGGCATATGGTGTAGAGAAGCTTTAGAAAATAAGAAAGCATATAAAATGAGAAGAAACTCTCTATGTTGCTACAAAGATATAGGACAAATTGAACAATTTGGTTGTTATAAAAGGAAGTACAAGCCATATAAGAAATATAAAAGAAAGTTCAAAAATTATAAGAAGTTTAAGAAAAGATTTTTTAAACCTCATAAAAAATATTTCAAGAAAAGAGATTGGACCAAGAAACCCAAGCCTAAATATATCAAGAAATGTAGATGTTTTATCTGTAATGAAGAAGGACATATTGCTCCTCAATGTCCTAAAAGGAAAGATAAACAAAATATAAAAACTCTTGAAATTTATAAAGAATTTCAAAATGATAGTGATATAGAACCAATTGAGAATTTCGAAGATTTAAGTAGTGAATGCAGTAGCATTTATGAATTAGATACATCATCTTCAGAAGAAGATTCTGAGGAGATAGTATATATGAATCAAGAAATACAACAAGTAGATCAAGAAATAGAAGTAGAAACAGTTGAGGAAATTGAAGATTCAGTAGAGGGTATAAATCAAGAAATCACCTTTGATGCTAAGAAATACAAAGGAATAACAAAAAAAATTATTAGATTTACTGGAAAAATATGTATTCCATCAAGGATTTTTAGGAATATTACCAAGAGTAAATAAAACAATTGTAAGTATAAATTACAAAGAAATATCTATCAATATAGAAGACACTATGGGGAAAGCAAGAATTCCTATAATTACAAAAGAATGGGTAAGACAAAAGTTATCCAAAATTCCAGAAAATGTAAGAAGCAAACTAAAATGTATTGAAATAGGAGGAATCCAAATTATGATAAAAGGATTCTTTAGAAAAGGGATGAATATATCAATAGAAATATATTGCATGGACAATAGAATCTTATAAGATCCTATAGATACTCTATTAGGAACTATTGTAGGAAATATAGTCTATCAGAAGATAATATTTACAGTAAAACCAAACTATGCGATTTCACTGATTGATGAAAATATTGATCGAAGTTTCAATCTATATTATAGAATTGGAAACTTGAAAATGTTAAGAAAAAGTAAGGCTATTAGTATTAGCATAAAGTCAATTTTTGCTTTTAGTACTAGTCATCATAATAATTTGAGAAAGATAACTGATAATATTATCATACATAAAGATTTTGAGGAATTAGCTCAATATATACCTCTTAGAAAATACCTAGAACATGAAGTGACAATATCTCAACAAATAATGCTTGACTTTCATAAGCAAGCAAGAGAAATTAATTCTGAAGGAAAATCGATAAGAAGAAATAGTATCAGATTAGAAGGAAATAATCTTATTGCAAGATTTCCCTCCAGACAATATCTTAAGATAAGTCAAGTTAAAAAAACTCAGTATTGCTGAACCAACAAATTCGCAATACTATATCAAAACAAGATATGTTAATCAAGAAGGATACAAGAAAAATCTTCTTGTCCTTATAGATACTGGAGCAGAAAAAAGTCATGTAAATGCTAAATTTGTTAGTCATTTACTAGATTTTGAGTTATCAGAACCATATACTTTCAAAGATTATTTGGGAAATAATCTTGAAATAAAGAAATATGTAAATTTCCCCCTTATATTTATAGGAGAGGACCAGAAAGAATATAATAAAGAAATAATTCTATATAAAGATTAATCATATGGAATCAAACGTTTACCTATACTATTAGGAATGAACTTCCTTGAAAAATTTAGTCCTTATAAAATTTGCCAAGAATATTTAAAAATAACAGTTGATGATAATCCAATCATCATATCGAGAATAGATGAAAATATGAAAACATTGTTATCATGGAAATTAAGAGTAATAAATACTAATCCTATGAGTCCATACATTGAAATTATACTCAATATAAAAGGATATCGTATAATTAAATTTCATGCTTATTTAGATACAGGAAGCACCATAAGTTTGTGTTTACCAAATGTACTACCAAATGAATACTGGAAATATGATTCAAAAAAGATAGTTACTGCTACGACAGCAGGAGGAAACAAAGTACTATACAGTAAATATGCTACACAAGTACATTTTCTAATAACTTTTAGAGAAGTATTTGTTGATACATTGTTGATACAATATACATGTCATCTACAATTTGATGCAATATTTTATTAGGACAAAATTTCCTACTAAAATATGCACCATTTACCCAGTATATAGATAGATATATGTTCACAACTCCTTGTGCACATAAGATATTTACACCTAAAATAACTAAAGCTATTAGTATAGCACATAGCAAAATTAACCATCAAAGTTCCTCAACCCAACGTGATGAATGTTGGAATACAGAAAAAACTAAAATATTTACAGTGTGGAAAATCAAAAAGAATTTAAGAATCAGATAAAAGAATTATTAGAAGCTAAATTGATTAGGCCTAGTAAAAGCCCACATAGTAGTCCATCCTTTATGGTAAGAAAACACAACGAGATAAAAAGAGGAAAAGCCAGAATGGCAGAATGGTGATAAACTATAAGAAGTTAAATGAAGTTACTAAATTTGATGGATATTACTTGCCTAATAAGGACACCCTTATTAAACAAGTACAAAATAAGAAAATATTTTCAAAATTTGATTGTAAGTCAGTTTTTGGCAAATCATGCTTACAGAAGAAAATAAACCATTGACTGCATTTAGTATTCCCAGTCCTTTAGGACAATATGAATGGAATGTAATGCCATTTGGGTTGAAAAATGCACCACAGATATTTCAAAGAAGGATGGATGAGGTAATCAAACCAATTACTCACTTCTGTATTACTTATGTTGATGATTCACTGATTCATTCAAATAATATAAATGAGCATATTAAACACCTTGAGAAATTTTGTTATATTATAAAAAAGCATGGTATCACACTTTTTCAAAAGAAATCAGAAATAGCCAAAACAGAGATATAATTTGTAGGATTATTCGTTAAACAAGGAGAATTGCAATTGAAATCTCATATTAGTGAAAAACTTCAAGAATTTCCTGAAAAAATCAGAGATAAGGAACATTTACAAAGCTTTCTAGATATATTAAATTATGCTGAAGGATTTATTGAAAATTGTGCCAAGTTAAAAAATTATTTTCTTCCAAAATTGAAAAAGAATATAATGTGGTCTTAGGAAGAACAAGACTGCGAAAATATAAGAAAAGTAAGAGAGGAATTAAAAGTTTTGCCTAAACTTGCAATTCTACAGGAAGAAGATTTCTTTATCCTTGAAACTGATGCTTCAGATAATTACTGGGGTGCAGTATTAAAGATTAAAAAGAATCATAAAGAATATAAATGTGAAAAGAATTGCTCTTGCTCTGAAATACTTGCAGGTTATACATCAGGAACATACTAAGAAGTTGAAACAAGATATGAGATGAACAGAAAAGAACTCATTGCTGTGAAGCGAGGAGTACAGAAATATGAAGATTATCTACTACCAAAAAAGTTCTTAATAAGGACTGATAATACTCAAGTTAAAGCATTTTTAAAAAATAATGTTGATCCATCTATTGCTAATAGATATATTATCAGAATTCAAATTTGGTTTTTCTTACTTCAAATTTGATATTGAATATATAAAAGGAAAAACTAACTTTCTTCCTGATTATCTCAGCAGGAATGGAGCTAGAACAATTAAGGACGAAAGTCTAAAGACTTGAGATAAAAGTCTCCTATTTGGAAACTCAAATCCAAAATATACAAGATAGTCTTCGAGACCAAATGAATATATCCCTTGTGGCAGAAGATACTTGTACCAAGTCTAGTATCCCTTCACAGGGACTTGTGAATACTAGCGCTCTACCCGAGGATAAAGGGAAAGAAAAGAAGGTAATATGAACCTCTTCATAGGGAAAATTCAAACCTATTACTGGTAAAGAAGATATCCAAGATATCAAAAATAGCAAATGTAGCTCTTCACAGAGTCATATTTTACCTTAGCTAAATATTGAAAAAATTGATCCAAAAGAAATTGTCAAGATATGCCATATGACAAAAATATCCAAAAAAGATAACTATGAAGAAATTATTTTCATTATTGTTGTTTTCAATATTTTATCTGATTGGTACTTAGAAGTTGGAAAGTGGATGAAGACTCTCCACTATGGAAGATACAATAGGATAAACTTTTATCCAGAAGCGCCAGCCAATTGGGTGAAAAATTGTTTTGAACTAGGAAATATACTTTGTATATATCCTACCAAAGACCTCAAGGAGATAGCCCAACTTCCAGCTGATGTCAGGAAGGCAGTAAAAAGATATACTGAAATTGTCAAAACTACAAATATATACGTCAGATTTTACTCGGCAACGATGGAATGGGATCCAGATCTTCAATATATGCAGCCAGCTTTTCATGTTATCAAGTTAGGACTCACAAATCAACATTTTTTACCAACCAATCAAAATGTTGTTAAAAATGGTTACCAAGATATTATTAACATGATGCCATATAGAAAAGTCAAAGGATATAAAGAGATATTTGAACACATAACTCAGATAATTATTGAGAAAGAGAAAATATGGGTTTATCCATTTGAGGAACATATAATCTACTCTAATGCCAGGAAGGAGAAAAAAGAAGAAGATATATGTTATCTCGATCATTTATTATCCAAAATAATTTCCAATCAAGTTTGTGGATCAGAAAAGATGGAAAAAGAACTATGCAAATTACTTTGGGATTACAGTGATCATCATTGTGAACAGTGTGTAGTAAAAGATATGAGCCAAGCATCACTCAAGAGTAAAGAATTTCCTGTAGAGTTTTTTGAGTCAAGAAGGGAAAAATAATGGAGTTAGGATAGTGACCCTTTATCACTACTTTAATAAAGTCTCTTTATTAAAGAAAAACTACGGTTACTCAAAGACAAAAGATAGTAGTTGAGATAATGACTTTCTACCAGCTATTGAAGAAAATAAAGTTGCTGTTGAAAATAAGAAAAGTTGATATAACTCTTCACCTACTTACCAGCTCAAAAGAAGGACAACTCTTACTACCAAACAAAAGAAGATGGCAGACAAAAAATAATGGAAGGTAGCTGAAAAGATAAGATTCCTTATCAAATCTCTATATAAGGGGAAGGAGTCCAGGATGAGAGGCAGATCCGAAAAATTCCCATTTAATAATCCTAAAGAAATACTATATCTGTTTACACCACTTGTATTCAGAAAAGATATTAGCTAGTCTTGAAGATAGGAGAGCTTGTAATAAGGTAATCACTTATTGAGTTTTAAACTTCATAAGGTGAGTACCAAAGGTATGTAAATATAGTAAGCCAGCATGTATTATTTATTTCAGTCTTATGAATATAAAGATGAAGTTTGTTATGGTTTAATAAAGTTTCCTTGAAAGGATTTCGTTAAGTTTCTCATGATTCGTCGGCAGTACAAATAGAGATTTTAAAAGATTTTCAAAACATTATTTTTGAATGGATGTTAGCCATGACAAAGTACCCGTATTTGATGTACGTTTTAGGGGAAAATGGCAGTTTTCTAACAAAAATTGTAGCACCTTGTGTATGAATTATCTTTTAAAGTCTTGTTCTAAGTAAGAACTTGTTCTGAAAAGAGTTTGAATAGAGGTGAAAACAGAGACTCTGAATACTGTGAGATAGCGTCTGTGGTAACACGACTAGTTCTCTAGAGTGAGAAATGTAACCTTAATTGAAAAGCCTTTTTGCAGAAGCAGTTGTGGACCCAAATGATTTTAAAAAATCATAAATGTTCATCTGATTCAAGAAGATTGATTAAATACATGCAAAGTTACTATAAGAACATGCTGGAGGGAAAGCCTGTTTACTTCCATTGATTACTGTAAGTTATTTACATGCTTTTATATTTTATATTCTGATCTTCATGAACGCTTCACAAGCATCAACTTCTAATGATGATTGTCTTAAATTATATTTAGATGAAAAAGATATTTCATTTTTATTAAGTATCTTTGAAAAATCTGAGGATATACTTCTTGTTGGCCAAGAAAAACTTAAAGAAATATATTTTGATATAGATTATGCCTGTAGACATAATATAGGATTTGACTCTATAGAAACTAGTAAAGAAATAAAAAGAGTTGAAAATATCATAACTAAATACGAGAATATAAAAGAAGAAATTTCAAAAGGAATTGTTTTTGGATATATAACTAGAAAAGACCAGCCTAGAGCTTATGAAAAATTAATTGAATATAGGAAATATTTGGAACAAATAGAAAAGTTAAAAGAATATCGTATAAGATAATAATTCTCAAATATCCAACAACTAAAGATACAAGACTTAACCTACAAAATATTTTCATTAAGGGCAATACAGACATTCTAGAAAGGAATAGTAGCTGCCACGTCATTCTGTCAAGTGATTCTGTCAAACACTTCTGTACGAATAGCACAACCCTTCAAAATTTTGTGGTTGGCTTGCCCACCAGCTCGCTGTGGGGCAAGTCTGCTATGGAATAGTTTGTCACGCCACATTATTTTTATATTTTATTTTAAACCTTACTGAATTTTTTTTTTCACCTTGTGGGTGACCCGTGAGCCAACCCATACGACTGGTCGAATAGGAAAATGCCAACTCAGCTTGTCCCATGAAGATGACCCAAGTCGGTGACTGGCTCGATCAATTTGACATCCCTATAATTAGATGAGTTAATTTAATGCGGAGTGACTAATCAAGGATTAATTAGTTGGACAAAAATAATTCAAATATTGTCAACATCAATCCCCGAAAGAGATAATTTTTATTCTATATGGCGGTGTAATACTGTTGGAAATTCACTTAATCATGCACAACGAAAAATAAAAGAGATATCAATTTACATCTACTTTTGTGTTCAGATAGAAATTGTAATAGAAAATTATAAATTTGAAGAATTCCTTGAAGAACAATTTTGATCTATAATCTACAACTGTTCAATTGTCTAACTTCTAGTGAAAATCCACACAGAGAACAAGATTGAGAGAACTAAGGTTTTTCTTTTCTCGTGCTAGAAAATCCCCCTTGTGGTTTACATAAACGGCCGTGTGTTCGTTCTCAGATCGCCTGCAAATCCGCCCTTTCATAATTTTGTAAGCTCTCTTGTCGAGAAGGCAAACGTAATAGCAATTTCAGTTGATTATAGACTTGCCCTTGAAAATCCTCTTCCAATTGCATTTGATGATTCATGGGAAGCATTTCAATGGCTGATATCACATGTCAATGGCAAAGGATCAGATCAATGGATAAACGAATATTCCAATTTTGGCCGGGTTTTCTTGGGTGGAGAGAGTGCCGGACCCAATATTGCAAATGATGTAGCAATCGGTGCTGGGGAAAATAAACTTCAAGGAGCTGAAATTGTTGTGCTTTTTTTGATTCATCCATTTTTCGGTGGCAAGGAAGAAGATAAACTGTACAAAAAAGAGCCATCATGTGAACGTGACACCAACAGAAAATTGCTAAGGGACTACTCACACCAAGTCAAAGTTTCATTTTAATGAAGCCCTGACTAGTAGTTATTATTATTATTTTTTTTTAGAAAATACTTCGATACTCCACGTTGAGGAGTATTGAAAATGGTGGTCGCGGTGAAGGTGGGGTCACCACCAGAAGAGAATCTCCGGCACAGCGTTGAGGTGTGCAGTGCGGTGGTAAGTGTAGCCCAGCCAAGCCAAGCCCATATTGACATCTCACTAGTTATATAATCTCTGACCCTGGAAGTGCGGTGTTGTTTAATTTGTGACCAATCATTTTGTTATATGTGACCGTGAAAGAATATGTGACCAATTAGTTTGAAAATCCGTGACCATGTGACATATAAATTTTGAAATTTGTGATCGATGAATTAATTGTGACTTACAAATTTTTTTTCATGTGGCCATTAAAAAATCTGTGACCAACTAATTTGAAAATATGTGATCTGCAAATAAACAGTGAACAAGTTATAATCGAGTGACCATTTGAAATTAAATTGTGACCATTAACAAGAAATTTGAGCCATATGCAAAAAAAAACCCATGTGACCTACACTGTGACCATTTGAAATTAACATGTGAATATAAAAAAAAAAGAAAGAAAAAAAATGAGCAATGTGCAAAATATTCTATAACCTATGTTGTGACCATTTGAAATAAACATGTGACTATCAACAAAAACTTGAGCCATGTGCAAAAATATTATATGACCTGTGTTGTGGCCATTTGAAAATAACATGTGACTATGAACAAAATCCTGAGCTGCGTACAATATATTCTGTGACTTGTGCTATGACCATTTGAAAATAACTCGTAACTATTAACTAAAATGTGAAACATGAGCCTTATCATGTTATCAATCATTATAAACAAACAATCATGAGTTGTGACTTGTGACCTGGGCTGTGACCATACAAAAGGTAAGCTGTGACCATCAAATGCGAACGATGTGCTGATAGTGGTCACAACTGTACAAAAAAACCATGTCAACTGTCCAAAAAAAAAAATATGGCAGAGTTGTCGCCGGAATATTCGTCGGAGTTGGAACAATTGACGGAATCGGAGCAGTTGTCGGAAATGGTCATCGAAATAGTCGCCGGAATCGGAGCAGTCGCTGGTACGATTGCCGGAATAATCTTCAGAACGGTCGCCGGATGATTGTCGGAGCGACAGGGGTGGTGGAGATGGAGTGGCTTAATTATATTTTATATATATCTTTATATCCTTTTATATATTTATATATATAAATAAAAAAATATATAAATATATATGTATGTATATGTCAAATATCTTATTTTTGAAATTTAAAAATTGTTTTCTAATTTTTGAAATAGTGTATACTTTAAAGTAGGATTTATGAATTTTTCCCTTAATCCAATTAATTAAATTTGGTCCATAAATTAATTAATTCAATTAACAAGTAACTCAATTAATTAATTGTCCAACACTTGTTAGTTAATTATTTGTGAATCTCATTTTTCTAGTTCTCCTTTTCTGTGTAACCAGTTAGATTTTCGATTATGATGACTAACGATATGAATTATTATTTTGATCTAATAAAAATTGATAAATTAAATTACCCATTTTAATTTATCACCAATTCACACCCGTCGTCCTAAATTGAAATCTAGCAATGTGTCAGGTTAATACAAGTGACGAAAAATGTCACGTGGTATGACAAAATTAAATTTGTTGGTTTATTGTGAAATTATAATTCTTTCGTCAATATGATTCAATCAATTACGAGATATGAATATGTGTCAATCTCAATTATCGATTATATCTTTCATTCCACTTGTAAGTCAATATAAATTGAAAACTTTTTTCGACTTATGAACACACCTTGGTTAAGGATTTCGTTATCAACTTAACTGAATGAAATGTAAATCACATTCTCTTACTATCTAAGAGTGACGAATCCTCTATTGATAATTCATAACCTTCATATGATTCTTGACATGCCCGAACGATATCGTGTATTAGTAATTCTTGATAGAACAACATCCAACATCACCAAACTATGATTGTCCCCATACAAGGCACTATGATGACCTCAAGTCAAATGATCAATTCAATTACTAAACGTCAGAGATTAACCATTGACACTTAGATAGTTATCTACGTGGAATCTCTCCGGCGGTGGGCAATGTTTTGTTCTATAACAAAACATTCACGTGTTTATTTAAGTGTCATCTTTAAGTGTCATCACACCTTAACTTGTGAGATCAACTACTTACTTCACAAGTAAAAAATGCCACACGTGATGGTTTATCCGTAATAACGATATACGTAGCTCGTTATTATTTATGACCATAATGATTTAGGATTCGATCATATGTAATTTGTATCTCACGGTCACAATTTTTTGTGATTAACAAATTACTAAGAGTTGGATTTACGGATTCTATTATTTAATTTAATGAAATATAAATCGATTAAATAATAGATCTGCAATATATAGAATGCATCAATTATATACTAAAATTATTTTTGTTCAAAATTGATTGAACTTAAGGCATAACGCTTACAAATACGACATATGAAATGTAATACACACACACACACACACACACACACACACACACACATATATATATATATATATAAAGATGAAAACATAGACCAATTTATAAGAGTTTGTGATACTCCGCTTAAAAAGGTTGATATTTTGTGATGGAACCCAAAATCTTAACATGGTATCAGAGTCCGTTAAACTCTAACGATCAATTCGATCCTATTAAGACTAAAAAAAATTGAGCGAACGGATTTCAAAATTGGTATGCTCAAACGAGCCACCATCTTGTAGGGTATGTTAAGGAACATAATTTCATATCGAATAAAGATGAAAATATAGAGCAATTTATAAGAATTTGGGTTATTTCTCTTAATAAGGTTGAATAAAGATGAAAATATAGACCAATTTATAAGGGTTTGGATTACTCTTCTTAATAAGGTTCACATTTTAAGATAGAACCCCAAATTTTAATATGGTATCAGAGCCCATCAAGGTTCAACAAGCAATTCGTTCCGATTAAAACTCAAAAAAAATTGAGTATACGGATTTCAAGATTGGTCCGCTCAAACAAGCCACCATCTTCTGGTGGCATGTTAAGGGATAAAATTCTATATCGAAAAAAGATGAAAACATAGACCAATTTATAAGAGTTTGGACTACTCTTCTTAATATGGTTGACCTTTTAAGATGGATCCCAAATCTTAACATGATATTCCAAGAAGAAGTTTAGGATTTGAAAAATTGGGTTAATCTTTCCAGATTCTGTTGCTCGAATTGAGTAAATATATGATTTTCTAGAAATATCAGATTTTCAACTTCAGCACACAAGTAACACTACGCCAAAAATGAGCTTTTGCAGCGGCCAAAAAACGCTGCAAAAGACCTTTTGCAGCGTTTTTCCAAGTGTTGCGAAGGTCGGTGTTGCCGTAGAGGGAAGACTTTTTGCAGCGTTTTTTCAATGTTGCGGTAGACCTCTTTTGCAGCGTTTTTTAAACGTTGCGGTAGACCCTTTTGCAGCTTTTTTTAAACGTTGCTGTAGACCTCTTTTGCAGCGTTTTTTCAACGTTGCCGTAGACCTCTTTTGCAGCGTTTTTTCAACGTTGCGGTAGACCCTTTTGCAGCGTTTTTTAAACGTTGCGGTAGATTTTTTTTTTTTTGACAGTTATGGTAATTGAGTAATTGACGCACAAAATTAAAAATAACACTTTGTGAACACATTTTGAAATTTCATTATAAATTTTTGAATCAATACAAAATTCGAATGTGATACAACACAACCTATCTAAAAAGGAGTAAGATAAACAATACAATTGTTTCATCCATCATTCCACTAACTAGATTGCCAGAAGAAGTAGAGACATAAAATATCATCCCCAAATGCGTGTTCTACAAATTCTTCCGTGCTACTCTTCAAGCAAAGGCTTCAGACATAAAATATCATCCCCAAAAGCTTCTTCACTTGGCTCATGACGGTGCCCAACTTTGGACCTTGGATCATTAATGCTTCTACTTCAACCTCACAAAAAAAAGAAATTTAATTAGATTCATGAGTAACTTGAGCATTAAATTTAACAAAGTAAATTTCATAGAATTTGCAAAAATTGCTGCATCAAACTTACAATTTATGAACTTGGCAAATAGGAGAATAGTGCAAGAACTCTAACAAGAAGCTACTTTATCACTCACTAAAATGAAAATAACTATGTGTGCAATGTACCATCTGATGACATAAGGCACTCTCAGATGAAATGCAAAAATGATAACAAGCAATGTAGCCGCATTTTCGCGTGAAATGTCTCAGGCCATAATTTACAAGGCAAAGAAATTCCCTAGGACATTATGGTAAGGGCCCCAGATGATCCACATAAAAAGCACAGATTGGTGAAAATTATTTTTTTGCAAATGGCAGATAGAATCAGTCATATCATAAAAGACCATGACATATCAAAATATCTCACAAGATCAATGTCAGCTTACTTGTAAATGTTTCTGGTACGGTCTACATCTTGGGCATCCAGTTCTTCGTACAAAACATAATTAATCCTAAGCATACAAGTTCAACCAGTCAGGAAAAATTAAACTAAAAGAAAATGGTGTTCTTACATTTACCAATTCCTCTGCCCGCCCCTTGGGGATATAATCCAAGGCATATTTATATATACACCTTGCCCTCTCTGTTTCCTTACATTTCTCCTCAAACTCTGCAAAAGCCACAAATAAATCCTCTGCCTCTTCGTCGTCCCCCAACTTTTCCACTGCACGCTCATAACAACCCCTTGCACGTGGTATTTCTCCATTTTTCATCTCAAATTTTGCATACCTAATCCAAGCCTTGTTGATCAGGCTGCCACAACATCCACCTCTCAAAAATTTGCCATGCACCAGCAACATTGCCCAGCATCTCCTCCATGTGAATATACTTGTACCACAATTGATCCAAAATTCCTATCCAAAATTCAAAAGTAACACTGCTGAATTTGTTTGTAGAGCATGTTATGTACAATTAAAAGGGTAACAAACCAGCAAAGGCCGTTTAATAATTGAATCAGAACATGCTTTCCACAGATTAAGAAATGACTCACTGATTCCAAGACAAACATACTGTAAACACTGTCTGTTTTTGGCAATGTTTTTGTTCCTCAATGTTTAGTCACACAAGTCTAAAAATTTTCAGTGAACTGGATAATTTGGAATAAATATAACAATCACAAATTTTGGCAAATCTATTGAAGCGTGTCCCAAGTCCTATGCCACTATTGACGTCCTATCTTCTCGGTTCATACTATCAAGCATCAAATTTAACCATAGTCCACAACACAAAACCTTGAAGAACATAATAAATTTTGTTAAATAGTCTAACTATAATTGAAGCTCCAGATAGAAACCACAATAATTTGGACTCCCATGTAATTAGTTCAGGTACAACCTCATCGGATTCATACCCTGCGGCTTGTTTTCCAAGAATTCTTCAATTGCATCTGCTTTGATAAATCCACGAATCTGGCAGTAACATTGTGGATTTTGGAGTTCTTGGATTTTAAAGACTGCGTTGTTCCTAGCAATGAGAAAAAGTCAACATGCAAATCTCAAGTAAAATACCTTTCAACATTATCCAAATTTTGTCCACATATTGCGGAACTCTCGGATTTTTCAACTATAGCACTCCCATTCTCTTGGCTACTATTCTCGAGACTTCAACTCCTGAGTTAAAGCGAGAAGAACAATTAAAATAGCAACATAATGCGGTTAATATATCATACATGTATTTCATCGAGATAATGACACAACCATCTATACAATGAGACAAAAAAACCCACTCTCTTACTAACATATCTTGGTCTTCTACGATTCCTCCAAACGAGAAATTATCGACAATTTGACGGAAAAGCAATAATCCAATATAGAATATTGTCCATGGCCACGTGATAGAACCGATCATCGGGCCTCGAGACCTTACATGAATTTTAATGCTAACGAGAAGACGACTTACCTTGCTTAGTAGCGGCATTCTGTCATTTAATCATATATTTGGGAACCATTCGATAAGTTCCTAAAGTTTAGTCTTTCCACTTCAGCTTATTCTATTTTAGTAACAAATTAAATACTAGCCACAAAATAGTTACGCCACGAAGAAGTTTCTACCATCAAACTACCATATTAAAGAAGCTCGATTCATCAAATCCTGTTATCCTACCATTTGGGCTTGGAATAAAAAATTATTTGAACAACTTCCTTATTAGATTTATCTTGTCTCGACCTAGATATATAAATTCCTATAGCTCACTCTATTTTATTATTACCTTCATATTGTGTAAAAACATAAGAACGCCCACTGCTAATTTCAGGTTTCCACAACCAAAGATCAACTGAAATCAACTATATTGCACAATATCTAGAAAGAAAAAACTTGCAAGTTAACCTGTATGAATTATTTTCAATCTTATTTATCCGAAAATAAAAAGTAAATTTAATATGCATATTAGACGTAATTAGGAAGGAAAGATGGAGGGGACCTTGGGGTCAGTAACATGAGCGTTCTTGCGGATCTCAGAGGCGACGGTGGAACGAAGCTCGGAGGGTTTGGCGACGTTGTCGATGATGTAGATTTTCATGATGGTAGGGATAGATCTGCACGCCGTGTTGAAGAACTCGAAAACCCGCTTCTGCGCCTCCTCCAAGATCTCCACCGCGTATTTGCTCGAAAAAATAGGATTTTGAGCTTGAGAAATCGGAGAAATTAGTGTAGTAATAGAGCTAGAAATCAGAGATTCATTGCTTGTAGTCAGCAAAATGAATTTGAGTCAAAGAGCAAAATGAAAGGAAGAGAGATCGTGAGAGATTTCATTGAGAGAAGAGAGAAATATGGAAGCACAGGAAGAATAGGGCTCAAAGTTGGGGTTAATTTGTATTTCTAAGTTTTCACGACGTTTAAACGTTGCAAAAAAATAAAAGATCTCACTTATTGCAACATTTAATAAACGTTGCAAAAAGTGAGACATTTTGCAACGTTTATTAAACGTTACAAAAAAAAAAATCTATTGCAACGTTTATTAAACGTTGCAAAAGTAGACTTTTCGCAACGTTTATTAAACGTTGCAAAAGAAAAATCTTTTGCAACGTTTAATAAACGTTGCAAAAAATAAAATGAAAAATCTTTTGCAACGTTTAATAAACGTTGCAAAAAATAAAATCTTCCGCAACACTCAATAAATGTTGCAAAAAGGGGTCTATCGCAACATTTTTCTATAAAACGTTGTCAAAACTCATTTATATTAACCAATGGCAACATTTACTTACTAAAATGTTGCCAAAAGACCCTTTTAGCAACATTTATCAACAAATGTTGCCTTTTTAGTGTTGCAAATGATCATTTTTGTTGTAGTGTAAAGTCTAGGAAACTAATAATGAATATCCATAAAGTAGTGCTATCATTTGTCACTAAAATGAATTATGTAATCTTATATTGCAGTTGGGCATGGCCAGTGGATTGGAAACTCTCTATGAACAAGCCTATGGAGCAAAACAGTATCACATGCTTGGGATATATCTTCAACGAGCATGAGTTGCTTTGTTTGTAACCTCAACTCTACTTACGCCAATATATTATTTTGCGAGTCCCATTTTAAAAGCTTTAGGCCAAGATGAAAGCATTGTAGAAGTGACCGGAACTCATGGGTTTTGACAGTCAAGTACAAGTCTGGGATTACTAGTGCTATGGTATCTACTCTTTTGGCATACTGGATCCCTAATGCGGGTCGGCTAATATTTGTTCTCTTTGGAAGGTGTCCGGAAACATGGAAAGGTTTTTCGTCTTTAGCTTCCAAGGATCTTTGACCGATAATCAAGCTTTCTTTATCGTCTGCTGCAATGATCTGGTTAGGCTTATAACTTATTTCATTTACTTGAAGGTTAATTTATGGCCAAATTACAATTCTATAAGCATAATGACTTGCCAATTTAAATGGTCTTCAGGCATGCTACCTAGCTCCACAAGGGCATGATTTTGTTTATATATAAAGGGATAATACATTGTTACGACAGTGTATATATCTTTCATATTGTTCACGAAATTCAGCATATATCGTGTTTTTAAACACCTTTTTGTAATATTCCCTAAAAGAAATCAAGGATTTTGGAGGAGAAACTATTAGGATTTCCAACATGCAATTTTTTTTTATCATAAATTCCGGATTCTTTGACAGTCTTGAACTCTAGTACAACTCAATACTGATTCTTTTGACCGAAAATCTGAAAAATGCTGAGGTTGCAATTGATGCTCGTTCTATATGGTAACACTTTTTTCCTCGTTCTTTAATTTCCTTCTCGACCTAGCATCATATAAGAATGAAAGTGCACTCTTTTTTTCTCAGTATTAACATCAATGGTTGGGAAATGATGATCGCTCTTGGTTTCTTGGGTGCAGCAAGGTACTATAATTGTCCTTATTTTCCTCAAAAGCCACAAAGTTATCTGAGCTTGTTTAAATTGCATATTGATCTTGCCACTTTTACGTATCGTCAATTATTATATTTTAGCATTCGTGTCTCAAATGAGCTTGGAAGTGGGAAGTCTAAAGCTGCAAAGTTTTCAATCATTGTGACAGTGTCAACATCTTTAGCCATTGGACTAGTTCTATTTGTATTTTTCCTGTTCTTCCATGGACGTCTAGCTTACATCTTCACTAAAAGTCAAGAAGTGGCCAAGGCTGTCGCTCATTTGTCACCTCTCCAGGCATTTTCCATACTCTTGAACAGTGTCCAACCAGTTCTTTCCGGTAACATTATATTTGATGGTTCATTATATCATTTGAATTTATTCATTAGGAAGAGAAACTTCTGTTCAATATGCTTATAACAACTTGCTACAAATAATTTTTCCTTCCTACAATAGGTGTTGCCATCGGGGATGGACAGCAGAGCAGAGTAGCATACGTTAACATAGGATCCTATTACATAATAGGAATCCTTGTTGGAGTTGTGCTTGGTTATATTATCAAACTACAAGTTGAAGTGAGTTTTCAGGCACCAACCGGCTTGAATTTTTTTTTTTTTTCATTTTATGATCCGTTTAAGTTTTTCTTACTTTTTATGATTGTGTTTGAGATAGGGTGTTTGGATTGGAATGTTAATTGGCACGCTCGTCCAAACTATCATAATCTTAATATTAACTTCCAGAACTAATTGGGATGACCAGGTAACTACGATTTGTCGACCTTCCCATTTTTGGCTGTTGTTTTTAAAAAATTTGATTCCTTTAGTATGGAGATCGAACTGCTAACTATGATATGATATTGCAAATACGATTCAAGTGTTTTTTTGTTGCAGATATCCATTGCTCGTAGACGAGTTGATAGATGGTTTGTGGAAGCTGAAACTGATACAAATTCAGTCAACCGTTTGGTGAAAAAATTTCCCCCTCGCAGTTGTTTCCCATATGGGATGTGTTTCATAAAAAAGACACAGAATGAAGCCCAAACATGGGAGATAATGCAGATTGTACCTCAATGCACAAAAGCAGTCTAATGGGGCACACATTTGTTAATGCGTCTCCAAGAAAACAAGCACAAACAAGTTATGTGTTTGATGAAAATTTATGACCCATAAGTTTGTATGATCCACTTGGATACAAATAAGTAGATATGGTCTTATTTAAATGAAATTATAAGAGCATCTTCAATGTCTTATTTGAATTGCTATCTAGGTGACATGTAATTAAGTGGACGACTTCTAATTTGCATTAGCATCTAATTAATAGATGGTTAACTTCAAATTTTATCTCCAAATTCTAAGAGTTCTGTTTATAACTCAATTTTCATTTTAAATGTAAATGAGAAAGAAAAATAATAAACATGAGAAAGAGCTTAAATTTTGCTCGACTCCTCCCACTAATAGAACCTCTACGTCTAGAGTTCTTCTTTAAAATGTCCAACATTGTCTATTTTACTTATGTAGCAATTTTTTGCTATATCTCACAAGCCAAATGGAGCATGTATGAACTTGTCAGATCCTTCTTCTATTCTTTTCTTTGGTGCAGTTGGTCCATCTTGAACTTGAATTGAGATCTTGACCATGAAGTAAATCATTCTACTTACGGTCCAACCAATTGGGAATGAATAAGTTTGATAAGAAGAAAAAAGAAGGCGTTAAAAGACATCTTGTCCAACCCCCGACACTCTAAGACCCTTTTTCAAACCTTCTCCCATTCGAGTCAAAAGATAAATAATTGGACACATCCCATTGCACTTATCAAAGGCATACATAGTGACTGTGGGAATCAAAGAACAAGAAGTCAGTTATTTATATCAAGCATTCTTCTTATAGTTATATTCAAACTCCTGGTCCATAAGGAAAGGCTTCCTTTTGGGAAAGGAGGACTACGGAAATACCATTGATTTCAGCTTTCTCCAAACCTCTGGTAAAAGCATGAAGAGAGTCCGAATGGTACGATCCCTTTATGACCCCATGATGAAAGAGGTGATCTCATAGTTCTTAGTATTTGAAGATGCGTTATTAGGTGCTCTATCTTCTTTTTTTCAATTGAAGCCGAACCTAAATCTGTATCTTTAGACGCAAAACATGAAAAAAATTTCACGTGAAGTATTTAAATCATAGCCAACCACGTAATATTTGCACAAAGGTAAGAGTATATCTTGATTCATAATGATTAATCATTGCAATTTTTTACTGTATATGTATACAGAATGTCAAAGGTGCATGGTGCAGTGATTTCTCGTAACCATAATAATAAGTTAAAAAAAGTTCTAAATATTTGAATAGGCATTGATGGACAAAATATGTAGTTGCATCCAAAGATTGAACATTTGTATGATTGGAAATTAAAGTTCATCTTAGAAAACGTTTACATTAAGATCTTGGAAGAAGAAAAGGGTGGCAAGAAATCGAATAAAGGTTATCGTGCTTATAGCATGTTATAAATTAGAGAGAAAAGGATTGAGAGTCAATCATGAAGTGTTATTTTATTACACACACGTGTTTTTGTGTGTGTGTGTGTGTGTGGTTCCAATGGAAGCTACAAGTTGATCAAGATAAAAACTACTAAAATAAGTAAGACATATTTAGGTCTGATAAATAATCAAAATTGTCCTATGACTTTATAATACTGTTTTAATTTTAAAATATGTAATTTATATAAATTTTAGAATTTCGGTTTATAATTAAAAAAAAATGAAAAATTTAAAGTTGATCTAAATTATTTACCACAAGAATGAACTAAAAATAATCTAATCCATAAACTTTTGATGCCAAATTTTTGCATATTTAATATTATGATAATATTAATATAATATTTTGATATTAACATAGTATGAAAGCCAAAAGTATTAAAAAAAATTTGCTATTAAAATTTATATCCAGCAATACAAAATATTTAATGAATTTTCAATTAATTTTATTAAATTATTCTAAAACATATACAAATCAGTTACCAAAAGTAATCTGCTACCAAGGGGGAATTTGTTCTTGAAAGTAATCAAAAGTTGTTAAAAATAATGGGGAGGTGTAATGGTCTATGCAATTTTCATCAACTCAATGTCTCAACCTCAACCTCATGGAAGGTTGATGTGATTTGCCCTTTGATTTTTGTTTTGGATCAATTTTTTTTTTTTTTTGACTATTGACAAATAAATTTAATTGCTTATGATAAGTGTATTTTATACACTTATTTAGGCCACAAAATATGGATATTTATTTGATAAACTATATTGGAATATGACTTAATTCTATATAAATTGTGTTTTATAGTATAACATGAATGAATATGGTGGAATTGAAGAAAACAAGCAAAAAATGACCAAAATGGAGGAAAACCAAGTTCGAGGACCAAACTGTCAATATCCGTAAAAAGAAATGAAGATGTGAAAGAGTCAAAAAGCAATTGAGTGAAAGAATAAAGTCTTAGAAGAAGAAGAAGAAGAAGAAGAAGAAGTGGACAAATAGATCAAAGGACGAGAAAATGGAGTTCAGGGACTAAATTGCAAATCTGAAATTTTATAAACGGCTATTTCATAAATGCGATCGCATTAGGTGACGCAGGGATTCTAAGAGCCCAAAGTTCTTAAGCTATGATGTCACACTAGGTAACCTTATGCGATCGCATAGACAATACGCAGAGGAAAAATTCCTGATTTCCTTATACGACTCCAACTCTTATGGAAACGATCTTTGCGACATCCTTTAAAAACTTAAAGCTGCCCATTAACATATTACCACACATTAGAACTAATTTGAGAGCATAGAAGGTGGTGAGAAACATCAAGAACAATTCCACGACGTAAAGATCCAATTGAAGACATATTTTGGGAGATGTCAACTCTTTGTAATTCCTGTTTTCTTCTTAATATCATGTTAGGCTAGACTTTTTTGTGTTCGGAGAGCGATGAACCTTGCAATAAGATATTTAATCTTTAGTTTTACATATTTGATATTAAAGACACGATTTTGATCGTTGAATAATTTATATGATTATCTTTTCTTTACAATTATTGTGCACAGTAGTCGTATGAACTTGGTTGCTTATTTTATGCATTCTAAATAAAGAAAATAGATTGGACATAGTGTTTATTGTCATAAAATCCGATGGGTAATAGAAATATAATGCTCTACTCTATGCGAATTTTTAATTGTTCATAAAAAATCATGCACTCTTACATATTCGCATCCGTCATAGAAAGGATTGGACAAAACTCCCAAATCGGACCCGAATCGAATTGAACCGAACTGAACCGAATCGAACTATTCTTCTTAAGTTAAATGCCCGAACGAGTAACTGAATCGAAAATCGATGAGTTTTGTTCGGTTCTCGGTTCTAGATGAAGAACCAAATCTCCCTAATTTTTTTAAGTTTTTTTATCTTAAATAAGTCAAATTATTTTATTTTTAAAAATAAATTTGCTAACTCATAAATTTAGTCAAAATCCAAAATATGATTTTACTATTTCTAAATTTCAGTCAGTCCAACTTAATCGAAGTGAGTTCAGTTTTACCTAAATCCCTTATTCTACCGTAGTATCATTTCTGTCGTTCTGTTATTGTGAACTCACAATCTTCTTCTTTCTATGATTTAAACAGTGAAATCTATGAAGAACTTAATAAAGATATGTGCAAAAGATAACACGATATTAAACTACGTTATTTTGTAATAGTTAAGATTGAACAATCGTACTCGAATTAATGTGGCATTGTTGTAAATATAAAAAAAATAATTAAATGGAACCCAACCCGAATGATTCCATAATTAAATTTGGATCCGATGGTTCCATTTACTAAATACCTGAAAATTCAGGTTAGAATCAAACCGAACCGGACTATATCCAATCCTAATAATATAAATATAGTCGAGTCATATATAAGAGTATATTTAATTTTACTCGACAGAGCTTTTTAAATAAAATAGGAGCATTGATTCTTCATAAATAAATCTTTTTTGTCAAATTGTAAAATCAAGGTTAAAAGGGATTACTACGAGGGGATTCTTAATCCTAGTATTGTTGTCATTCATAAACATACGTAAAACTTGCATTTAGTATAATTTTCATTAAGCCTAGCTTATTTAGTTATAATTGTATACTTAGATAATTTTAGTTATAATTTAGTCAGAAACACAACCATTACTTTAAAATTGTTTCGGTTAAGGTCACATTACTTAAAATTGAATTAAACCAATCTCTATCGGAACGATACTTGGACTCACATACACTAAAATACTTGTTAATGAACCGTACACTTGCGATATTTTAAACGAATATATATTTTTCGTGACATCTTATATAAATAACTAGTCTATTGCCCGTGCAATGCACGGGCAATGTGATTTCAAAGGTAATGTTAGCGTTCCAAAAAATATATATTTCCCTCCTTTTTTGGTAGCTTCTTCTTAAACATTGAATGGATAATATAGCATTTTTTCACACTTAAAAGTCAAATATTTGGACTAGCTGTACTAAAATTATGCAATACAAAAACAACAAAATTAAAACACCTAAAATCTAATTGACTTAATTGAGAGCTTTGTCTAACTGAACCGAATTAGACAAGCTTGAAGTGAATTTCCAAACTTTGAATCAACTGGTAAAAGACCACATTTATATTGTAAAATAACACTGGAAAATTTTTTTAGTACTACAATGATGTAGATATTCAGCTGTGTTGAACGAATCAACCAATTACATCTTTAGTATTGCTAAAAAAGGAAGATCTACTCCACATAATGAGGAGCAAAAAGGGATTTACTCCGCATAATGCGGAGAAATAGCATTGCTCCGCATTATGCGGAGTAAAGCCCTTTTTCCTCCGTATTATGCGGAGTAAATCCATTTTTTTTTTGTATTCTTCATTTTTTTTTACATTCTTTTTGTGGGAAGATGTCCATTTCTTTTGATGATAGGATAATTAGAGTTTGCTTATTATTTTACCTGTTATATGTTAATGGAGTCATTTACAGATTTGAGTAATTTGGTCTTATTTTTAGTTTGTTTTATTCTGTCAAGAGCGTGAATAAAATAGCAATAAAATAACTTGTCATCAATTAGTAGTCCATGTGACAGTTGTTAGAATCTGAAGAAATGCTAACTGCAACTTTTGCACGGTTATTAAACATGTGAGTACCCTGTGATTTTAGCACTAAGCTTTTGATTTGTCATATGGAAGAGCATGGTTTTATGCCTATATGAATTTAATAGATTCAATGTTCAAAGAATTCAAGCTGGACATTATTTATATTTCCTAATTGTCTGTGGTGATTATGTGGATTTGTACTTTAGAAAGATGCACGATACTTTTCTGGATTTGTTTCACATGGATTATGAAATCATAATGGAAGTTGTTCTCATTTATGCTTTTTCTTACACTTTTTTCCTTAGCTCCTTTTTTGTTGTCTGATTGCTGCTGAAGAATACCAAAAAAAAAAAAAAAAGGATTTACTCCACATAATGCGGAGGGAAAAGGGATTTACTCCGCATAATGTAGAGAAATAGCACTGCTCCGCATTATGCGGAGTAAATCCTTTTTTGCTCCGTATTATGCGGAGTAAATCCATTTTTTTGAATTCTTCATTTTTTTTTACATTCTTTTTTTTTATTTTCTTTTTGTGGGAAGATGTCGATTTCTTATGTATTAGATAAGCACGTTGGTATTATGGGTACAAATACAACAAACTAATTTCGTTAAACATAACAGGTCTCATGCCATAGTAGAGAAATAAAAGTATAGGTTGAACTCGCTTGGAAGAACTGAACTTGCCAAGATTATTTAGCCCTGTGACATTAATTTTTTAGTTCACAAATGTCATTTTTGTCAACTACACATCTATCAATATTAAAAATTACTCACAATCTTAATATAGTGCGGAGTGGAGCTCTGCACTATGTGGAGCTAAGCTCCGCACAAGTGCGGAGTAAGTTCCGCATAGTCCGGAGTCACTCCGCATAACTCCGTACTATGCGGAGAAGGTAAGAAGCTTTGCCTGTCCTTGAAACCAAAAGATTTCTTAAGTACTCCAATTCTATGCGGAGAAGGTAAGAAGCCTTGCACGAGTGTGGAGTTCGAACTTGAACTCTTAAGTACTCCAATTCTATAAGGCATAATTTGTGATTCAAAGTAAAAGGGCAATTTATTTCCAGAAGGTTATGTGAATCAATTATCATGTGGGTAATTTTTAATATTGATAGACGTGTCATTGACAAAAATGACAATTGTGAACTAAAAAATTAATGGCACAGGGCTAAATAATCTTAGCAAGTTCAGTTCTGACTATGCATTTATTTTTCTCCAAGCGAGTTCAATCTATACTTTTGTTTCTCTATGGCATGAGATATGTTATGTTTAATGAAATTAGTTTGTTGTATTTGTTAAAGGCATCCTTGGCTACTTTTTTTTGTCTTATTGCTGCGGAAGAATAAAAAAATGGATCTACTCTGCATAATGCAGAGCAAAAAGGGATTTACTCTGCATAATGCGGAGAAAATCCCTTTTTGCTCCGTATTTTTAAGTTTGTTTGAATTTAAAATTTTTTAAGTATTAAAAATAAATTAGTATGTAATTTTTAATTAAAGTAGAATGGATAATCAAATATATAACTATATAAATAACATGTAAAACAGAAGACTATTTGTATTATTGGTAATAGTACGATGAACCTTACATGTCGTCCATTAAGTGAGTACAACATATATAAACAACAAGAACATCAAAAAACTTAGAAGTGGACTAACATTGTTCGAACTATAAAAGTGACATATAAAGCAAAAAATGCTTTCTCAAAAAACTACATCGTTCTGTTGTCTTCTGTCAAAAAGAAACTTGTATCTTTTTATTTTGGATTTTCTTTAGGGTCATCACTAATTTTCATTTTCTTCTCAAACCAGTTTCAGATATTTCATCAAGAATTTGGAATGAAGCTTTCTTCCGTCTGTTTCTTGTAGTTGATTTGGTTGGATTATCATTTGGCGTCATTTTTGAAGTAAGGGTATCATTGGTTACAGGAGAATCCAATTTCATGAGTGTATTTGTGTCTGAAGATAAGAGAATATGATTTCGTGTCTGTATTCTGGTGGGTTATGTCTTTTGTGTGTCACTTTCAAATAGAAAAGATCTTCTTCTTCATTCCCAGTGGTTATCATGTCAGTGATTACAACATTGGAATTCTGTATTTGAATTATGTATTTTTGTATAAGGAAAAACTATTAAGAACAAAATTGTTAACAGATTCATAATATTTGAGTTTTACTTGTTGGATATGATTCATTATGTCTGTAGCATTCGCTTCCAACAATGTTTCTGCTATTTCACCTATCATACTTGCATCCAATCCTCCTGATTCATCTTGAAGGTGCACAAAAACGTTTGCTCTGCAGAAATAAATAAATAAAATTATATTTTATGTTTTTTTTACTGAAATATTGATCTTAATAATTGTTAAATATATGAGAACGCTAATACCTTGGTATTGTTTTAGCATGTTCAAACTTGCAGAAACGACATTTATAAATTTCAGCGAAGTCTCTGTTGGATGCTTTGTTACAATTACTGCAAGCCAAGTACCGAAATCTTTGCTGAATGGAAGTAATTTTCCATTGAGCTTTGATCCAGTAGAACTTTTTCTGTGTGTAAATATATTTTTATAATTATAAATATATATAGTTCTAAGAATAGAAGTTTTAGTTTACATGCAAATTGTGTAATCTATACAAATTTGTATATATATATATATATATATATATATATATATATATATATATATAAGTGAGAAATTACCCCCAAGTGAGGTCCTTGCAAATCAACAATAGATGTCAATTTTGTTTCATCTGGAGGTGAAATTTTTGGAAGCGTCACAGCCATAGATGCTTTACTTTCAATCATTTCGTCAAGAGTTTCTTCATTGGTGACAATCCTACAATGGAAAATTTAAAACATTTAAGTATAAAACCTAGCATCAAGTAAATTTTATGAATCTAGAAAAATTGAATTAAATTTTTGAGTTATAACCATTCTCTATAATCTGCAACTTGTAGAATTCCTGGATTAATGAAGAAAGTGCTATTGATTTTAGTAGAAAGTGTGATACCTAATGAAAATAAATTGTATGATTAGTGTTCTTATTAAATAATACGTAAATATTTATATTTTATTTGTACTGTGTTTACCATTATAGGAAGAAACTTTCAGATTGGTTGCCCATATGATAGGTTTGTTTAGAAGGTTTTCACTTATGGTTACACATTCTTTGTCTACAAATGTATCCCACATGGTTAACATGACAGTTTGAAAATCTTTGTCTGTAAGTATAACATCTTGAAGGCATGCTTCAGTCCCGAAATGTGTTTGGATAATCCTCTTTTGACGAAGTTCTATAGCAATACCCATAATACCTGTAATAAAGACATGGAAGTTATATTATTATGTATCTAATAAAGATTAAAATAATAAATATGACATATAAAAAATAGAATTCAATTGGTGGATTTAGAATTTTACTAATGTCTGTATTAGTATCCATGTATTGTTCCAATTTGTCAAATGGTGTTGGCTCGTATTTTGAGAACATGAAACTCAAATTATCTCCATGGAGTTCTTCTATCTTTGTTTTCCCTGTGATATTCCCAAATTTTGTCTTGAAGTGACCCTTTAAATTCGTTTTTGTTGTCTTTCACTGTTGCATCTAACTTCATTAGATGTAAATATGTCATACAATTCAATAGGTGTATCAGATATAAGAAGTTTAACTTTTCCATCACAACAACAAAAGCCTTTTGTTTCTCTGTAAAATTTCTGTGCACCACAATATTGGCAGGAAGTGGACGTAGGTAATATATATGGACTGGATGGTATATTCGATAGGTTAAAACTTCCTTCTAATTTAGAATGAAGCTGGTTAGTCGATTCCTGATTTGGAATGAAAGCATCAGAATCAAGACATGTAGGAACTAAATTAGTCTTTTCAGAAAACATAGAATTATGTATCCTTTTACGACGATCAATACGTGGAGTTTCTGTTCGTTTCACCTTATTTGTTTGCCTTCGATTTTTGGGGTGGGGAATGGAAGATGTCTGTAATTCGTTTCGAATTCGGAAAGTATTTGAATATGAAGTACTTTCAATGTCTGGATTCATTTCTTCAATAGGAGGCATTTCCAAGTCCATAAGAGCAAATATTCACCTTCAAACAGAACGGAAACCTGTTTTATGGAAGTAATAATATAATTAATAATAAGTATAAAGCAAAACAGAGGACCAGGTATTTTAAGTACATATATTTATTAAGGATTAAGTAATTTCATTATTCGTGGAAAATAAATGAAATATATTATTCAGCGTCCCTCGTGAGGGTTCAGGGGGAACAATTTTGATTTTTATGTATTTATGGAATTGAATATTTTCTAATGTTTTTGAATTAAATTATTAATAAGTGAAATTGTATTTATAATTGTGTAAAATGTAAATAAGTAGAATTTTTGGCAAAAAACAGAAATAAAAAGAGAAAGCACAAGTGCGGAGTGTTAGCACAAGCACTAAGTATGCATATTACGGAGTAAAAAAAATTATGAGCCACAGGAAGAAGACAACCACCATTTCAAAGGGAGGAAAAAATTGGAATAAGCCAATTTTTTCCTCCCTTTGAAATGGTGGCTGCCTTCTTCCAGTGGCTCATAATTTTTTACTCCGCATTTGTGTGCGGAGCAATGCTCCGCATTTGTGCGGAGCAATGCTCTATCCAATGAGTCAATTTAATTTCTTTTTCGACTTTATTTAATTTAATCAATATATAAAAATAAAAATTAACAACTTTTTTCAATTAATTGTCTACATTTTCTTACTCCAAATGTATTTATTTATTTTAAATGTATACAATGGGAAAAATTTAATCAACCTCAACTTCTACCATTAATCCTAACCCAACAGAACTACAAATAGAAAATGAAAACATATTTTGTATTTACAATGTTTTTTTTTTTTTTGAAGGAAGACTTGCATTTGCATTTGAAATAATATATGCTTTCCAATTTATAGTCTTAAACATAGAGAAGCATTACCATTTCAAAGGAAGGAAAAAATTGACTCAGTTCGAACACTCCAACTCCGCATAGAATTTGGAGACACATATTATATTTTTTTTCTCCAATTTTTTTCAACGTTGCTTGATTCATTCCTTATATACATAAAATTAAAATTTATGGTAGACGTGGGGCAGCGCCCATGGGGATCAACCTTTATTTATAGTTTGTGTAAAATGTAAATAAGTAGAATTTTTGGTAAAAAAATAAGAAATGAAAAAAAGGAGTAGGTGCGAAGACCACCATAAATTTTAATTTTATGTATAAATAGAATGAATCACGAAACCTTTAAAAAAGTTGGGGAAAAAAAATTAAAGATGTGTCTCCAAATTCTATAGAAACAAGAACCATGAACTCCGTATTATGCGGAGTGTTCTCCGCATTATGCGGAGTTGGAGTCTTCCAACTGAGCCAATTTTTTCCTCCCTTTAAAATGGTACCTGCCTTCTTCCTGTGGCTCATAAATTATTCTTTTTACTCCGCACTATGCATACTTAGTGCTCCGCATAATGCGGAGTTCATGGTTCTTGTTTCCATAGAATTTGGAGATAGATCTTACATTTTTTCCCCAATTTTTTTTAAAAGTTTCTTGATTCATTCCATATATACATAAAATTAAAATTTATGGTGGTCTCCACACCTTGTGACTTTTTTTCATTTCTTATTTTTTTTCCCAAAAATTTACTTGTTTACATTTTACACAAACTATAAATACAATTTCACTTATTAATAATATAATTCAAAACACTGGAAAATATTCCATTCCATACATACGTGGGGTTGAGAGGGTGCTCAATATAGTAGAATTGGAAAAAAAAAGGGTACACGTGCGGGCAGCGCCCAAAAAAAATAAGAAATGAGAAAAAAGTCGTGACGTGCGGAGACCACCATAAATTTTAATTTTATGTATATATGGAATGAATCAAGAAACCTTTAAAAAAACTGGGAAAAAAATGTAAGATCTGTCTCCAAATTCTATGGAAACAAGAACCATGAACTCCGCATTATGCGGAGTGTTCTCCGCATTATGCGGAGTTAAAGTCTTCCAATTGAGCCAATTTTTTCCTCCCTTTGAAATGGTGGCTGCCTTCTTCCTGTGGCTCATAATTTTTTTTTACTCTACATTATGCATACTTAGTGCTCCGCATAATGCGTAGTTGCTCCGTATTATTTGGAGCAGGTACTCCGCATAAATGCCGAGCAGCTCAGCATGATGCGGAGCACCAACTCCGCATTATGCGGAGTATTTCTAACATACACGATAGGCAACTACCAAAAATGAAAATCTAGCCCGTTTTCTCCTTCCTTTGAAATGGTGGCTACCCGTAGTAACTCCGCACATCTCCGCACAAATGCGGAGCATTGCTCCGCATTTTGTGCGGAGCCTGCTCCAGCCAATGAATAAATTTAATTTCTTTTTCGACTTTATTTAATTTAATCAATATATAAAAATAAAAATCAACAACTTTTTTCAATTAATTGTCTACATTTTCTTACTCCAAATGTATTTATTTTACATGCATACAACGGGAAAAATTTAATCAACCTCAACTTCCACCATTAATCCTAACCCAACAGAACTACAAATAGGAAATGAAAACATATTTGGTATTTACAGTGTTATTATTATTATTTTTTTTTTTGAAGGAAGACTTGCATTTGCATTTAAAATAATATATGCTTTCTAATTTATAGTCTTAAACATATAGAAGAAACAGAATGGAAAACACAAAATTGTATTTAAATACTTACAGTGAGAAGCAAAATAAACGGTAAGAAATTCGCAAGTTCCTGTGCTATAACACATGTTCTTGAAAATTTCTTATTCCTACAAGCTCAAGAGGATGGTAATTGAGAAAATTGTAGAAGCTGAAGAGGAAAAATTGTAGATGCCTGGGACATATATATATATATATATATATATATATATATATATATATATATATATATATATATATATATATATATATATATGCAGATACACATATATACCTGGAAGATAGAGCAAGGAAACTTTGATGTGTTGGAAGGACAAAACTTCAGCATTTCTTATCTGTGCAAGTTGGAGATGATGAGAAAAATGTAAGCAAGTAGATTTTTGGGGAAAAAAATAAGAAATGAAAACAAAGGCGCAAGGTGAGGAGACATGAATTTTTTTTTAATTTTATGTATATATGGAATGGAGCAAGAAAACTTAAAAAAAGAAATGAAAGAAAGGCGCAGGTGCGGAAACACGAAAGAAATGTTTAAAAGGTGGAGAGCAAGGTGTTATGACTTGCAAATCTTTTTGAATACAGTGATCCTTCCCCTTGGGCGTCTTGATGTTGGAGATTCACGCAAGAGAGCTTTGATCTTTAAGGTTTTGAATTCTATGGAGACATCTCCATAAAATTTGGAGACATGGACCATGAACTCCGCATTATGCGGAGTTGGAGTCTTCAAAGTTTTCTTACAACGGATGATCAAATAAATGGAAGCTAGCTATTTGCATTTCTATGTAAATAAATGGAGCAGATGATCAAATAATTAATATATATGTTTTTTTATATTACTTTTAATATATGATGCAAATTAGGTATATATTATGTTGAATTCATTACACTTTTATCTTCTTTTACATACTTACATAACTCCACAATTCAAGAGTCCAGAGGTCAATTTCTTAGTTAAGTCAATTTCAAAATTGTCCTAACTTAAAGGTAAACACATATCCTTTCATCAGTCCGCATAATGCAGAGCTCATGAACAAGTTGCTCCTCATATGCGGAGATGCGGAGACCACCATAAATTTTAATTTCATGTATGTAAGGAATGAATCAAGCAACCGTGAAAAAAATTGGAGAAAAAAAAAGGTAAGATATGTCTCCAAATTGTATGGAAACAAGAACCATAAACTCCGCATTATGCGGAGTGTTCTCCGCATTATGTGGAGCTGGAGTGTACCTATATACCTAATTTGCACCATATGTTACCTCTATTTGTAGTTTGTGTAAAACGTAAATAAATAGAATTTTTGGTAAAAAAATAAGAAATGAAAAAAAGGCGCAGGTGCGGAGACCATCATAAATTTTAATTTTATGTATACATGGAATGAATCAGGAAACCTTTAAAAAAAGTGGGGAAAAAAATGTAAGATATGTCTCCAAATTCTATGGAAACAAGAACCATGAACTCCGTATTATGCGAAGTGTTCTCCGCATAATGCAGAGTTGGAGTCTTCTAACTGAGCCAATTTTTTCCTCCCTTTGAAATGGTGGCTACCTTCTTCCTGTGGCTCATAAATTATTCTTTTTACTCCGCATTATGCATACTTAGTGCTCCGCATAATGCGTAGTTTCTCCGTATTATGTGGAGCAGGTGCTCCGCAAAAATGCGGAGCACCAACTGTGCATTTGTGCGGAGCCTACTCCAGCTAGTGAGTGAATTTAATTTCTTTTTTTGACTTTGTTTAACTTAATCAATACATAAAAATAAAAATTAATAACTTTTTTCAATTAATTGTCTATATTTTCTTATTCCAGATGTATAACAACCGGAAAAATTTAATTAATCTCACCTTCCAAGTCATAAAACCTTGCTCTCCACCTTTTAAACATTTCTTCCGTGTTTCCGCACCCTGCGCCTTTTTTCATTTATTTTTTAAAGTTTTCTTGCTACATTCCATATATACGTAAAATTAAAATTTCTTCTGTGTCTCTGCACCTTGCACCTTTTTTTCATTTCTTATTTTTTTCCCAAAAATCTACTTGTTTACATTTTACACAAACTATAAATACAATTTCCCTTATTAATAATATAATTCAAAACATTGGAAAATATTCCATTCCATACATACGTGGGGTTGAGGGGGCGCTCAATATAGTAGAATTGGAAAAAAAAGTGCAGACGTGCGGGCAGCACCCAAGGGGATCGATCTGTATTTATAGTTTCTGTAAAATCTAAATAAATAGAATTTTTCGCCAAAAAAAAAAACGAAATGAAAAAAAAGTCACGAGGTGCGGTGACCACCCTAAATTTTAATTTTATGTATATATGAAATGAATCAAGAAAGCTTTAAAAAAACCGGGGAAAAAAATGTAAGATGTGTCTCCAAATTTTATGGAAACAAGAACTATGAACTGCTCCGCATAATGCGGAGTTGGAGTCTTCCAACTGAGCCAATTTTTCCTCCCTTTGAAATGGTGGTTGCGTTCTTCTTGTGGCTCATAAATTATTCTTTTTACTCCGCATTATGCATACTTAGTGCTCCGCATAATGCGTAGTTTCTCCGTATTATGTGGAGCAGTTGCTCCGCAGAAATGTGGAGCACCAACTGTGCATTTGTGCGGAGCCTACTCCAGCCAATGAGTGAATTTAATTTCTTTTTCGACTTTGTTTAATTTAGTCAATATATAAAAGTAGAAATTAAAAACTTTTTTCAATTAATTGCCAATATTTTCTTATTCCAGATGTATACAATCGGAAAAATTTAATTAATCTCAACTTCCAAGTCATAACACCTTGCTCTCCACCTTTTAAACATTTCTTCCGTGTTTCCGCACCCTGCGCCTTTTTTTCATTTATTTTTTAAAGTTTTCTTGCTACATTCCATATATACGTAAAATTAAAATTTCTTCTGTGTCTCCGCACCTTGCACCTTTTTTTTCATTTCTCATTTTTTTCCCGAAAATCTACTTGTTTACATTTTACACAAACTATAAATACAATTTCCCTTATTAATAATATAATTCAAAACATTGGAAAATATTTCATTCCATACATACGTGGGGTTGAGGGGGCGCTCAATATAGTAGAATTGGAAAAAAAGGGTAGACGTGCGGGCAGCGCCCACGGGGATCGATCTGTATTTATAGTTTCTGTAAAATGTAAATAAATAGAATTTTTCGCCAAAAAAAAAATAAGAAATGAAAAAAAAGTCACGAGGTGCGGTGACCACCCTAAATTTTAATTTTATGTATATATGGAATGAATCAAGAAAGCTTTAAAAAAATTAGGGAAAAAAATTTAAGATGTGTCTCCAAATTTTATGGAAACAAGAACCATAAACTGCTCCGCTTAATGCGGAGTTGGAGTCTTCCAACTGAGCCAATTTTTTCCTTCCTTTGAAATGGTGGCTGCCTTCTTCCTGTGGCTCATAATTTTTTACTCCGCATTTGTGTGCGGAGCAATGCTCCGCATTTGTGCGGAGTCTGCTCCAGCCAATGAGTGAATTTAATTTCTTTTTCGACTTTATTTAATTTAATGAATATATAAAAATAAAAATTAACAACTTTTTTCAATTAATTGTCTACATTTTCTTACTCCAAATGTATTTATTTTAAATGTATACAACTGGAAAAATTTAATCAACCTCAACTTCCACCATTAATCCTGACCCAACTGAACTACAAATAGGAAATGAAAACATTTTTTGTATTTATAGTGTTATTTTTTATTTTTTTTTGGTGGGAGACTTGCATTTGCATTTAAAATAATATATGTTTTCCAATTTATAGTCTTAAACATAGAGAAGCATCATCATTTCAAAGGGAGGAAAAAATTGTCTCAGTTGGAACACTCCAACTCCGTATAATGCGGAGAACACTCCGCATAATGCGGAGTTCATGGTTCTTGTTTCCATAGAATTTGGAGACGCATATTATATTTATTTTCTCCAGTTTTTTTCAAGGTTGCTTGATTCATTCCTTAAAAATAGTTGCTTGTAATCTGAAGCGTACATTTGGCTTAAGTAGAAAAAAAAAGATTGTAATGATTTTTTTAGATGTACATATCAAAAGTTGCAGAGATTTTTCTAAATAATATCCATATCTATCTGAATAAAACTATCTAGATGTATATGAAGTATATATAAAGTTGAAATTATCGTCTAGAATCTTTCAATATATATAGTATTTTATTTTTAAATTGTAGTAATCGATGAAGTTAGTTTTAAAATAATACTGGATAAAATTACGCGGAGTGTTCTCCGCATTATACGGAGTTGGAGACTTCAAACTGAGCCAATTTTTTCCTCCCTTTAAAATGGTGCCTGCCTTCTTCCTGTGGCTCATAAATTATTCTTTTTACTCCGCATTATGCATACTTAGTGCTCCAATTAATGCGGAGAACACTCCGCGTAATGAGGAGTTCATGGTTCTTGTTTCCATAGAATTTGGAGACAGATCTTACATTTTTTTCACCATTTTTTTTAAAGGTTTCTTGATTCATTCCATATATACATAAAATTAAAATTTATGGTGGTCTCCACACCTCGCGACTTTTTTTTCATTTCTTATTTTTTTCCCAAAAATCTACTTATTTACATTTTACACAAACTATAAATACAATTTCACTTATTAATAATATAATTCAAAACACTGAAAAATATTTCATTCCATACATACGTGGCTTTGAGAGGGTGCTCTATATAGTAGAATTGGAAAAAAAAAAGCGTACAAGTGCGGGCAGCGCCCAAAAAAAATAAGAAATGAGAAAAAAGTCGTGACGTGCGGAGAACACCATAAATTTTAATTTTATGTATATATGGAATGAATCAAGAAACCTCTAAAAAAACTGGGAAAGAAAATGTAAGATCTGTCCCCAAATTCTATGGAAAAAAGAACCATGAACTCCGCATTATGCGAAGTGAAAGTCTTCCAATTGAGCCAATTTTTTCCTCCCTTTGAAATGCTGGCCGCCTTCTTCCTGTGGCTCATAATTTTTTTTTTTACTCTACATTTTGCGTACTTAGTGCTCCGCATAATGCGAAGTTGCTCCGTATTATTTGGAGCAGGTACTCCGCATAAATGCCGAGCAGCTCAGCATGATGCGGAGCACCAACTCCGCATTATGCGGAGTATTTCTAACATACACGATAGGCAACTACCAAAAATGAAAATCTAGCCCGTTTTCTTCTTCCTTTGAAATGGTGGCTACTCGTAGTAACTCCGCACATCTCCGTACAAATGCGAAGCATTGCTCCGCATTTTGTGCGGAGCCTGCTCCAGCCAATGAGTCAATTTAATTTCTTTTTCGACTTTATTTAATTTAATCAATATATAAAAATAAAAATTAACAGTATTTTTCAGTTAATTGTCTACATTTTCTTACTCCAAATGTATTTATTTATTTTAAATGTATACAACGGGAAAAATTTAATCAACCTCAACTTCCACCATTAATCCTAACCCAACAGAACTACAAATAGAAAACGAAAACATATTTTGTATTTACAGTGTTATTTTTTATTATTTCTTTGAAGGAAGACTTGCATTAGCATTTGAAATAATATATGCTTTCTAATTTATAGTCTTAAACATAGAGAAGCATTACCATTTCAAAGGGAGGAAAAAATTGACTCAGATGGAACACTCTAACTCTGCATAATGCGGAGAACACTCCGCATATTGCGGAGTTCATGGTTCTTGTTTCCATATAATTTGGAGACACGTCTTACATATTTTTCTTCAGTTTTTTTCGACATTGCTTGATTCATTCCTTATATGCATAAATTTAAAATTTATGGTCGATGAGGGGCAGCGTCCACGGGGATCAACCTTTATTTATAGTTTGTGTAAAATGTAAATAAGTAGAATTTTAGGCAAAAAAAAATAAGAAATGAAAAAAAGGCGCAGGTGCGGAGACCACCATAAATTTTAATTTTATGTATAAATGGAATGAATCATGAAACTTTTAAAAAGCTGGGGAAAAAAATTAAAGATGTGTCTCCAAATTCTATAGAAACAAGAACCGTGAACTCCGTATTATGCGGAGTGTTCACCGCATTATACGGAGTTGGAGTCTTCCAACTGAGCCATTTTTTTCCTCCCTTTAAAATGGCCCCTGCCTTCTTCCTGTGGCTCATAAATTATTCTTTTTACTCCGCATTATGCATACTTAGTGCTCCGCATATTGCGTAGTTCATGGTTCTTGTTTCATAGAATTTGCAGACAGATCTTACATTTTTTCCCAGTTTTTTTAAAGGTTTCTTGATTCATTCCATATATTCATAAACTTAAAATTTATGTGGTCTCCACACCTCGCGACTTTTTTTTCATTTCTTATTTTTTTTCCCCCAAAAATCTACTTATTCACATTTTACACAAACTATAAATACAATTTCACTTATTAATAATATAATTCAAAACACTGGAAAATATTCCATTCCATACATACGTGGGGTTGAGAGGGTGCTCAATATAGTAGAATTCGAAAAAAAAAAGGTACACGTGCGGGCAGGGCCCAAAAAAAATAAGAAATGAGAAAAAAGTCGTGACGTGCGGAGACCATCATAAATTGTAATTTTATGTATATATGGAATGAATCAAGAAACCTTTAAAAAAACTGGGAAAAAAAATGTAAGATTTGTCTCCAAATTCTATGGAAACAAGAACCATGAACTCCGCATTATGCGGAGTTAAAGTCTTCCAATTGAGCCAATTTTTTCCTCCCTTTGAAATGTTGGCTACCTTCTTCATGTGGCTCATAATTTTTTTTTACTCTACATTATGCGTACTTAGTGCTCCGCATAATGCGTAGTTGCTCCGTATTATTTGGAGCGGTACTCCGCATAAATGCCGAGCAGCTCAGCATGATGCGGAGTACCAACTCCGCATTGTGCGGAGTATTTCTAACATACACGATAGGCTACTACCAAAAATGAAAATCTAGCCCGTTTTCTCCTTCCTTTGAAATGGTGGCTACCCGTAGTAACTCTGTACATCTCCGCACAAATGCGGAGCATTGCTCCGCATTTTGTCTGCTCCAGCCAATGAGTCAATTTAATTTCTTTTTCGACTTTATTTAATTTAATCAATATATAAAAATAAAAATTAACAACATTTTTTCAGTTAATTGTCTACATTTTCTTACTCCAAATGTATTTATTTATTTTAAATGTATACAACGGGAAAATTTTAATCAACCTCAACTTCCACCATTAATCCTAACCCAACAGAACTACAAAGAGAAAATGAAAACATATTTTGTATTTACAGTGTTATTTTTTATTTTTTTTTGAAGGAAGACTTGCATTAGCATTTGAAATAATATATGCTTTCTAATTTATAGTCTTAAACATAGAGAAGTATTACCATTTCAAAGGGAGGAGAAAATTGACTCAGTTGTAACACTCCAACTCCGCATAATGCGCAGTTCATGGTTCTTGTTTCCATAGAATTTGGAGACACATCTTACATTTTGTTCTCCAGTTTTTTTCGACGTTGCTTGATTCGTTCCTTAAATAAATAAAATTTTAATTTTATGGTAGATGTGGGGCAGCGCCCACGGGGATCAACCTTTATTTATAGTCTGTGTAAAATGTAAATAAGTAGAATTTTTGGCAAAAAAAAAAAAGAAAAAAAAAGGTGCAGGTGCGGAGACCACCATAAATTTTAATTTTATGTATAAATGGAATGAATCACGAAACCGTTAAAAAAGCTGGGGAAAAAAATTAAAGATGTGTCTCCAAATTCTATAGAAAAAAAGAACCGTGAACTCCGTATTATGCGGAGTGTTCACCGCATTATACAGAGTTGGAGTCTTCCAACTGAGCCAATTTTTTCCTCCCTTTAAAATGGTGCCTGCCTTCTTCCTGTGGCTCACAAATTATTCTTTTTACTCCGCATTATGCATACTTAGTTCTCAGCATAATGCGGAGAACACTCCGCATAGTGCGTAGTTCATGGTTCTTGTTTCATAGAATTTGGAGACAGATCTTACATTTTTTTCCCAGTTTTTTTAAAGGTTTCTTGATTCATTCCATATATTCATAAACTTAAAATTTAGGGTGGTCTCCCCACCTCGCGACTTTTTTTTCATTTCTTATTTCTTTTTCCCCAAAAATCTACTTATTTACATTTTACACAAACTCTAAATACAATTTCACTTATTAATAATATAATTCAAAACACTGAAAAATATTTCATTTAGAGGTGTCAAGACGGACGGGCCGGCCATGACCCGTAAAAACCAGCCCGTGAAAACCGGGACCGCGGGCCGACCCGTGACCCGTGCGGGCGGTTCACGGGCCAAGGAGGTGTAACCCGCGGGCTTCGCGGGTTGCACCCCCACGGGCCGCGGTTAACCCGCGGCCCGTAAAAAAATTGAAAAAAAAAAATAAAACAAAAATTAAAAAAAGGGGGGAGATTATTTTTACAATTATTTTTACAATACCCTCTCATTAGTTATTATACATTTATACTTCATAGTTCATACTTGTTACTACCTTACTACAATTACAATTATTCAATTGCAAATATCATCATCATCTTGATTATATTTCTTTCTTCTCGATTCTCACTAGTCACTACTAAATTTTTTAATCCTACTATATTATGGATTCTCGCGATTCTTTTTCTCAAAATCCTATTTTCAATAATAGTTGCTCTCCAATAAATTTAGAAGATGATAATGTTATAGAAGTTTGCAAAGTTATAAATAATTCATGTAACATTAAATTTGAATTCTATGTAAAAATTTCTTGATATAATTATGAATTTATCATTTTGTTCAATTCTTAGTTTACATTTAATAAAAAAATATATTTTTTGCTATAAATATGAAATTTTTTATATTTATATAATTTTATTTATACAATCATACGGGCCAAAATCGGAACGAACCGCGACCCGTGACCCGCATGGGCTCGACCCGGATGGGTCAGCGGGCGGACCTGGGTTGTAGTCCAAAATTGTGGGCCGACCCGTAACCGGCCCGGAACCCGCAGCGGGCGGGCTTTTTTTCACGCGGGCCGTTACCGGGCTCACATGTTGGCGGGCCGACCCGGCCCGGACCACCCGGATTGACACCTCTAATTTCATTCCATACATACGTGGCTTTGAGAGGGTGCTCTATATTGTAGAATTGGAAAAAAAAAAAAAAGGGTACACGTGCGGGCAGCGCCCAAAAAAATAAGAAATGAGAAAAAAGTCGTGACGTGCGGAGACCTCCATAAATTTTAATTTTATGTATATATGGAATGAATCTAGAAACCTTTAAAAAAACTGGGAAAGAAAATGTAAGATCTGTCCCCAAATTCTATGGAAACAAGAACCCTGAACTCCGCATTATGCGAAGTCAAAGTCTTCCAATTGAGCCAATTTTTTCCTCCCTTTGAAATGTTGGCCGCCTTCTTCCTGTGGCTCATAATTTTTTTTTTACTCTACATTTTGCGTACTTAGTGCTCCGCATAATGCGTAGTTGCTCCGTATTATTTGGAGCAGGTACTCCGCATAAATGCCGAGCAGCTCAGCATGATGCGGAGCACCAACTCCGCATTATGCGGAGTATTTCTAACATACACGATAGGAAACTACCAAAAATGAAAATCTAGCCCGTTTTCTCCTTCCTTTGAAATGGTGGCTACCCGTAGTAACTCTGCACATCTCTGCACAAATGCGGAGCATTGCTCCATATTTTCTGCGGAGCCTGCTCCAGACAATGAGTCAATTTAATTTCTTTTTCTACTTTATTTAATTTAATCAATATATAAAAATAAAAATTAACAACTTTTTTCAATTAATTGTCTACAATTTCTTACGCCAAATGTATTTATTTTAAATGTATACAACGGGAAAAATTTAATCAACCTCAACTTCCACCATTAATCCTAACCCAACAGTTTGTATTTACAGTGTTATTTCTTTTTTTTTTGAAGGAAGATTTGCATTTGCATTTGAAATAATATATGCTTTCCAATTTATAGTCTTAAACATAGAGAAGCATTACCATTTCAAAGGGAGGAAAAAATTGACTCAGTTGGAACACTCCAGTTCCGCATAATGCGGAGAACACTTGCATAATGCGGAGTTCATGGTTCTTGTTTCCATTGAATTTGGAGACAGATCTTACATTTTTTTTCCCAGTTTTTTTAAAGGTTTCTTGATTCATTCCATATATTCATAAAATTAAAATTTATGGTGGTCTCCACAGCTCGCGACTTTTTTTCATTTCTTATTTTTTTTCCCAAAAATCTACTTATTTACATTTTAAACAAACTATAAATACAATTTCACTTATTAATAATATTATTCAAAACACTGGAAAATATTCCATTCCATACATACGTGGGGTTGAGAGGGTGCTCAATATAGTAGAATTGGAAAAAAAAGGGTCTACGTGCGGGCAGCGCCCAAAAAAAATAAGAAATGAGAAACAAGTCGTGACGTGCGGAGACCACCATAAATTTTAATTTTATGTATATATGGAATGACTCAAGAAACCTTTTAAAAAACTGGGAAAAAAAATGTAAGATCTGTCTCTAAATTCTATGGAAACAAGAACCATGAACTCCGCATTATGCGGAGTGTTCTCCGCATTATGCGGAGTTAAAGTCTTCCAATTGAGCCAATTTTTTCCTCCCTTTGAAATGTTGGCTGCCTTCTTCCTGTGGCTCATAATTTTTTTTTACTCTACATTATGCGTACTTAGTGCACCGCATAATACGTAGTTGCTCCGTATTATTTGGAGCAGGTACTCCGCATAAATGCCGAGCAGCTCAGCATGATGCGAAGCACCAACTCCGTATTATGCGGAGTATTTCTAACATACACGATAGGCAACAACCAAAAATGAAAATCTAGCCCGTTTTCTCCTTCCTTTGAACTGGTGGCTACCCGTAGCAACTCCGCACATCTCCGCACAAATGCGGAGCATTGCTCCGCATTTTCTGCGGAGCCTGCTCTAGCCATGAGTCAATTTATTTTCTTTTTCGACTTTATTTAATTTAATCAATATATAAAAATAAAAATTAACAACTTTTTTCAGTTAATTGTCTACACTTTCTTACTCCAAATGTATTTATTTTACGTGTATACAACGGGAAAAATTAAATCAACCTCAACTTCCACCATTAATCCTAACCCAACAGTTTGTATTTACAGTGTTATTTCTTTTTTTTTTTAAGGAAGATTTACACTTGCATTTGAAATATTATATGCTTTCCAATTTACAGTCTTAAACATAGAGTAGCATTACCATTTCAAAGGGAGGAAAAAATTGACTCAGTTGGAACACTCCAATTCCGCATAACGCGGAGAAAACTTGCATAATGCGGAGTTCATGGTTCTTGTTTCCATAGAATTTGGAGACAGATCTTACATTTTTTTTCCCAATTTTTTTAAAGGTTTCTTGATTCATTCTATATATTCATAAACTTAAAATTTATGGTTGTCTCCACACCTCACAACTTTTTTTCATTTCTTATTTTTTTTTCCCAAAAATCTACTTATTCACATTTTACACAAACTATAAATACAATTTCACTTATTAATAATATAATTCAAAACTCTGGAAAATATTCCATTTCATACATACGTGGGGTTGAGAGGGTGCTCAATATAGTAGAATTGGCAAAAAAAAAGGGTACACGTGCGGGCAGCGCCCAAACAAAATAAGAAATGAGAAAAAAGTCGTGACGTGCGGAGACCACCATAAATTTTAATTTTATGTATATATGGAATGAATCAAGAAATCTTGAAAAAAATTGGGAAAAAAATTTAAGATCTGTCTCCAAATTCTATGTAAACAAGAACCGTGAACTCCGCATTATGCGGAGTTAAAGTCTTCCAATTGAGCCAATTTTTTCCTCCCTTTGAAATGTTGGCTGCCTTCTTCCTGTGGCTCATAATTTTTTTTTACTCTACATTATGCGTACTTAGTGCTCCGCATAATGCGTAGTTGCTCCGTATTATTGGGAGCAGGTACTCCGCATAAATGCCGAGCAGCTCAGCATGATGCGGAGTATTTGTAACATACACGATAGGCTACTACCAAAAATGAAAATCTAGCCCGTTTTCTCCTTCCTTTGAAATGGTCGCTACCCATAGTAACTCCGCACATCTCCACACAAATGCGGAGCATTGCTCCGCAATTTGTGCGGAGTCTGCTCCAGCCAATGAGTCAATTTAATTTCTTTTTCGACTTTATTTAACTTAATCAATATATAAAAATAAAAATTAACAACTTTTTTCAATTAATTGTCTATACTTTCTTACTTCAAATGTATTTATTTTACATGTATACAACAGGAAAAATTTAATCAACCTCAACTTCCACCATTAATCCTAACCCAATAGAACTACAAATAGAAAATGAAAACATATTTTGTATTTGCAGTGTTAATTTTTTTTTTTTTTTTTGAAGGAAGATTTGCGTTTGTATTTGAAATAATATATGCTTTCCAATTTATAGTCTTAAACATAGTGAAGCATTACCATTTCAAAGGGAGGAAAAAATTGACTCAGTTGGCACACTCCAATTCCGCATAATGCGGAGAACACTCTGCATAATGCGGAGTTCATGGTTCTTGTTTCCATAGAATTTGGAGACACGTCTTACATTTTTTTTCTCCAGTTTTTTTCGACGTTGCTTGATTCGTTCCTTAAATACATAAAATTTTAATTTTTATGGTAGACGTGGGGCAGCGCCCACGGGGATCAACCTTTATTTATAGTTTGTGTAAAATGTAAATAAGTAGAATTTTTGGCAAAAAATAAGAAATTGAAAAAAGGCGCAGGTGCGGAGACCACCATAAATTTTAATTTTATATATAAATGGAATGAATCATGAAACCTTTAAAGAAGCTGAGGAAAAAAAATTAAAGATGTGTCTCCAAATTACATAGAAACAAGAACCATGAACTCCGTATTATGCGGAGTGTTCTCCGCATTATACGGAGTTGGAGTCTTCCAACTGAGCCAATTTTTTCCTCCCTTTAAAATGGTGCCTGCCTTCTTCCTGTGGCTCATAAATTATTCTTTTTACTCCGCATTATGCATACTTAGTGCTCCGCATAATGCGGAGTTCATGGTTCATGTTTCCATAGAATTTGGAGACAGATCTTACATTTTTTTCCCCAATTTTTTTAAAGGTTTCTTGATTCATTCCACATATTCATAAACTTAAAATTTATGGTGGTCTCCACACCTCGCGACTTTTTTTTCGTTTCTTATTTTTTTTCCCAAAAATCTACTTATTTACATTTTACACAAACTATAAATAAAATTTCACTTATTAATAATATAATTCAAAACACTGAAAAATATTCCATTCCATACAGACGTGGGGTTGAGAGGGTGCTCAATATAGTAGAATTGGAAAAAAAAAAAAGGGTACACGTGCGGCCAGCGCCCAAAAAAAATAAGAAATGAGAAAAAAGTCGTGACGTGCGGAGACCGCCATAAATTTTAATTTTATGTATGTATGGAATGAATCGAGAAACCTGTAAAAAAACTAGGAAAAAAATGTTAGATATCTCTCCAAATTCTATGGAAACAAGAACCATGACTCCGCATTATGCGAAGTTAAAGTCTTCCAATTGAGCCAATTTTTTCCTCCCTTTGAAATGTTGGCTGCCTTCTTCCTGTGACTCATAATTTTTTTTTTTACTCTACATTATGCGTACTTAGTGCTCCACATAATGCGTAGTTGCTCCGTATTATTTGAAGCAGGTACTCCGCATAAATGCCGAGCACCAACTCCGCATTATGCGGAGTATTTCTGACATACACGATAGGCAACTACCAAAATTGAAAATCTAGCCCGTTTTCTCCTTCCTTTGAAATTGTGGCTACCCGTAGTAACTCCGCACATCTCCGCACAAATGCGGAGCAGTGCTGCGCATTTTCTGTGGAGCCTGCTCCAGCCAATGAGTCAATTTAATTTCTTTTTCGACTTTATTTAGTTTAATCAATATATAAAAATAAAAATTAACAACTTTTTTCAATTAATTTTCTACACTTTCTTACTCCAAATGTATTTATTTCATTTGTACACAACGGGAAAAATTTAATCAACCTCAACTTCCACCATTAATCCTAACCCAACAGTTTGTATTTACAGTGTTATTTTTTTTTATTTTTTTTTGAAGGAAGATTTGCATTTGCATTTGAAATAATATTTGCTTTCCAATTTATAGTCTTAAACATAGAGAAGCATTACCATTTCAAAGGGAGGAAAAAATTGACTCAGTTGGCACACTCCAATTCCGCATAATGCGGAGAACACTCTGCATAATGCGGAGTTCATGGTTCTTGTTTCCATAGAATTTGGAGACACATCTTATATTTTTTTCTCCAGTTTTTTTCGACTTTGCTTGATTCGTTCCATAAATACATAAAATTTTAATTTTTATGGTAGAATTTGGGCAGCGCCCACGGGGATCAACCTTTATTTATAGTTTGTGTAAAATGTAAATAAGTAGAATTTTTGGCAAAAAAATAAGAAATGAAAAAAAGGCGCAGGTACGGAGTCCACCATAAATTTTCATTTTATGTATAAATGGAATGAATCACGAAACCTTTAAAAAAGCTGGGGAAAAAAAATTAAAGATGTGTCTCCAAATTCCATAGAAACAAGAACCATGAACTCCGTATTATGCGGAGTGTTCTCCGCATTATACGGAGTTGGAGTCTTCCAACTGAGCCAATTTTTTCCTCCCTTTAAAATGATGTCTGCCTTCTTCCTGTGGCTCATAAATTATTCTTTTTACTCCGCATTATGCATACTTAGTGCTCCGCATAATGCGGAGAACACTCCGCATAATGCGGAGTTCATGGTTCTTGTTTCCATAGAATATGGAGACAGATCTTATATTTTTTTCCCCAGTTTTTTTAAAGGTTTCTTGATTCATTCCATATATACATAAACTTAAAATTTATGGCGGTCTCCACACCTCGCGACTTTTTTTTCATTTCTTATTTCTTTTTCACAAAAATCTACTTCTTTACATTTTACACAAACTATAAATACAATTTCACTTATTAATAATATAATTCAAAACACTGGAAAATATTCCATTCCATACATACGTGGGGTTGAGAGGGTGCTCAATATAGTAGAATTGGAAAAACAAAAAAAGGGTACACGTGCGGGCAGCGCCCAAAAAAAACAAAAAATGAGAAAAAAGTCGTGACGTGCGGAGACCACCATAAATTTTAATTTTATGTATATATGGAATGAATCGAGAAACCTTAAAAAAAAAAGGGAAAAAAATGTAAGATCGGTCTCCAAATTCTATGGAAACAAGAATCATGAACTCCGCATTATGCGGAGTTAATGTCTTCCAATTGAGCCAATTTTTTCCTCCATTTGAAATGGTGGCTGCCTTCTTCCTGTGGCTCATAATTTTTTTTTTACTCTACATTATGCATACTTAGTGCTCCGCATAATGCGTAGTTGCTCCGTAATATTTGGAGCAAGTACTCCGCATAAACGCCGGGCAGCTCAGCATGATGCGGAACACCAACTCCGCATTATGCGGAATATTTCCAACGTACACGATAGGCAACTACCAAAAATGAAAATCTAGCCCGTTTTCTCCTTCCTTTGAAATGGTGGCTACCCGTAGTAACTCCGCACATCTCCACACAAATGCGAAGCATTGCTCCGCAATTTTTGCGGAGTCTGCTCCAGCCAATGAGTCAATTTAATTTCTTTTTCGACTTTATTTAATTTAATCGATATATAAAAATAAAAATTAACAACTTTTTTCAATTAATTGTCTATACTTTCTTACTCCAAATGTATTTATTTTACATGTATACAATGGGAAAAATTTAATCAACCTCAACTTCCACCATTAATCCTAACCCAATAGAACTACAAATAGAAAATGAAAACATATTTTGTATTTGCAGTGTTTTTTTTTTTTTTTTTTTTGAAGGAAGATTTGCGTTTGCATTTGAAATAATATATGCTTTCCAATTTATAGTCTTAAACATCTTGAAACATTACCATTTCAAAGGTAGGAAAAAATTGACTCAGTTGGCACACTCCAATTCTGCATAATGCGGAGAACACTCTGCATAATGCGGAGTTCATGGTTCTTGTTTCCATAGAATTTAGAGACACATCTTACATTTTTTTCTCCAGTTTTTTTCGACGTTGCTTGATTCGTTCCTTAAATACATAAAATTTTAATTTTTATGGTAGACGTGGAGCAGCGCCCACGGGGATCAACCTTTATTTATAGTTTGTGTAAAATGTACATAAGTAGAATTTTTGGCAAAAAAATAAGAAATTGAAAAAAGGCGCAGGTGCGGAGACCACCATAAATTTTAATTTTATATATAAATGGAATGAATCATGAAACCTTTAAAGAAGCTGAGGAAAAAAAATTAAAGATGTGTCTCCAAATTCCATAGAAACAAGAACCATGAACTCCGTATTATGCCGAGTGTTCTCCGCATTATACGGAGTTGGAGTCTTCTAACTGAGCCAATTTTTTCCTCCCCTTAAAATGGTGCCTGCCTTCTTCCTGTAGCTCATAAATTATTCTTTTTACTCCGCATTATGCATACTTAGTGCTCCGCATAATGCGGAGAACACTCCGCATAATGCGGAGTTCATGGTTCTTGTTTCCATAGAATTTGGAGACAGATCTTACATTTTTTTTCTCAATTTTTTTAAAAGTTTCTTGATTCATTCCATATATACATAAACTTAAAATTTATGGTGGTCTCCACACCTCGCGACTTTTTTTTCATTTCTTATTTCTTTTTCACAAAAATCTAATTGTTTACATTTTACACAAACTATAAACACAATTTCACTTATTAATAATATAATTCAAAATACTGGAAAATATTCCATTCCATACATACGTGGGATTGAGAGGGTGCTCAATATAGTAGAATTGGAAAAAAAAAGTGGGTACACGTGCGGGCAGCGTCCAAAAAAAATAAGAAATGACAAAAAAGTCGTGACGTGCGGAGACCACCATAAATTTTAATTTTATGTATATCTGGAATGAATCAAGAAACCTTTAAAAAAAATTGGGAAAAAAATGTAAGATCTGTCTCCAAATTCTATGGAAACAAGAACCATGAACTCCGCATTATGCGGAGTTAAAGTCTTCCAATTGAGCCAATTTTTTCCTCCCTTTGAAATGGTGGCTGCCTTCTTCCTGTGGCTCATAATTTTTTTTTTACTCTACATTATGCATACTTAGTGCTCCGCATAATGCGTAGTTGCTCCGTATTATTTGGAGCAGGTACTCCGCATAAATGCCGAGCAGCTCAGCATGATGCGGAACACCAACTCCGCATTATGCGGAATATTTCCAACATACACGATAGGCAACTACCAAAAATGAAAATCTAGCCCGTTTTCTCCTTCCTTTGAAATGGTGGCTACCCGTAGTAACTCCGCACATCTCCGCACAAATGCGGAGCATTGCTCCGCAATTTGTGTGGAGCCTGCTCCAGCCAATGAGTCAATTTAATTTCTTTTTCGACTTTATTTAATTTAATCAATATATAAAAATAAAAATTAACAACTTTTTTCAATTAATTGTCTACGTTTTCTTACTCCAAATGTATTTATTTTACATGTATACAACGGGAAAAATTTAAACAACATCAACTTCCACCATTAATCCTAACCCAACAGAACTACAAATAGGAAATGAAAACATATTTTGTATTTACTGTGTTATTATTTTTTTTTTTTGAAGGAAGACTTGCATTTGCATTTAAAATAATATATGGTTTCCAATTTATAGTATTAAACATATAGAAGCAACAGAATGGAAAATACAAAATTGGATTTAAATACTTACAGTGAGAAGCAAAATAAACGGTAAGAAATTCGCAGGTTCCTGTGCTATAACACCTGTTCTTGAAAATTTCTTATTCCTACAAGTTCAAGAGGACGGTAATTGAGAAAAATTGTAGATGCTGGAGAGGACGATGGGAGAATGGAATAACCAATACAAACGGATTTTAAAAATGCGAACCGACTATAAAAAAATCAATTCTTTTTTCAACCGACTATAAAAAAGGATTTTCAGTGCCATGAACCCTAATATGCTCTCCCAGAATATTATCCTCCTGCAAGTAAAATTAACCAATAACATAACTTTTTTGAGTGAGTGATATATAAGAAAAACAAGACCCTCAAAAGATCACCTATTTTGCCCCTTTTCTCTTTACAGAAACTTGAAAACGGAACTGCATCGATAAAAACTATACTGTTGAGCTTGTACCCATCCCTTGAAACAAAATTTTGCCTAGGATTCAACCCTTTTTCTCCACCCTTTGTCCTTCACTTTCTGAAGAGAAAGAAAATACATTCTTGTATTTCAAGATTTTTATAAACATAATCTTGCAAAATCTATACCTTAATACTTGCCATGAAATCTATACCTTAATACCTTATCACTTCGTTTAGGGGCGGATGTCGATGGCAAAGGCAGGAGGCGAACGACACATATACGGGAGGCTGAAGGCGATAGCAGCGCTTGCCAAATCTCTCTAGACTGAATTTGCCACGGCTCAGAACAGGAGATAAATCGGTTAGAGGACGGGAGGAGGGATGAGGTGTTGAATCATGTAACTTAGAGGTCCGCTGATTGTCGAGGACGGAGAGAAGAGAAGAAGAGAGAGAGAGAGAGTAATTAGGGTTAGGAGGATATAAGATACCGGTAGAAGAGATATTGTAGAGAAGTAAGAAGTCGGTTACTGTAGTTCAAAATATCTACCCTTTTGCGGCTCGGCTCGAAAACGGCAGCTTACTTGGCCATTCGGCTAGTGAAGAGTGATCTCAAACTTGCGAAAATAAACATGTATAGTAAAAATGGTAATGAAATATTTACACTTTTTATTATTACAATTGGGTATAATTCTTAGAAGGCTTCCCATCAACACACAGAAGTTACCGGTTGCCAAGTAAGGTGTGCTTTTCTTTTAGCTTTTATCCCTTTGATTCTTCTGGTTTTTCTCTTATGCTGCTGGAAAAATATTTTCTTTGTTGATTCAGAGTCTGTTTGACAATTATTATTGTAGAAAAACGAGTTTGAATAATGATTTTTAGGAGAATGTGTGGTTAAAAAGTAGGAAAAATTGTTTGGTATACGTGTAGAATTTTTTATTGTGTGAATTTGTGGTTGAAAATGATCATATAGCAAACCATAAAATATATTAATGGGCGTCAAACAGGAACTCAAAGTCGGGTATGTTTTAGAACACTTTAAGCCCTTGTTTGGCCCCCATTAAATTACATTACATTACATTAAATTTTTCTCTCTCTTCATTTCAACCACACATTTATCAAATAAAATAATATTACACACAAATCAAAAAATTTGAACCACACATTCTTCCATCAATCACTATTCTAAAAATTTTCAACTCTCAAAAATGCAAAATAATGGGGGCCAAACAGGGGCTAAGTTGTTACAAAATTTAGATCTATATATATTTATTCTATCTTTTGCCGTAATTAAGTTTAATTAATAATCATAGAGAAAATGTATTTATTTTTAAATTTTTTTAGTCTATTTTTGTTTAGTACATATGCATTGTTCACAATTTCGTAGATTCTTGCGTATTTATTTTTAATTTTTTGTCGGCATGAAAAGTCTTTGTGCAACCTATTAGTTTGTTTTGTTTTTCTTCTATAGTTCTGTTTCGAGCTTAGGATGCTGGAAACATTTATGGTCTGTGTTGGGAGGAGATTCATAAAGATTAGCTCAAGATCAAAAAATATATATACTAAAACAGAAACCAAACTGAACAAAAGTAAAGTGAAAATAACGCATTTTATTGTTCGAAGCCCTCAAGCCAAGAATCTGTCACTCAATGCTTAAATCACTGAAGAACAACCACTATCAGAGTACAAATCACAACCAAAGTGAGATTACAAAGGTAGACACTCAGACTCGACCTTAGAATCACAAACGAGATCTCTGTTTTACAATACAACATGGTTTACACAAGAAACAACACTCAACTCAATGAAATCACACAAAATTACAATAATGAGTGAAGAAAATCAGAAATCAAAAGAGTATTTTGATTTCAATAGTGAAGAAAGAGAAGTCTCTAGAAATGGCGCAGAAACGAGAGAGAGAGAGAGAGAGAGAGAGAGAGAGAGAGAGAAACTCAAGAGTGTATAGTGATCCAACCCTATGAGCCATTTAAAGGGCCACCTAATGGCCACCAATCCAACGACTGTGGAGGCGACACATGGCAACATCTAGGACATCCAAAATCAGGTAAGTTGTAACACGGTTTCATCCTTCCAGTAAACACATTTTTCCACCAAGTAATAAACCAAATTATTAAGCTAACTGGGCCTCCAACATTTCAGCACATTGGGTCACTTGCATCATTGTGCCATTTTTCCCTTCATACTCCACCTTGGTACAATGATTCATAATCATTAGTGGTTATTCAACAATATCAGATATCATAAGCACAGTTACTGCATCCATAGATCAGCAAGGAACCACATTCAGCAAGGTCAAGCAGTCCAGAAATTTGTTCAAGGGTAGTACCTTAGTCCCTACATCAGCAGGATTATAATTATTAGATATCTTTTCAAGTTTTTCACAACACCTTGTGACATAACATTTCTAATAAAATGAAATATAACATCAACATACTTAGATCTATTATGTAAAACATGATTTCTACTTAAATGAATTGCATATTGGTTATCAGAATAAAGAACAACTTCTTTAATAAACCAAATTCATTAAGTAACCATTTTAACCAAATTCCTTCCTTAATAGCATCAGTGGCTGCAATGTATTCAGCCTCGGTTGAAGACAAAGCCACAATCTTTTAAAACTGGAATTTCCAGCTTATGCAAAAATTACACAAGGTATGCATGTAGGATGAAGTAGATTTTCTGTTATCCCTATCACCTTCATAATTAGAGTCAGTAAACCCTTTCAAAATAACACCTTCAGCTTGTTTTCTAAACTGAATCCCCAAGTTTGAGGTCCTCTTAATGTACCTAAGAAGCCATTTCATGGCTTCCCAATGTGTTTCACCTGGATTTAACATATATCTACTCAGAACACTTATAGAAAATGCCAAATCCGGTCTAGAATACACCATGAGGTACATTACAGATCCAACTGCTTTAGGATAAGGTACTTGTGCCATTCTTTCAAACTTTTTTTTTATATAACATAAATCATTTGATAGTTTAAAATGATTAGCCAAGGGAACACTAACACTTTTGGATTCAGCCATAGAAAACTTACTAAGCAATTTCAAAATATAGGATTTTTGGCTAAGACTTAGTGTGCATTCTTTCCTATCTCCCTGAACTTCCATACCTAAAATCTTTCTAACTGGACCTAAATCCTTCATTTCAAATTCAGATTTTAGTTTGTCTTTAATTTCCTCAATCTCTTTTATGTCATCCACATAAAGAAGTAGGTAAAGTGAATTAGCTCCACCATTTCCCTTGCAATAAAGACAAGTATCGAAGTTACTTCTCTTAAACCCAACTCCAAACACAAAATTGTCAAATTTTTTATACCATTGTCTTGGAGCTTGTTTTAAGTCATATAGAGATTTCTTAAGAATGCATTCTAAGTCAGCTTTCTTGTTCACTTCAAATCCTTTAGATTGTTTCATATAAATGGTTTCTTCTAAATCCCCATTTAGAAAAGCAGTTTTTACATCTAATTGGTCAAATTCCTAATTAAATTGGGTGGCCAAAGCAAGAATGACTCTAACTGTAGTAAATTTTACTATATGTGAAAAAATTTCATTGTAATCAACTCCTTTTTGAGTAAAACATTTTGCTACCAATCGAGCTTTGTATCTTATGTCATTCTCACTTTGTTCACCTCTTTTAATTTTAAAAATTCATTTACAATCCACAACCCTCTTACCCTCAGGTCTTTTTACAAAAATCCATGTCTTATTTTTGTTAAGAGATTCCATTTCATCTTGCATGGCTGCAAGCCATTGTTTGGAATCTTTGCTACTCAAAGCTTCCTAATAGGATTCAGGTTATTCTTCAATCATATCATGATAGGACAGCAAGGAAACATCATCTTCAAACCTAGCTGGAGATCTAATAATCCTTCTTTCCATATCCCTAACAAGTTGGTAATCAATTAGGGGCTGTTCATTCTCTAAATCAGCCCCCGGAACCTCAACAGGTTCATTTTCAGCTTCAGGTTCCTTATCATTTTGAGAGGCAGATTGATTAGGATCATCCCCAGATTGGTCCACATCAATCTCAACCCCTTTCTTCACATTTTCAGATTGGTCAGAGGTCTCTAAAAGGTAAGCAGGTTGTTTTTCAAACTTAAAAAATGACATGTCATCTTCATTAAATACCACATTTCTACTAATAATGATCTTATAGCCTTTAAGCTCTCTAACCCATAGTTTATAGCCTTTAACCCCTTCCCCATAGCCCAAAAAAACACACTTAAGGGCTCTAGGTTCCAATTTACCTTCAGTTTGATGTGCAAATGTTGCACACCCAAAAATCCTCAAGTTACTGAAGTCTACAGGTTTTCCTCTCCATTTCTCTTCAGAATCTTAAAGTCTACAGTACTAGAAGGACATCTATTGATCAGATAACTAGCAGTCTTAACTGCCTCATCCCAAAAAATTTTAAGCAGGCCAGAACACAGCAACATGCATCTAACTTTATTAAGAATAGTTTTATTTATTCTTTCAGCCAAGTCATTTAATTGTGGTGTGTGTGTGTGTGTGTGTGACTGTTCTATGTCTTAACATGCCAGATAATTTACATAATTCATCAAACTCAAAATTGCAGAATTTCGAACCATTATCAGTTCTTAAAACTTTAATTTTCTTATCAGTTTGATTCTCAATTCGAAGTTTCTATTCCTTAAAAACATTCAAAGTGTCATATTTTGATTTTAGCAAAAAAAATCCAATTTTTTCTTAAAAAATATCAATGACAAGCAAATAATATTTAAAGTGTACACACAGATGCTGGCCCCCAAAGATCAGCATGCAAATATTAAGTATGGAGACAGATTTATGCATTCCAGGCAAAAAAGGTAATCTGTTATGCTTTCCTAAAATGCAATAGTCACAAAAACTCAATTTTTCAATGTTATCTTTAGCAAAACCACCCTATTTTTTCAAAATCTGAAGACCTTTATCACTAATATGGTCCAATCTTTTGTACAATATTTGTAATTTATAATTTGGGACTGAGATTACTACTAAAGTGGAATCCAAAAAAAATTCAGTTTGTACAATGTATAGGCCACGTCTCTTAGGAGCTTCAACAATCAGGTGAGAGCCCTTTAAGATTTTAATATATCCCTTATTGATCACAATATCATAGTTAAGGTCATCTAAAACCCCTAACGAAATCAGATTTCTTTGCAAGTCAAGAACATATCTTGTATTTCCAATAATCAACTTATTCTTTCCTTTAACATTTAATGTGATAGTTCCTACACCTTTTACTTGACATGTTATGTGATTACCAATTAAAGCCTTACCACCAATTATATTTTCAAAATCAGTGAACCATTCCTCATTAGGACACATATGATAGGTGCAACTAGAGTCAAGAATCCACTCTTGACAAGGTGGACAGCTAGCAACCACATAAACTATATCAATATTAGAGTAATTATAAGCCAAAGCAGCCACACCATCATTTTTAGACTTATTATTAGAGTCATAAAGCATTTTAGGACACTCTTTAATAAAATGACCTTCTTCTAGACAATAGAAACACTTTTTCCCTTTTGTCTTCATTTTATTTTTGTCCTTAAAGTTGCATTTATTCTTATGTCCAGGTTTCTTATTAAAATTACCATTCTTGGGATTAAACTTGGACTTCATCATCAGATTTTAACTCTAACTCTTTAGACCTTAAATCATTAATAATCACTTCAGTTGTTAGAATGTCCCTCCCATATTCAATTGCACTTTTAACATCTTTATATTTATCACCAATTGAATTCAATAAAACCACAATCAACTGCCCATTTAAGAGTTTCTCGTCACAGTTGGCAAGGTTACGGGATAGTCTGTTAAACCTATGAATGTTGGTTTCAAGGTTAAGTGGAGGGTCCAGTTTAAAACCAAAAAATTGTTTTAAAAGATACACCTTATTAGGCATGGTTTTATTCAAATAAGTGGTTTCCACTTTTTTTTCCAAAGTTCAGCAGTAATCTTAGTCTCACCAATTTCTCTAATCACATTGTCAGACAAATGCAAGAAAATAATACTCCATGCAGTTTCATCTTGTTCCTTTACTAGTTTCAAGATCAGTAGGCCATAACTCAACAATAGCCTTAGCACATTTTTGTTGAAGTAAAAGAACTTTCATTTTCTGGCGCTAAAGACTAAAGTCTCCTTTGCCATTAAAAACTTCCACTTCAAACTTTGAAGAAGTCATTTTGAAAAAGTATGAATAAAATGGATGTATGCAGATCAATCAGACAACAAACAGTAACTTGCAACACAGAATCGGACAAGTATCACCACTCAAGGGACACAACGTAGTATATAGATTGCAAGTACAGAGAGTAGGTACTTCAGAATTATATCATAATTTATCTAAAACAATACAATCACAAATTGTATCAGAGGCAAAAAATTATATACACTGATTAATCAATCTTATATAATACTGCAGAATGATTTTTAGAAATCAAGATTATCAAGAATCTTGACTATGATCCAAGTAATGCTCAGATTCCGGACAATTCTTGGTTTCTGGACAAAGGAATTACAAGGAGTAAAAAATTCAGGTTTTTCAGAACTTCAAGGCAGAATAAACTACACGAGGTAGGAGAACCCAAACAAGACAGTAAACTCAACCTAAGCAGAAAACTCAAACGACAGTAAAAAAACTCAATCAAGTCAAAAAAACACCCAATCGAGTCAGAACACTCAAACACAAAATACAACTTTGTTTACACATGAAAAAATTCAAGAAATGGAAAGATCTCACCAAAACCCCTTATTACGATTTCAAGAAAACACAAAGAGCAGCTCAGGTAAAAGTCACTGTATCAAGATCGAGTGCACACAGTATCAAGAACTCCCTCCAGATGCTCTAATACCACTGTTGGGAGGAGATTCACAAAGATTAGCTCAAGATCAACAAAAGTAAAGTGAAAATAACGCATCTTATTGTTCGAAGCCCTCAAGCCAAGAATCTGTCACTCAATGCTTAAATTACTGATGAACAACCACTATCAGAGAACAAATCACAACCAAAGTGAGATTACAAAGGATAGACACTCAGACTCGACCCTAGAATCACAAACGAGATCTCTCTTTTACAATACAACACGGTTTACACAAGAAACAACACTCAACTCAATGAAATCACACAAGATTACAATAATGCGTGAAGAAAATCAGAAATCAAAAGAGTATTTTGATTTCAATAGTGAAGAAAGAGACGTCTCTAGAAACGGCGTAGAAACGAGAGAAAGAGAGAGAGACAAAGAGAAACTCAAGAGTGTACAGTAATCCAACCCTAGGAGCCATTTAAATGAGTCACCTAATGGCCACCAATCCAACGGCCGTGGAGGCGACACATGGTGACATCCAGGACGTCCAAAATCAGGTAAGTTGTAACAGTTTCATCCTTCCAACAAACACGTTTTTGCACCAAGTAATTAACCGAATTATTCAGCTAACTGGGCCTCCAACATTTCAGACCATTGGGTCGTTTGCATCATTGTGCCATTTTTCCCTTCAGTCCATTTGAATGGAAAAGTGGAATTTGGGTGGAAAGAAAATGAATTACATGAAATTGAATTGCCTAGAATGTGTATTACTGAGAATTGTAATTAATTGTGTTTGATAGATATAATTTTTCACCTAGAAAATGTTGAAAGTTTGGTGTCCGTTTGGCTTTGTTTTTCATGGAAGTTGTCATTTAAATTGATAATTTTTTTACCATTGGGTCTAGAATTTGTTCCAATTGCTAAAAAAATTATCATACCGAATACCATTCGTTTTGTTTTGTTTTGTATGAAAATTGTCAATAAAAGTGATAATTTTTTTACAATTGTGTCTAGAATTTTTTCCAATTGCAAAAAAAAAAAAAAAAAAACCCATTTAAAAGGTGGGTAAAGGAAATTCATCAAAAAAAAAAAAAATGGAAAAAGTGCACTTGTGAAGGAAAGTGGGAAAATGATTTCCATGAAAAATTTCTTCCATCAAACAAGGCAAAAGCTAGAAAATGGAAAATAAATTCTTAGTTCTAGAGAAAACAAAGGCTATCAAACAGGCCCTAGATTTATGTGCTCAGTGTAGATCAAATTCTTGGACGTAGACTTTTGTATTTGATATATACATTTTTGACATGATGTGCATATCTTGGTGTAGACCGTTTATAAAAAATATTATAATAATTGTTAGCTCGATTTGATTTTCAAAACTTTCATAAGTGCTTATCCATCATAGGAGCTCTCACTCAGCCATCAGCTTAAATAGCAACCGTTGCTCGTGTTTTAGTACATTAGTTTAGTGTCATCAATACTGAATTGACTATTTGACTTTATTGCATTATCAAACCCAATTTGCCTTTTCTTTCTTGCCAATATTATTACGTAATTGGTTGTATGTACAATTACTTGAATACGTGCACAAGTAATTTGTTACTCTTAAGGACAATCAATGGGGGCTAAAAATTTCTAGTTCGACTATAAAATCAACTAATAGGTGAATAATACAGAATTAACTTACCAATTAAAAGAAAAAAGTCACTTTTTAATTATTTTAGGTGTTTAGTCAATCAAGTTAATTTTATCCTACGTTAAATTGCCACAATAATAAATAGATTAATAAATAACATAAAATTTGATGATGAAGAAAACTCTTAATTGGATAAAAACTCTAGGACCAAGTCAGTAACTTCCATTATAGACAATAAGAATCTACAGTATGATCCAGGCTAGAAAACACACTTGACTCGCTGATCAAATCCCTACAGTCTCCAAAACTCGCTGGAACATGCTTCACTAACACCTGGTGCCGATATTCTGGAATGTCTATCTCTTGGATCACCAAGAACACTTTGTACTTGTACTCTTTCTGTACTTGTGGTCCAACCTCCCTTAATTTTCAGTAACCTCTGAAAGTTATTAAGAAAGTACATTCCTAATTATGTTTAGGAAATAAGTGTTTTGGATTATATAATTTTGATGTTTTTCCCCAACTTATGGTCTCAATATTTGGAAGTGTTCTTGGATCTTAGATTGATTTAATGAGGATGTAAAACAATGGACAACAACCCAAAAACGTATTGGGTATTTATAATACGAGGTATTTAGGTAGTATATGATAGATAGAACTCTTGAAAATCACGACTAGGATTTCATGTATAACACCGTCGAACGAGAAGTGTGTTGCTCAAGCGGTAGGTAGGCGATAACGATTCTGTTTTTTTTCCGCTCGAGAATCAGCTAAACGACATGCTAACATAAATTCGGCAACTCTTTCTCCTTGTTCCATACTCGAACCTAAAGACTTATAATTCATCTGTACAACCCTCAAAAAGACTCATTGACTTTTACAACTCTTTTATAACAATTCTATTATTTTATAATAATTATTTTGTCTATAGAATTGACAATACAACATAAATCCTAAGAGGGGCAAACTAAATAATCATATAATGATTCATCTACTATTGCTATAATAAAATGTAGGTAATTAAAGAAAGGATGGATGCTTCAAGTGGCTCACCAAAGAAATTTTTCGAATTTATTCTTGTTGGAATTTATGGATTAGTTGATGATAAAAATGTATGAATTGAAAAGTTTCCAATAGGTGCATCAATGGGATGTGACTCTTCAAGTGCAAATAGTGCATAACAAAGAGTCATGATCTTTTGATAAGGTGCATCTAGATCATCAATCATGAATTGTGCGATCTAATAGTTAAAATTAATTTGTTCTAGAAGATACGATAATTCGTAGAGATATATGAAAATCTATAAATAGAAACCATCCTAATTCTATTTTCTTCACTCCAAATCAATTTTATATGACTAATATCTAATTCTTTCATTCTCCAAATTATGTCACGTGTTCGATATTTAGTATTCAATATCTTTAATTCTAAAAAAGTATAGTCAAGCGTTGTTCGCTTGCAAAAATAATTGTGCTATATTAATTTTGGAAGAAATGTGTGCGACTAGCCACAGGTTCTTACACATAATGCGTAACAAAACCTGGCGCTCAGTCGGAAGCGATCCAATGCGAACCGCAGTCGAACCCCCTGCCAATGGGCATCAAAAACAGTAGAGTAAACTACAGAGTCGGAAGGGCTAGTCTCAACCGTAAGATAAGGAAAAATCGAGCGAAGAACTCAAGGAATATGAAGAGACTCAGCCAAAACATCAGGAGAGAGCCCAAGAGTAGGACCTCTAAGATAGACTCGAAAAGAAGGATCACAAATCTCGTGGATGTTCTCGAAAATATCATGAACCAACAGACTATGAGGGGGAACCAACCTAGTTAACAAAGAATCCCAACCCCGAGAAACAAAAATGGCAGCAATAGCGGGGGATAGATCACCTAAAATAATCTCACGCTCTACGAGGACATGCCGATGAGAGAACTGAGAAGAGAAGACCTCATAAGCAGTAAAAGAAATGAACCGTAGCCGACTATACGAAGAAGATCCATTGGCTGCTGAGTGGTGGTACTGGCTCTCTTCGGCGGCATCTGGAACATGATTGTAGAACAAATATGTCAAGAGATGCTACGAAAGAGAATGTAGACCACACAAGCAGCCACGCAGACATGTATGAAAATGTATGAAATGATGTAACAATGGAGCAAACACACAAAACGATACAAAATAAGCGTCAAAGCAAGCAAACCAATGCAAGTAAACATCAAAGTACGCAAAACGATGCAAATATGTATCAAGCATGAAAAACAATGCAAACATATGTCACATGCACACAGAACGATGAAAACGTGTCAAATAAGGCAGTGATTGCAGGACGAAGGTACAGTGACGTCTAGGCGAAGGTACAATGGAAATGTCATGTCATCCAAACCAAAATGCAAAGCAAATCAACTCCAAAATGTAGTGGTGGCAATCGAGCCGAATGGCTCATCCGCTCGACTCTTACTGTAGTGACCCACGAGCAGCTCGGGTAGTCAAAAGACGAGCCCGAGCTCGAGCTCGTTAAGGAGACAAGCGCTCGTGGGTACCCGCCCAAGAGCTGAGTCCCACGAGCGCTCGTGGGCTCATGAAAAAATCGTTAAAAAAAAGCTAAGAAAAGCTTTAAAAAAAAATTTAACGAGCCACGTGCCGAGCCAACTCGGCTCGTGAGCTCGCGAGCTTGTGGGTCGAGCCGAGCTCGCCCACGAGCAAACGAGCCACGAGCCTGCTCGGCTCGTGAGCTCTTAGCTTGTTTCTCCACGAGCCTAGCCAAGCTCATGGCTTTAAGGGTCGAGCCGAGCCATTGACATCACTACCAAAACGACATGGAGTGTCATGTCATCCAAACTAAAATGCAAAGGAAATCAACTCCAAAACGACATGTGAGTGCATGTAAGCGTTCGTGATATCGAATAAGACTCGTGTGTGTAAAGTGATGGCAAAAAATACTCAAACAAGTCAAAGAAACATTTCATCGAACACATTTTGGGTAATGTAAATTCATGACTATCCAAGTACAATCAGTACCACCTATGATCAACCCAACATTCAAGCACCACAAATACGTAATAAAAGACTATCAAGTTTCTTAGACCCACTAGAGAAAGCCTCAAGTTGAGAGTTGGATTTTTTTTAGATCACTCATGAAGGCCTTAACCATCCCTTCTAACCTCTCATTGATACATCTCAACTCACTTAGGGAACTGGTCGATTCCTTGAACTCACCAGCAAGTCTCTTTTTCTCACGCTCTAAAAAATCAAGTTTTTTAAGTAGGGCATGGTTGAGTTTCTTAATCTTAATACTCTCATCATATAACTCCTGGTACACAACCTGAAGATTATCCTCATCATCCAAGGCCTCATTACCGATCTCAACCTCAGTCTTTTCACTAGCCTTATCAGATTCACTATCTACTCAAGACACAAAGGCCATGTACTTCCCTACTTTCTCACACTCAGACTGCACACTCGGTTCACTATCACTAGAGTCATCATCAGACTATGTAGCAACAAAGGCTCTACCACCATCCTTTGTCGAGCTCCTCTTGAGATTTGGACATTCATTCCTATAGTACCCAAACCTCTGGCACTCATGACATCTAACCGACTGGAGATCACCGTTAGACCCTTTATCACCACTCTTATCACGCTTTTCCTTATGAAATCTCCTAGGGGGACTCATCTGCCTAAGTTGAGGTTTAGGTCTATCTCTCAAGACCTTCTTAAAATTCTTCACGAAGTAAGCTATCTCCTCACCTTTAAGGGACTCTACATCACTAGATTCAAAATTTTCTTCCATACGGGTGTTCAAGGCAATGGATTTTAGTTTCCTTGGCTGTGCTAAGGTCAATTCATAGGTTTGTAGAGATCCAACGAGTTCCTCTATCTTAAGGGCGTCAAGGTCCTTACTCTCTTCAATTGCGGTTACCTTAGGTCTAAACCTCTCAGGTAGGGATCTAAGAAACTTACGAACGATTTTTGACTCGGTGATCCATTAGCCTAAATTGAAACTAGAGTTCACAATATCGTCCAATTTAGCATAGAACTCATCAAACCTCTCATCATCATTCATCCTAAATTCTTCAAACCTAGAAGTTAACATTTGTAATTTGGAGTTTTTCACAGTTTTATTACCCTCATGGGTAGTTTCCAAAATATCCCAAACCTCCTTAGCAGTCTCACACATAGACACTCTCCTAAATTCTTCAAGAAACACAGCCATAAACAAAGCATGCAAACATTTGCAATTCTAACTACATTCATCCAAGTTAGTTTTAGCCCATAAAGAAATGTTAGTGAGTGTAACTACACCATCAGCATTTTTTGAAGGTAGAGTCTACCCATTTTGCACAGAAATCCAAACACGTCCATACAAAACCTTAAGGAAAGCTCTCATGTGCACTTTCCAAAAGGCATAGTTACTGCCATCAAAATATGGCGATACAAACAATGAACTACTCATCTAGACACTCAAATAAGGGTCAGGAATCGAGATTAAGCTCTGATACCAATTGAAAAATGCGATATTCGACCCTACTACACCTAGAGGGGGGTTATTAGGTGTAATTGCGAAATTAATACTTAATTAGTACGCAACAAGTCACAAGTTAATTATGTCTAGATGATTAGTCAAACAATTCAATTTGTCCAATCTTGAAATACCGCAGTAATGTCAAAGCAGTAAATAAAGCAATAAACAACACTAGAATTATTCACGGAGAAACCCAACGTGGGAAAAATTTCGAGCACTTTACCAGTCAAAGATCCACTATAAACTGTCAATAAAACTTACAGATTACCACCAAAGTTGACAACACAAGTTTTATGATCTTCTATCTGAAATATGAAGCTACCTTCTTGGAATATGCACACCAACACCAATCATGGGTCTTCTTTGTAAAGCAGTCCTCTTGGAATGAGCACACAAACTCCAATCCTGACTTTTTACGCAGTTATCTCCTATAGATCTTCCCCAAGAACTCCTCGTTCTTCAAACTATTCCTTGATCATTAATGTAGCACAGTTGACGACACAATCTTGCAACAGACCAAGCGAAGAAAGTAATCCAGTGTTTGATTTAATAGTTTTGATGTTTTCACAATGATTGGCACATGAACAATGGAATGATTGAACTTTGATTCTAGTAAAGCATGTATTCACCTTGAATATTATGATGTTCAATCTTCTTCACAGAAAATACGGCGCCTCCAATATATATGTTGGACGAATTAGGTTGTATGTGCCAAGTAAAAATCTCGAAAATAGAAAATTAGATTTCCCAGTATAATACGTCGCTCGAGCAAAGTGGCTTCTTCACTCGAGCGACAGTGGGGCGAAAATCGAGTAAGGTAGTTTCTACTTCAGTCGCTCAAGCAACACTCCGGCAAGCAGCTAGCGAAAATCCGGCGTGAATTCTTCTTGTTCCAAATATATAACCCCAAACCCTAAGCTAACCTACCAACTATGAAACTTTACAATTTAGTCCCTAATTTTTTATAAATGTTCAAGTTGATCAATTTGTTCACAGAATCGCCAATGCAAAATATAAATCTAACAAAAAACAAAAGAATTAAGTCCCCTGTCATTCTTGAATTCAACACCTTTCTAGCCTTACTATACAAAAGCGAACTTACATTATTGACTTTAATGCGAGTAATTGGTTAAAATTTATAGCGTAAAATACCATATTGGTAGAGTTATATTTGAATTTGTAAAAATCTACCTGGGAACGACCCTTGCATATGCATACTTGCAAATAATTACAAGGGAAGACTTTGTTGAATTGAGCGAAACACAAAATGTCACAAAGTATCACAAGCTATGCATCAAATATTTTGATTGATAGCATTCGAAAAATCAGAAGGATCAACTTTGTAGATAATAACTAAAAAAATGAATTTACAAAACGTTTTTCAAGACCGCGTGAGTGATCCATTTTCACACTGAATGAAGATTTGCTACGTATTGAACTCCGTGGATGATAGAACGTAGAATATGGAACGTAACTAAATATCGACAAAAAATTAAAACAATTATGAACTTAAATATATTGTTGTCAATTCTAATTGTTTACTTTTCACATTCTCGTTTTGAATTCATTGAAAAAAAAAAGGGACTGACTTTTCTAAAGGTCCTCTAGTGGATCTTTCTTTTTTGGTATATGGTTGCAAGATGAACAAGTTGCGGTTTGAAGGCCACACCTGCTAGTGAATATGCCGATATAGTTATAAATAAAATTAATGATTACAATTAGGTTAGATTTGAGAATGGACGTGTAAACTAAGTTAAATTGCACGAGTGTAAAATAAACATAACTGATTTTGAAAAATTAGCACGTATCATTTATAAGTTTATGAATTAAAAAGAGCTATATTTTTTAATAAAATTCTATTGCTAAAATTATCTAATTAATTCAAGAATATATTTGCCTGCACACAGACATAAGTACTGTATCAAATTAAATTTATAATAAATAAACACAGTAATTAGTTATTTACTTATTTTACCTACTTATAATTTAAAATTGGTTTCGGTTTCAATTCTCATAATTCACGTGGGACCTAAATGATCACCTACTTTGTTTGGGCTGGCCTTTCACTGTCCTTTTTTATCACTTATGAGTGCCTCCACATGTCTCACTTATTTCCTTTCATTGCTTCCTTTATATTTTCCTTTTCGCACGTGTTTAATTATTAATAGGGAAATTTACAAAAATGGCCAATTCCATACTTGACAATTAAAAAGTGTCTAATTTTGATAACTCTTGCAAAAATGACCAAATTTGGTACCAAATTATCTGTTATACCCTCAATGAAAAATGAAGCATTTTTTTTTTTCAATTTCGAGCGAATTTCGAGAAGAACGAGTAGCTTCCATGAGAAACTACATTAATGATAGCTAATATTTAATGGATTCATTTGTATTTATTATCTATTAGGTATTGGCTAACAATGTTGGGAAAAAAATGAAGAAGATGAAGTAGAAAAGTCATTGATACTATAACATAATTATATGCTTCAATTTCATAAGAAAATCATATAATTTCATTTCGAAAAATTTAATCTTATCCGAATTTGCAGTTGATTAGACTTTCCACAATTCTCCGTAGAAGGTAATTTTTCTTTGATATCTTGTTTTTATTGATAAGTTGTGTTTAATAGTTGTTATTCTTAACATTTCATTTGTTTAGAACAAGATTTCGTTCTGAACATAAGAGTTCTCTACATTTCATAATATTCTAGACATTTCATAAATATTTTATTTACCCACTTATAGGGAGAAGTGAGCATTTAGCCAATGTTTGGTCTGAATTAAAATCTGATTTTAATCAAAATCAAAGTCAAACAATTAATATTAACCACATCTTTCATGGGTCCCACAACTTTTCAACCACATATTTCAAAAACTTTTATCACAATCTAAAAAAGATCTAATTTGAATCCCCACCAAACGCAATCTTAATGTATGATTGACATGTTGCTTTTTAAAATTAGTATATGCTATGTGTCAAGTTATTATTGGGCAATACAATTTTTAATTATATAAATAATATTGACTTCATTGTGGAATTTAAAATTGTTAATCAGAGCATTTTGGTCTATATTATAGTAAAATGGACATTGAAGAAATTTTGGACATTTTTGTAAATAACTATGTAAAAGTGGACAATTTTTGCAGTTTTCTCTTAATAATTTAATATCACCTGAAATCTGAGAAGGCAATACCCCTAAGAGCTTCTTGAAAATCATTTATTCGATCTAGAGATCCCAACAAGGCTGTCAAAGATATTACTAAATTTGGGGGTCTCTTGGAAAGAAGAATTTGTAGATATTTTCCTGGAACCCGAATTCAACATTTGCATTTTGGAATAGTATTTTGATAGAGATTATGTGATTAAAAAATAAGGAATTTTTTTACGTGTAATATTATTTTATTGAAAAGAGTAATGCTATTCAGTCCAACTGAAATTATAATCACAGTCTCCGAGACGTTAATGTAGCATTAAATTATAAGTAAAATTAAGTCATTTGATTTTATCTTTAATTTAACTTATCACCTAAGATCTGAAGCAATAATATCACTAGGTTAAATAACATTATTTTATTAAAAATTTTGTGATTTAAAATTTTAAAAGAATATATATTTTTTGAAAATAAAGCAAGCTTAATATCGCGGTGAAATCTATAATAAGAGGAACAGCAAGAGAAGAAACCTCACTTTGCAGCCTTCTTCTCCTTCCTCTCCGTGCAGTCTTGTTACGCAAAGCTTAAAAATTTTAGTTACTCCACAGACTTTCTAAAGTAAGTATAATCTTTTCACCACGTGTTAATATGGCTATGTGTGTATTTTAATATGAATTCTTTTCTGTATGTTGTAGAATGGAAGGAGACACCAATGAAAAGCTTTTAAATGGAGCAGCAGCAGAAGAAGAAGAAGAAGAAGAAAATGTTAAGCTCAAGGACAAAATATGGAATGAATCCAAAAAAATGTGGATTGTGGCCGGACCTGGTATTTTTACCCGATTTTCATCATTCGGAGTAAGCGTCATTAGCCAGGCATTTGTTGGGCATATTGGCTCCACAGAACTTGCTGCCTACGCTCTGGTGTCTACTGTTCTGCTGAGGTTTGCCATTGGGATTGTGGTACGATACACCATCTACCTTAACTTATTCATTGTAGGTTTTTTATTTTTATTTTTTTGGCTAAAGCAGAACAAGGATTACCTTTGTTGATTAAGAATTCAAGAAAAATAAATTTGATTTAGGTAACCAGGAAAAAATTTCTTTGATCTTGGAGATTCTTTGATTATTATTATTTCTCAAACCTTAATGCTACACGGTGTGTTTTTAATGATTCACAATTAAATTAGAGAAAAACTTCAATGAACCATAAATTTGAAATATGATAAACAGGTCAATGATTCAATGTTAAGTTTTATCAAACTAAAAATGTTTATGGCATTTGTTCAGTTTTCCTGTTTCTGATCTTGCTCAAGTGTATTAATCAATTGAGTGATGCCACACGCATACACATATTTGCCAGTTCGACTCCACATAAGAGGCTAGAGGAAAATCTTGCATAGAAGGAGAAATGACATCCGAGACGCAAGACTTTCTTTCTAATTAGTATATGTTATTTGCTAGAAATTTATATCAAATCATCAACTTTAGCACACACGTATACATCCGAAGTAGTGCTTATCATTTTGTCAAGAAACTGAATTATGAGATCTTGCATTTTTCTATTTCGATTTGTGCAGTTGGGCATGGCCAGTGGATTGGAAACTCTATGTGGACAAGCCTATGGAGCAAAACAGTATCACATGCTTGGGATATATCTTCAGCGATCATGGCTTGTTTTGGTTGTAACCACAACTCTACTTACGCCAATGTTTCTTTTTGCCAACCCGATTTTAAAAGCTTTAGGCCAAGATGAAAGCATTGCAGAAGTGGCCGGAACTATTGGGCTCTGGTTTATTCCTGTGATATACTCCTTTATTATATCATTTAGCTGCCAAATGTTCCTACAGGCACAGAGTAAGAACATGATTATTACATACTTGGCAGCGCTGTCGCTATCAATGCACGTCTTTCTCTCATGGCTTTTAACAGTTAAGTACAAGTTTGGGATTACCGGCGCTATGGTATCCACAATTTTGGCATATTGGATCCCTAATGTGGGTCAGCTAATATTTGTTCTCTCTGGAGGATGTCGGGAAACATGGAAAGGTTTTTCGTTTCTAGCTTTCGAGGATCTTTGGCCAATAGTCAAGCTTTCTTTATCATCTGGTGCAATGCTCTGGTTAGGCTTATTTCATTTACTTGAACTGCTCTAAAAGTATATTAACTTGCCAAACCACAAGGCCCTGATTTGTTTATACTATAAAATAGTAATATATTGTTATGACATATTGTACATATGTTTCATACCATTCATGAGATTCGAGACTAAAATGCCTGGTGTGGAGTAGTGTTTTTAGTATTAATCTTTTTCAGTATAATTCCAGAAGTTAGTATCTTTTTGCTGCCCACGATTTCAATATATATCATGTTTTTATATGCCTTTTTTGTATTATTCCCTAAAAGAAATCAAGGATTTTGGAGGAGAAACGATTTAGGATTTACTTCTCTACACATTCAATATGCAATTTTTTATCACAAACTTTTGGTTTTTTGACAGTCTTGAACTCTGGTACGACACAATACTGATTCTTTTGACTGGAAATCTGAAAAATGCCGAGGTTGCAATTGATGCTCTTTCTATATGGTAACACTTTTTTCCCTCATTCTTTAATTTCCTTATTGTCCTAGCATCGTATAAGAATGAAAGTGCACTTTTTTTCAGTCTTAACATCAATGGTTGGGAAATGATGATTTCTCTTGGCTTCTTGGCTGCAGCAAGGTATTATAATTGTCCTTATTTTCCTCAAAGGCACAAAGCTATCTGAGCTTGTTTATATTTCATATTGATCCTGCCACTTTTGATGTATCTTCAAATACTATATTTTAGTGTTCGTGTCTCAAATGAGCTTGGAAGTAGGAACTCTAAAGCTGCGAAGTTTTCAATCATTGTGACAGTGTTAACATCATTAGTCATTGGACTAGTTCTATTTGTATTTTTCTTGTTCTTTCGTGGACGTCTAGCTTACATCTTCACTAAAAGTCAAGATGTGGCCAAGGCAGTTGCTCATTTGTCGCCTCTCCTGGCATTTTCCATACTCTTGAACAGTGTTCAACCAGTTCTTTCTGGTAAGCTTATGTTTGGTGGTTTGTTAGATCATTTATGCATTATTTTCACACGCTGATGAGCTATTGCTATAATTTTTTTTCATCAGAAAGAGAAACTTAAATAATAGCATCTATAATATGCTGATGAATTTTTTTTTCCCTCTTACGATAGGTGTTTCCATAGGGGCTGGACTGCAGAGCACGGTAGCATATGTTAACATAGGATCCTATTACATCATAGGAATTCCTGTTGGAGTTGTGCTTGGTTATGTTATCAAACTACAAGTTGAAGTGAGTTTTAGTCATTTTGTTATTCTATCCTTAATGCTTTTTGACATATTCTTATTGACGATTCCGCCTACCCCCGATCTCCAACAGACATGTACGGGGACACAAACACAGATACAACACAGAAAAGGGATAGCGATAATAACGACAAACACTTCGCTCTTCATGAAAACCAAATAGTTTTTTCTTTCATTTATATGCACCAACCGGCATGAATTTTCTTTATGCTATGATTGATAAACTTTTTTTTAATGGTTATATTTGACAGGGTGTTTGGATTGGAATGTTATTTGGCACACTTGTCCAAACTATCATACTTGTAATAATAACTTCCAAAACTGATTGGGATAAACAGGTAACTTGGATTTGTTTTCCCTTTCACTTCTAGTGGTTGTTTTTAAACAATTTGATACCTTGGTATGAAGATCAACCTGCTAACTATGGATATGATGCCGAAAATAGACTAATTTTTATATCACGCTTCAATTTGATTACCTATTCAAATGTCTATTTGTTTTAGGTGGCTATTGCTCATAGACGGGTTAATAGATGGTTTGTGGAAGCTGAAACCGGTACAAATTCGAGGTCAACTGCCTGACGGAAATTTTTCCCTCGGCAGTTTGCCACAATTTGTTTTGCTTATTTCCAAATCACTTGTTTGTTCTGCTATTTTAAGTTATGAATAACATTGTAATAGGCAGACTTTGAATCTGTAGATTGTTCTCTCGACATTTTGGTTCCAAAATCATCGAGTTCTTATCAAGCATCAATCGAGTGATCACGCTGCATCAATTCGTTTCCTTTATAGGATGTGTTTCATAAATTTGTGTGATACACACATGGATACAAATAAGTAGATTTGACTTAATTTAAACAAAATTACAAGTGACTCAAATTTGGAAACAAACAAGATTCGTTTGTACGATCTTTTACGAGGCTAATCAAAACAAATTGAGTGCGTCCAAACCAATTGCCAACTAATTGTAGTGGTTAAGTCACCATTTTTTCAATTTGTCAAGTCCGATTTTAATAACTATGATTCAGATATTCGAGAAGAATTTTGATTGTTTATAAATTAATCGATCATTTAGCTAGTGTTACACTTTGGCAGAGCCAGTGACTCGAGTGAAGTCGTAACAAGGTAGCCGAACTGGAAGGTGCGATTGGATCCTCTCATTTTCAGTGAAAGCTAATGTTTGTTGGGTATTTTGATTTAACATTGCTTTACACCCAAAACAAAAAGAAGGGAACTGCGTCTAAGTTAAACTTGGAGATGAAATTCTTCTCATTTTTCGACGTTGAAGTAAGACCAAATTCATGATCTTATTACTTCCCTTTCAATGGTGCAAACCAACTAACTTCCTTTCCAAGTATATTTGATTTTCTATATATGCGTATGGTGCGTCTGACTCATCCTTACATTTTTCATGTGTATGTTGCAGAATTAAACACTTGAGAGTTTACCCAATGGGAGGAGAAATCACTGAAAATCTTTTGAGTGAAGTACTAGGCCATGGAGACGGAAATTTAGTGACAGATGACTTTTCCTGGCTATTACCAATGCATTAACAACAAATTAGTAACAAGTTATTATTTTATTTGTTAAATAATTCAAAGAGAAAAAGAAAAGGAGGATAGGGTTTTATTGATTCTGCATAATGTAATTGAATGATGAAAACCTAGATATAAAGAGACTATATATAGTCTAAAATAAAAGAAACTTAAAAGGCTATTCTGCCCTTAATAAATAATAAAAACAAAATAATCATATATTTCTTAACATCTCCCATCAAACCCACGATGCAGCAGCTACAAGCATCGAGAGTTTGCCAACTAGAAAACGAAAACGAGAAATAGAATGCGACTTGGTAAAGAAATCTGCAAACTGCGAAGAAGAAGAAGAAACAAATGGCAAAGTAATTGTGTCACGCTTGAGATGATGACGAGTAAGGTGACAAACTGAGTTGTGAGCAATCTGAATGGAACTCTGGTTATCACAATACATAGGAGTGGGATGTGAAAGAAAAACTCTCATATCTGTAAGTAACCAACATAACCAAATAATCTCTTTGGTAGTGGATGTCATAGCACGATATTCTGCTTCGGTTGAAGATTGAGACACAATAGATTATTTCTTGCTCTTCCAAGAAATAAGAGAATCACTCAAAAAGATACAGAAGCCAGTAATAGACTTACGATCAGTGGGATCACTGCCATGATCAGCATCAGAGTATGCACGCAACTCCAAAGAATATGTGGATGGAAGTACAAGACTGAAAGATTGTACCCCGAAAATATCGTAAAATACGAAGAACATCTGCCCAACGAACTATAGTAGGAGAAGCAACAAACTGACTAACAATATGAACAGCATATGTAATATCTGGACAAGTAATAGTGAGATATACCAAGCTCCCAACAATAGTACGGTATAAAGTAGGATCTGATAAAGGTAAACCATCAGAAGAAGAATACTTTGCGTTAACCTTAATGGGAGTATCAACAGTCTTATTATCAGTAAGTCGAGCCCGTTCAAGAATATCTGCAACATATTTCGACTAAGAAAGAAGATAACCTCTAGGTGAGCAGGCTACCTCAATACCCCAAAAATATCGTGGAGAACCCAAATCCTTCATTTCAAACTGTCTAGACAACTCTGTCTTCAAAACTGAAATACCATCAATATTATCACTAGTAATAATCATGTCATCAACATATAAAGATAGAATGATACGACCTACATCAGTGTACTTAACAAAAAGAGCAGAATCATGACTACTAAAAGCAAATCCAAGAGAAGAGATCACAACAGAAAATTTCTCAAACCAAGCACGAGGTGCTTGTTTGAGACCATATAACGCTTTCTTGAGCTTGAAAACATACCCAAAATCATGTGAAACACTAGGAGGGGGAGCCATATAAACTTCTTCTTGAAAATCTCCATTCAAGAAGGCATTTTTAACATCAAGTTGAGAGATACGCCACAGATGAACCAAAGCTACTACAATAAGAGTACGAATAGTAGTCATTTTTGCAACAGGAGCAAATGTCTCCTCATAATCCATACCATACTGTTGAGAGTACCCTTTTGCAACCAACCTAGCTTTGTATCGCTCAATTGATCCATCAGAATTAGTCTTGATCTTATACACCCAACGACAACTAACAACACTCTTACCAGGTGGTAGAGGAACCAAATCACAAGTACCAGTCTTATGCAAAGCAGAAAGTTCCTCATCCATAGCTTGCTGCCAAAGATGATCAAGAATTGCCTATTTATAGGAAGAGGGCTCAGAGAGACAATGAATAGAAGCTAAAAATGAAGCAAAATATGAAGAACAACAAGAATAAGCAAAATCTGGTAACTTTGTAAACTTACGAATGCGTATGGATTGACGTAGAGGTGGATCCACAGTCTCAGATGGAGTTTGAGGGACCATAGGAGAAGAGGGAGCTTCAGGTGTGCCGGAGAGTAAAGTGTCAGTACATGCAGAATGATCAGTATTTGAAGTGTTGGGAACTTGAGATGACAAACTATCAAAATCAGTAGAAAAATGACCTATACGAATAAGATCAGATCTAATCAAACTATGAGTAGTTGATGGAATAAAAAAGAAAGGTATATGCTCGAGAAACACAACATGACGAGACACATAAAGTTTCTGAGTTATTGGATCAAAAAAACGATAGTCCTTTTGATCTTCACCATAACCAAGAAAGACACAAATAGCAGATCAAGATGACAACTTGTTGGCGTTCTACATGAGGACGAAGAACGAAACAAGTACAACCAAAAACTCTAAAGAAAGGATAATCAGGGGCATACCCATACAATGTGCCTATGTTTTCTTTCAGCAATGTGCTTATGTTTTCTTTCGCAAGGAGAAAAACCTGAAATATGAGGAGATGGAATTGTATTAATCAAACTTACAGCAGTAAGAATAGCTTCACCCAATACACACTAGGAACTAAAGTAGACAACAAGAGAGAGCGAGTAGTTTCAACAATGTGCCTATGTTTTCTTTCAGCAACACCATTTTGCTTAGGATTATCTGTACAAGAAGTTTGGTGAATAGTTCTATCTAAGGCAAGCAGTTCACAAATTTTTTAGAAGTGTATTCCCCACCCAAATCACATCCCAAACATTTGATAACAGCATAATTTTGGGTTTTGAAAAGAGCACGAAATGTTGTGTATATCTCAAAGAATTCAGAACGATATTTCATTAAATAAACCTAACAATAACGAGTATGATCATCAATAAAAGAAACATAATATCGGGACCCTCTTTTTGTGGCAATAGGAGAAGGCCCACATACATCAGAATGAATCAAATCAAATGGAGAGGAAGAAACATAAATACTTCGATTAAAAGGTAAAGCTAAAAATTTTGTCAGTTTGCATCCACTACAATCTGAAATATCATAAGTTTGCAAATTTTCTAATGCCCTTGTAGAAGCCAAATATCTCAAACAAGAAGATGAAACATGACCTAGGCGAGAATGCCATAAATAAAAACTAGAAGAAGAAGGACTCAAACGAAAAGAAGATAAATCAACACTAGTAGCAGCAGCAGCAACTGGTACTTTTAACTCATCCAAAACATATAGTCCCCCCTTCCTACGGCCTGTCCCAATCAGCTTCTGATACTGGAGATCGTGCATATAACAAGAAGAAGAGGAAAATGTGACTAAATTACCAGAATCACATAACTGACCAACAGAAGCAAGATTTAATTTGAGTTTCGGAATATGATAAACATTAGGGAGAGACAAGTGGGGTGTGACAACAGAACCAACACCTGCTAAATGCATAGGAGTGCCATCAGCAGTCATGACAGAATAGAAGACGAATGAGACACGGAAGCAAAAGATGAAGAATCTGGAGACATATAATGTGAAGCACCAGAATCCAAGACCCAAATAGAATGTGAAATACCTGAAGCACTATGAGGCAACTGACCTACAGAAGCAGACATAGCTTGTGGCTGTAAGGAGAGAAACTTCTGAAATTGCTCAACCAGAGTACCAGGATCTGTGAAAGGACCCAATGAAGCTACTGCTACAGTATTGAACTGTAGTGGTCTATAACCCTGAGGTGGTCTACGATCATTCGATTGTGATTGATTGCCAGGCATCCAAGCTTGGAATTACTACACGGTTCGATTCTTCTGTCTCAACTTAGGACAATAAGCCTTCCAATGACCTTTCTCCTTACAGAAACTGCACTCATCACGGGCAGCCCTTGCGTGAAACATATTATGATTATTAGACAATGACTTAGAAAGCATTGCTAACACAGAAGGATTAAGAGTAGAAAGAATTCCCTTTTCAGAATAAGACTTAAGACTAAGAGTAGAAAGAATTCTCTTTTCAGAATAAAACTTAAGACGTATTTCTTCAGCCAATAACTCACTGACAACTGAATCAACAGAAGGAAGTGGAGAACGATACAAAATTGAACCTCTTAGTCCTTCAAAATCACTTCGAAGTGTCGTTAGAAACTGTACCAACCATTGCTGCTCTCTATGAACAATATAGGCATTACACATAGAGATGGCAAAGGAGCCGAGCGGCTCGTCGGCTCGGCTCGTACTATTCATGCCCACGAGCCGCTCGGGCTCGTCAAAAAACAATCCCGAGCACGAGCCGAGCCGGCTCGGCTCGCACTATTCACGAGCTGCTCGCCGAGCGGCTCGTGGGCTCGTGTTATATATAAAAAAATAAAATAAAAACTAAACTAAGTGACCAGAACGGTCACTGAAAATCAGTGACCGTTCTGGTCACAAGTGACCAAACGGTCAGTGACCGTTTGGTCACTATTTTTTTAAAATTTTTTTTTTATATTATTTTTCTTCTCCTATAAATACTTACCTATTACAACAATTTTTTCTCACCAAATTTTTACAATTTCATTCTCTAATCTCTACTCTACTCTACTTTCTACTCTCTACTACAATTTACAAATCATTATCAACCATTTCATTCATTTATTCTATAATCCTCTTCTACATTTTTTTACATTATTATCTTGATTTTACAATTCAATTTCTATTATCACAAATGGATCCACGAGCATTTTTTGAAAATTTGTTCGGTATGGAAGACGAAACACATGCCCAAAATCAATTTGGGAATGAATTTGCCGGTCTAAATGAATTACCAATTCCAGAAAACATTGAAGATTTCGACGTTCGTGAAGGTAGTCATCCAAATCCAATTGATTTGGATGACATTGATGTTGATTCTAGTGTTCCGATTGATTTGGAACAAGATGAACCTACATTAAATATTCTCGAAGCAAGAGGGAAGAGAAAGGGAAAGAAACAGGCAAAATGTTGGGACCATTTCAAATTGGTTCAAACTGGTCGTGTGGTTGATGGAATTTCAGAAACCAAAGCAGTATGTAAATACTGCCAACAACGACTGGCATGGCAAAGAGGCATTGGAACCACCTACCTCAACCGTCACTACAAAACATGTGCGGCCAAACATGGGCTTCTTCCAGCTGGTCAAACGCAACTACAGTTTGGCACTCCAAGCGACGGTACTACAACTACGCCACTTTCTACGTGGATGTATTCGGAGGAGGAAGCTCGAACAAGAATGGTGAAGTTCGTTGCCGCGGCGGAGTTGCCACTAGCAATAGCTGACAACCAACATTTCGTCAACTACGTCAAACAATATCTTCAACCAAGGTATGTTGGGGTAAGTCGAAATACTCTTCGGTCTGATACAATTGAATATTTTATGAATTTAAAGAAACTATTAATTTCAGATTTAGAAAAATATGGGAGTGTGATATCGTTAACTTCAGATATGTAGGAAGGGATTAATAAGAGGGGTTATATAGCTACAACTGCACACTATATAGACCCACTTTGGGTCATGCATAAAAAAATTATTGCTTTTAAAATTGTTGAGTACCTGCACAACGCTCAAACAATATTTAACGCTATTATATTCATAATTAAAGAATATAAATGTGAGAGTAAAATTCGTTTTTTTACGTTCGACAACGCTACTGTAAATAAGGTTGTTATCGATAAATTGCATAGAGTACTTCAACCTGATTTTGGTGGTTATTTATTTCATATTCGATGTATGTGCCACATTTTTAATTTAATAGTATAAGACAGGTTAAAACATGTGAAGGATGAAATTAACCGAGTTAGGAATGCACTTATATATATCACGATTACACCTAGTAGGAAACAAGCATTTGAGGAATTTTGTAAGGAAGGTGGGAATACACATACTAAAACATTTATTACTGACGTAGGCCATAGATGGAACTCAACTTACTTATTATTAAAATCATGTGAAGGTTATGAAGCGTTTATTACCGAATTTTATAACAATAGGCATGTTAGAGACGAAGACGATACCATCTTGAATGAATCCGATTGGAATGTGGTTTTTAAAATTAAAAATTTCTTGACAAGTTTTTATGAGTCTACAAATATATTGTCTGGTGTTTATTATCCCACTAGTTGTATGGTTCTTAAACGTCTCTATATAACTGTTAGGACTTTTAAGAGATTTCAAAATGATCCCGATTTTGAAACGGTTATATATTCGATGGAAGTAAAATTTAGAAAATATTGGGAAGAATTGCCTATGTTATTTCCTTTAGTATGCGTCATAGACCCCCGATATAATTTATCGGGTACTAAATTTGTAATTGATCAAATTTCAAATACTTTAACTTTTAATATGCCTATTACTTATAAGAATTTGGAACGAACGTTAACTGAAATGTATGAATTATATGCTTCACTAATGGGTACACATATTACTCGTGTACCTCCAACCGTTCATCCCACTAATATAACGGATGACGATGCTGAAGTTTTAAATTTGTTCAAAAACATGAACTCATATAGATATGATTCAACTGCATATGCATGTGGTTCCTCTAGTAGTAGCAGTAGTTTGACTTCCACTGCATGTACTCAAACTTTGAGTACTAATCCGTCTAATCCAAATGCGTTGCCATCAGAATTAATTGATTACTTTAGTCATACTTTGTCTAGTAACAAATCAGTAAGGAAAAGTTCAGAAGAGGTCATTGAATTTTGGCGAAATAACGAACGTCGATGGCCAATAGTTTCTGCAATGGCAAAAGATCTATTAACACCTCCGGTTAGTACTGTAGCTTCGGAATCTGCTTTTAGTGCAGGGAAGAGGGTTCTCTCCGAGGTCAGGAATCAACTAAAAGAAGATATTTCGGAAGCGTTAATGTGCGTGAAGGATTGGGAAGACGTTAATTATCGAATTCAACATAAATATGCCGAAATTGCATGTAACCAAGTAAGTGATATTTAATTTCACCGCATTTATCACAAAATTTTATTTTCATTATTTCATACCTTTATAATTTTTTTAAAAAAATTGTACACATAACAAGTTGTTCCTGTACAATTTTTAACTCCGCCTACTCGAAATTGAAATAGCCGGTCCCAAGCCCGGATAAAGGAGGAGGGTTTATTTTTTAAAAAAAATTGTTTATAAAATGTGTATATTTTATGTTTAATAAAATATAAAAGGGTAAACAAAAAACAAAACTCAACAAATAAAATTTTGTTCTTATTATTTTAAAAAAATGTAGGAGGGGATTATAGAATGTGAGGAGAAAAAAAAAATAGACGAGCCCACGAGCCGAGCGGCTCGTGGGCTCGTCTAGGACGAGCCACGAGTAGGCTCGGCGAGCTGCTCGCCTTGGGCAAGCTCGAGCACGAGCCGAGCTTAAGCTCAGCTCGTTGGAAACGAGCCACGAGCTCGGCTCATGCGAGCACGAGCCGAGCTCGTGTGGGTATGGGCCGAGCCGGCTCGGCTCGGCCCGGCCCATTGACATCCCTAATTACACACCTTTAATTCTACCGATTCTGTAAGAGCCAATTGATCCCAAAGATCTGTTATAGCAGAATAAAACTCCTGAACACTCGTATTCTTCTGCTGAAGAGCTCGTATGTCATTCTCCAATTGATACTGTTTTGCAAAATTTGACTGAGTGAATAACCTTTGCAAATGTTCCCAAATCTCTTTTGCTGTCTCATACTTTGACAACTCTCTACCCATGGAATGCTCAACAGAATTGTTAATTCAAGTAATAATTTTTGAATTGTTTGCTTCCCAAGTATCTATTGAAGCAGCATAACCCTCATCAATATCCGTAGGTTTCACAGAAGTTCCACTAACATATCCCCACATCTTTTTACCCTCAAGAAAATTTCTCAACACATAATTCCAATGCGAATAATTCTTTCAATCCAACCTCGCACTCACAAATTGAAGCGAATCGTCTCTTTCAGTAGCCATAATAAAAGAAAAGAAGAAGGAAACCCAAATCGCAAAAGAAAAGGAAACGACATACCAGATTGCAGAAGCTGAATGAAAACCCTAACGAAATACCAAATTGCAGAAACTGAATGAAAACCCTAACGAAATACCAGATTACAGAAACGGAATGAAAAATCCTCCCGAAATCGTCTCTTCTCTAAAAAAAATTTAGTTGGATCCGCGAAAGCTGTGTTTGAGATTATATCATATCCCATGAAACTTAGCTCTGATACCATGTTAAACAATCCAAAGAAAAAGAGGTTAGGGTTTTATTGATTCTGCATAATGTAATTGAATGATGAAAACCTAGATACAAAGAGACTATATATAGTCTAAAATAAAGGAAACTTAAAAGACTATTCTACCCTTAATAAATAATAAAAACAAAATAATCATATATTTCTTAACATTATCAATTTTGAAAAATGATATTAAATAACGACAGAGTTGCAACTGAAGATTCGTTAATGCAAATTATGTTGCTAATCCATCGATAAAATTGTAAAATAAATACATAATAAATTAAATAATTCACTGGCAGATCTTGCAATGGATAATTCCATTGAAAACTAGATAGAAGAGAAAAAAAATACCAAAGGAAACTTTTGAAGCAAAATAAAGTATTTTGTCTACATGTACTATCGAGTTTAGACCAATCGGTCTACCTATCTTTTCTTTTCATTTTCTTTTGAAAATTTAATATGATTTCAAATTGAATTATAGTTTGAAATAATTAAATTAAATTATTTTACCCATTAATTACATATTTGATGCTCATTATTGAGTGGAGAATGCATTTTAAATAGTGATTTGATGAAAAATATGTGGTTAAAAATAAGGAAAATTTTTGAATTTGCGTGTAATATTATTTTATTAAAAAATGTGTGGTTCAAAATGAGTTTTAAAAAAAATAAATTTTTCTAAGAACGTAGATAAAACAGAGTGTAAATCTGTACTTATAACTAATTTAGTCAATTTGAAAAATAGTCAAAACAAGATACTAAGAGTACAATGGACAAAATACTCATAAAATGACAAAACTATGTCAAAAGTAATGTAATGGGTAATGTACAAATAACTTATTCCTGTACAGTATCTCAAGCTCTAATGGATGATATTTATAAGACAATTTGTTGATGTCCACTAGAAAAAATGACACACATAAAATATTATTAAAAAAATTAGTAACAAGCTGATGTCGAGACAATTGTAATCCATGTAACATTTGGCATTTACGAGATTTCTAGGGCACAAAATTGGAGCGGTTGACGTAGATCATAGATGGTCTCCAACTTGTCTAACACCTTAAATCTGGTAACATATTTCACCGATGATCCGGTAATTTTTAACATATCTGCACCAAATGCTCCTTAATGAAGTGGGGTGTGGTTTGTATTATTCTACGTCTAGAAATAAGAATAAGATAATTGTATTATTTATAATGAAAGATTATATATTTTGTAAAAAATATTAGGGAACTTCTAATTTTACAAACTTGTTTTGGAAACTTTCAATTCAACCTACCGCATGTGTCATTTATCAATTGAGTCAAATCTTGTTGATTAAAATCATAATACGAGTTTAGTTTAATGACTAAGACTGATAATGTTCACATATATGTATTTATTGAAGATATTATATATAATAAATTTAAAAATGAGGCCCTATTTGGCCCCATTAATTGCCATTAAATTTCATTAATTTGTTCAATTTTCAACACAATAGGGTTCACCATAGCAGTGATGTAGAAAATACAATTATTAATGCCATATGTTTAGTATGTTTGCTAAAACCTCTCCAAATGCATAAAAGGCAATATTGCCCCACTTTTACAACGTTAATAATTTTTATAAATGAGGGTATATGTGTCCTTTACAAAACCGACTCTTTTGATATTTATCATGTTTGACATTGATTGTACTGTGAGCAGGCGTCTATACATATGTGGCAAGGAAAATGAGTTGACAATGTTGAATTAATGGGAAATAATATGAAATAATGAGGCCAGACAGGGGCGAAATAAAATTATATAAGAGTGTCTGAAGAGATTTTATGTCCATAAGATGATAAAATCTTGCTATGATACTTTTGTGAGTGGAGTAATCCTATGTTGTCTCTATTGAATACATGTGAAGTGCGCTCCCCCCACCCCACCCCACCCCACCCCACAAAACTAAATTTTTCTTAGTTAGAAAAAAAAATTATATTAAAAAAAATCACGTGTAATTTATTTTTTTTACTTATTAATCCGACTTATAATTCGATCTTGAATCCGTCCATGTATCAAAAAAATGAAACTTGTGCAATTAATGTCCATATGTGGGGTAACTTTATTTTTATGAGTTGCTGTCACTTGGTTTCATTTTGGTTGTTACTATTTCCACAAGAAAAATCAAATTGTAAATAAAATAAATGGTCGTATGTTTGATATGACTTTTACTTTTATTTCTACTTCATGTAGAATAATTTATTCTATATCAATTTCTTTTGAAGGCTAGACATGGCTTTTGATTTTGTTTATACTTCTTGTAGAAGAACTTATTTTATGTTAGTTTCTTTTAAAAGTTATTATACTCGAATAAAATATTTTTAAAAAATTATTCAAATATATTTTTAAAAATAATAATCTCAAAAGTACTTTGGCTTTTTGAAAATCACTGCCACACTGGTCGACAAGTTGTGTTTGGATTGGAAGTCATTATTGCAGCAGGCAACTCGAGTGGAAGCGTTTAATTATTGTCCTAAAAGTCAAAAAGTCTAATACCTCAAATATTTTTCATGTTAAGTTATAGGTAAAAGGATTGTGCTACATGTACACACCATGGTTTACACAATCCTTTACACCACTCTCACATGGAGGGGGGGTCCACGAATATTTTATTGTATGTAGGCCCCCCTCCATGTGAGAGGGGTGTAAATGATTGTGTAGAGGATTATGTACATTTAGCATAATCCTAGGTAAAAATTTATGTACCTGTCCGACAACACACATCATAGGTTCGTGGGGGAGGTTTATTGCATTATTTTAATTATGTGGGGCCACCTTCATGTGAGATAAATTTTAAATTCCTGTATGAATTCTTTGAGAGTAATTCTGTACTCTAGGAATTATTCATATTTTTCATTCCTCGCATGATTAATCAAAATGTCATGTGAATGGAGATAGTTACATATAACAACCATCTTGAAAATGTTTTTTTTTTTAATGTGTAGTTAGACATTGTTTGATTTTCATTTTTTTTAAAATACATTTTTCTCTCTATTCTTTTTATCCACACATTTTTCAATAAAATAATATTACACATAATCTAAATTTTTTTTCCTTTATATTTAATCAGACGTTCTCCATTTATCCATTATTCCAAAATACATTTTATATATATATAAAATGAGGGGGGGGGGGGGGGGGGCCTAAAACGGGTCCTTTAGTGTTCCTTAATAAAGGGAATATTACAATTTGGTCCTCCAACTTTGTGTAATAGATCCCGTTCATTTTTTCCTTGTACATATCTCCAAACTTTACAATATTAGAGCATTTCATTTTTTATTTTTAAAAATCATCTTTTACATAATGAAAAATGTCTTTAGATTTAAAGAGTTAATTTTTTACACATCCAACTAACTATTTATTTTTACCTTTTTTCAATAACCATTGCAAATATGAAATTTATGAGGGTTACTTTGGCCAATCTATTTTACGGGCAAGACATCTCACTTTTAACTGCAAATGGTGAATATATTGTCGATATAATTTTGATTTGTCCCACCACTTTATAAATACATACTAATTAAATTTGTTTTAATAAATATCGTACAAATATGGCCCTAATCTATTAAAAACAAATTAGAAGTGTTCTCTTCCTCAATTTTTATACATTATTATTAGAAATCAAACATAATGTCACCTGCAATTCTTTTCTTTTAATTTTTTCGCGTTTGTCCATATTGGCTTTAAAAAAATAAAATAAAATAAAATTCTGCCAAAAGTTGGCGGAGAAACGATTAAAAGAAAGTTTATGGGTCCTGTGGTGGGTTTTAGTGCGGTAGGAGGGGTGGGTGTGGTGGAGGGCAAAGGTTTTTGGTTGGGATGACATGTTGGAAAATGATACTATGTCTAGGGATGTTTTGACATATTTTTGAGTGAGGTTCTTTTTTTCATTCCGGAAGATCAAAATAAATTTATATTCTTCTATGTGAGAATATCAGACTCATATATTTACTTATCAAAAATGATATTCGGGTAAATAAGGAATTGGAATTCAAAGTGTATTCATTGAAAGATGTTTATGTGATAAGAGAAAATAATTATAGTTTATCCCACGCAAAAAAATTGGTAAGACAAAAGTTAGTTTATATATAATTATTTTTGCGTATAGCTTAGAAACTCTCTTCACAAGCACGTGTAGTAGCGTGCAAATAATGGACCAGATTAGGACATTGGGACATTGAACTTGTATACAAGCGTGACCTGATGAAATCGAAATTGGCTCGTTAGACGAATCAACGGTCTGCCTTTATTTTCTATATTTTTTTTATTTTTTCCTCGTACTGACTAGATCGGTTTTTTCCTTTGTTCCACACACGAGATTTAATTTTTAATTGTCTGCATATAATTTTAGATTGTCAGTTTATATTTTTTTCATTTTCTTTCAAAAGTCTTGGTAATAGTTCGGATCCAATTCAGTTTCGCCTACAAACTTACGTGTCAATTTTTACCGAGTTATTCGTTGTATCCCAATAGACTGACACTTAACTCGGAACCTCAAACAATTACAACGAATGAAAGAAATTTAGTTTAAGGACATTGTATAATACATTGACCTCGGTTTGCAATTCTAATTTTTACCTTTATAGAATTTTCAAAAAACTCTTTAAATATAAGATGGTCTCTATTTTAAAGAGTCAACTTTTAAATTATGTTCTAAGACATTCTTTAAATTAATATTTTAATTTAGAGAATGAATTTGTCTATTCAAATTTAGATAACCAATTTACTCTCTATAATTAAATGTATTCAAAGTATTTTGATTTTCAATATAAGAAAATAATATAATAATTTGGAGAGAAGCAAGTGAAAATAAAACATAGGGAAAAGCAATAAATATTTTTTTGAGAGTAGTAAAATTAAATATTAAATGTTTTTTGAAGTACTTAAAAAATTTACTTTCTAAATTATAAAATATGTTTTTTTTAATAATAGAAAGTCTCTTGAAAATGTTCTTAGTGACCTAATTAAATCTTTTTCTCCTCCTTTATTTTTCTTATGCCTTTAATATATTATTATTTTGTGACGTTTTACTAATACTTCAATTGTAAAATACTAAAATAGACATACTTCATTTCAATAAATCTACTCAAACAGGTGCTTTGACAGGTGCTAAGTTGCCGCACCTTTGTGAGTGTTGTTTTTTTTTTTAACTCTTCAATGATGTTGCTTCACATGTCCCCCTGCTTTTAAATTCTATCATTGAATCTATGACTGTAACATAAGAATTTAACTTTCATTACTTTGAAAGTCTTGGGATATTAAAGATCCAGTAGATTCAATAACTTGGCTGAAGAAGAAGAAATACTTGCAATAAAGAAAGTGCATCCTTAGTGTACCCATCGTATTAGCCTAAAAAAGACAAAAGACATCAGATTTCTAGAGTAGTGCTACACTTACGGGGGCCTGCTTCACAGGTCTCTGCCAGGTAACACACATGGGGGCTGGGGGCCACATATTTTTTTTAATACATTGGGGTGGGGCTCTGTGCTACAGTGAGGGGCCTGTAAGACGCCTATGACATTAAGCCCTGTACGCAGGGCTTAATTCAAATTTCTAACCTCATTTAGATATAAAAAGATGAAGACGAAATGTTACGAAATTTGTGAATGCCTGGAAATTTGATCGGCAATAGTGTATTATTTCTAGAGAATACTAAATAATTTACCGAATTTAAGAAAAATTTCAACGAGTAATGTTATTTATAATGAGTGGCTCCATTAGTCATCCTATTTAACAACTTGTTATTTGAGACAATAAAAAAAATTCTCTATATTTTTTTTCCAACTTCCAATGTGAAAATGCCAAGTGTGTCCCGTGAAGAATTAGCCCATATTTGGTACACATTCTTTCAAAATACAATATTTCAAAACTCATTTTCAATAACATATTTTTCAATAAAATAATATTTTCTATCACATCAATAACTTTTCCTTACTTTTTAACCACATATTTCCTATCATATCACTATTTAAAATACATTCTTTTCTCAATAATATCCTTCAAACACGCCGTTAATTTGCTTGGGCCCTGACCATGTGGTGCCCTATTGGCTGGGGTCATGGTCCTCTAGCCATATAGCAGATCTCGTCCCGTAAATTTCCTGTACATTTTTCCCGTACACAATGCTGGGTCCATTTAAGGATAGCAACGGGGCGGGGCGGGGCCCTGTCTAATTTTTTTTTTTTTTTTATAGTTTTTGATAATTTATTTTTATTATCCATATTCATTAGATTTAGACAAATAATTTTAGTTGCTATTTTCTATTAGAACTAATGAAAATTTTCATTTAAAATATTGAATTCTAAAAAAAAATTAATGGGCCAGGCCCCCCGTTATCTGTCCCCGTCTCGTTACCTGTTTAAGCGGGTTTTCTTCTTCCCGGTCGAGGTCGAATCCCGCAGGTATCGGGTTTGTCAGGTTTTTTTGCATTCCTTAGGTCTATTTCAATTATGGTTGTCAGAAGCAAGATTAGTGGTGTCAATGGGTCGAGCCGAGCAGGCTCGGCACATACTCACACGAGCCGAGCTCGTGGCTCGTTTACTTTTGGGGGAGCTCGGCTCGTTCCCAAGCTCGCCCAAGACGAGCGGCTCGGCTCGACTATTTTTTTTTACGAGCACGAGCCGAGCTCGTGGCTCGTTTACTTTTGGACGAGCTCGGCTTGTGCTCGAGCTCGCCCAAGATGAGTGGCTCGGCTTGACTATTTTTTTTACGCTAATACAATTAAATCTTAAATTCAAAAAATATATATATGCACATTTTCTATTTTTTTTTTAAATACATTTTCCAAAACATTTATCGGGGCTCGTCAAAACATTTATAATTTTTAAAATAGTAAATATACATTTTCTAAAACATTTTTATTTAAAAAAAAAAAAAAAGATAAACCCTCCTCCTTCATCAGGGCTTGGGACCGGTTACTTCAATTTCGAGTAGGCGGAGTTAAAATTGTACACGAATAACTTTTTACGTGTATAATTTTTTAAAAAAATTATAAATGTATGAAAATAAAATTTTGTAATGAATGTAGTGAAATTAAATATCACTTACTTGATTACATACAATTTCGGCATATGTATGTTGAATTCGATAATTAGCGTCTTCGCAGTCCTTCACGCACATTAACGCTTCCAAAATATCTTCTTTTAGTCGACTTCGAATATCAGAGAGAACCATCTTCCCTGCACTAAAAGCAGACTTCGAAGCTACAGTGCTAACCGGAGGTGTTAATAGATCTTTTGTAATTGCAGAAACAATTGGCCATTGACGTTCGTTATTTCGCCAGAATTCAATGACATCTTCTGAACTTTTCTTAACTGATTTGTTACTAGGCATAGTATAACGAAAGTAATCAATTAATTCAGATGGTAATGCATTTGGACTACTACTCGAAGTTTGAGTACATGTAGTGGAAGACAAACTAATACTACTAAAGGAATCATATGCATATGCAGTTGAATCATATCTAATTGAGTTTATGTTTTCTAATAAATTAATTACTTCAGTGTCATCATCATTTATATTATTGGGAGGAGTAGTATGTACACGAGTAATTTGTGTACCTATTCGTGAAGCATATAATTTATACATTTCAGCTAATGTTTATTCCAAATTCCTATAAGTAATAGGCATATTAAAAGTTAAAACATTTGAAATTTGGTCAATTATAAATTTAGTACCCGATAAATTATATCGGGGGTCCATGACGCATGCTAAAGGAAATAACATAGGTAATTCTTCCCAATATTTTCTAAATTTTAATTCCATGGCATATATGACCGCATGAAAATCAGGGTCATTTTGATATCTCTTAAAAGCCCTAACAGCTATATAAAGACGTTCAAGAACCATGCAACTAGTGAAATAATAAACACCAGACAATATATTCGTAGACGTATAAAAACTTTCCAAAAATTTCTTAATTTTAAAAACTGTAGTCCAATCGGATTCATTTAAAATATTATCGTCTTCGTCTCTAATATGCCTACTGTTATAAAATTCAGTGATAAACGGTTCAAAACCTTCACATGATTTTAATAATAATAAGTAAGTTGAATTCCATCTATGACCTACGTCAATAATAAAATTTTTTGTATTAGAGTTCCCAACATGTTCACAAAATTCTTCAAATGCTTGTTTTCTACTAGGTGTAATCGTGATTTACATAAGTGCATTCCTAATTCGACTAATTTCGTCCTTCACATGTTTCAAACCGTCTTGTACAATTAAATTAAAAATATGACACACACATCGAATATGAAATAAATAACCACCAAAATCGGGTTAAAGTATTCTATGCAATTTTTTGATAACTATTTTATTTACGGTATTGTCAAAAGTAAAAGAACGAATTTTACTCTCGCATTTATATTCTCTAATTATTAACATAATAACATTAAATATAGTTTGAGCGTTATGAGGATACTCAATAATTTTAAAAGTAATAATTTTTTTATGCATAATCCAAAGTGGGTCTATATAGTGTGCAGTTGCAACTATATAACCTCTCTTATTAATCCATTCCCACAAATCCGAAGTTAAAGATATCACACCCCCGTATTTTTCTAAATCCGCAATCAATAATTTCTTTGCATTAAGAAAATATTCAATTGTATTATAACGAAAAGTATTTCGACTTATCCCAACGTACTTTGGTTGAAGATATTGTTTGACGTAGTTTACGAAATGTTGGCTGTCCACTGTTGCTAGTGGCAGTTCCGCCGCGACAACGAACTTCACCATTCCCGTTCGAGCTTCCTCCTCCGAATACATCTACGTAGAAAGTGGCGTAGTAGTAGCACCGGCGCTACTAGTACCAAATTGTAGTTGCGTTTGACCACGTTCAAGAAGCCCATATTTGGCCGCACATGTTTTCTAGTGACGGTTGAGGAGAGTGGTTCCAATGCCTTTTTGCCATGCCAGTCGTGGTTGACAGTATTTACATACTGCTTTGGTTTCTGGAAGTCCATCGATCGCACGACCAGTGTTAACCAATTTGAAATGGTCCCACCATTTTGCTTGTTTCATCCCCTTTCTCTTCCCTCTTGCATCGGGAATATTTAATGCAGGTTCTTCATCTTGTTCCAAATCAATAGGAACACTAGGATCAACATCAACGTCATCCAAATCAATTGGATCGGGATGACTACCTTCATGAATGTCGAAATCTTCAATGCCTTCTGGAATTGGTAATTCATTGAGACCGGCAATTCATTCCCAAATTGTTGGGCAGGTGTTTCGCCTTTCATATCGAACAAGTTTTCAAAAAATATTCGTGGATCCATTGTGAATTGTAGAAATAGAATGTTGAAATAGAATGTAGAAAATAGAATGTAGAAATGTAGAATTGAGAAGTGAATGAAGATTATATAGTAGTGTATAAAATGGGTTGTAAAATTAAGATAATAATGTAAAAAATGTAGAAGAGAATTATAGAATAAATGAATGATATTATTGATAATGATTTGTAAATTGTATAGAGTAGAGAATATAAAATGAAAGTTTGATGGGGAAAAAATGTTGTAATGGGTTGGGTATTTATAGAAGAAGAAAACTAGAAAAGTAGGAAAAAAAATTTAAAAATAGTGACCAAATAATTGTTCCGGTCACTTTGGTGACCAAACGGTCATTGAAAAACCAGTGACCGTTTGGTCACCAAAGTGATCACTGAAAAACCAGTGACCGTTTGGTCACCAAAGTGATCGGAACAGTCACTGAATCAGTGATCGTTTTGGCACTTGTCATAAATTTATTTTTTTTATTTTTTATTTTTTTAAATATACTAAACGAGCCCACGAGCCTGTGGGCTCGTTTCACGCCGAGCCGCTCGTGAATAGTGACGAGCTGAGCGTGCTTGGCTCGTCAGCGAGCCAGCCCGCTCGGCTCGTGCTCGTGCTCTCTTTTTAACGAGCCCGAGTGACTCGTGGTCGTGAACAGTACGAGCCAAGCGGGTGAGCCGACGAGCCGCTCGGCTCGGTTGACACCACTAAGCACGATCCTAGACATCCAACAAACATGGAAATCACATTTTAACAAGGAAAATTAGCTGGATGGTCCCAAACCTTTTTCCGTTCTTGATTCTTTTGTTTCAGACCTTTTAATTTTGGTGCTGAGCTCATCAACTTATACCATTAGGTGTGCAATTGATCTTTTTGGATGGATTCCATTAAAAATGACCTTTAATTTTATGCATGGACTGCATTTTCTTTCCATTGGTTTTCATTGAAGAGACAATTTATCAAATAAAAAAAAAAAAGAATAAAATGTAATCATCTTTTCAATCATGCTACTTCTACAATTTTTTTTACGATCTTGGTTGACAACTCACACTTGACAACATTATATTCATCTATTTCAAAAATTATTTTTAAAATAATTATCCAAATTTTGACAACACCAAGATTTATCAATCATAATTGTCAACAAGTATTGTACAACAATGTTAATTCTCTTCCCTTTCCACCTTGCCCACCGCCACAGCCATAATTTGCAATTTTAGAACACTTTGAAATGATAAAGCGTAGAAAATAAAAATAGAATACACGAATCTTTTTCAGTAAAAGCTAGTCCTAGAGACGACCACTTCCAACATCTAATCATTGTTGAGCATCCACAAAATAAAAGTAGATAATGCTTGTAGCACTAACATAGCACCAAAATGGCTATCAAGGTACAACCAATGTTCCAAATTAAAGATATTAAGCTACTCTGACTTACCAAGTAAAACGAAAAGACAAATATAGATGAAGTAGAAGATGCAAAACTAGGGTTTATCGAGTGAGGAGTTCGAAAGAGAGTAGATAGTAAGGTCTTTCAAAATCAAAACCAAACATTACCGGAAGACCAAGGGTTAAGCCTTATCCAACGGCCACGAACAATCAACATGTCACAATCTTAGCAAAATCTTCCACTAACAATAGTGTCATCCTACAAACACATTTTTGATAGCGCACTTCACACAAGTTTAGTACTGAACAAAACATGATTAAAAATAAGCCCTCCGTTTGTTTGAATTAAAATTAAATTAAAATCTCAAATTAAAGTTAATAATTAATTTTAACCACACATATTTTATTGGATTTACTACTTTTCAATCACACATTTCATTACATTTTTATCAAAATTTATTAAAAATCTAATTTCATTCAATACCAAACAGGGCTAAGTGAAGAAAGAGAAAGGAAAAAGGAAGGCTCTCGAGTAACTAAGAATTAATGAAATAAATTTAAGTGGTATATATATATTTGTACCACAAAATAAAGACACACTTCATTTAACGAGAAGTGACTTGCACAACTTTTAAAAGTCTCGGGATTTTAAAAGTATTATTTGCTATAAATAAAGTAGGTCCGATTCTGTTTGCCTAAAAAAGAAGAAAGAAATTTTAAAGAATCAGATTTTCCAACCTCGTCCAGATCTAAAATGATGCAAATGAAAAAGTCACGGAATACTCCTAAATTTGATAGGCAAAGTCTACTAATTTCTAGAGAATACTGAATAATTTTACGGAATTTAAGAGAAATTGCATTGTTTTCTGACAATCAACAAAAACAACAAAGTCTAATTAACTTATAAAAAGTAAAATCTAATAGAGATAGACAAAACTCTCGAATTGAATCGGATCGAACCCGAACCGAATCAAGAGGTTTTTCATAAGTTAAATACCTGAACGAGTATCTGAATCGAAAACCGACGAGTTTGGTTCGATTCTCGATTCTAGATCTAGAATCGAATAGAAACCGAATTTAAATAATTTTTTTAATTTTTTATATTGAATTAATTATTTATTTAATTTTTTAAAACAAATTAGCAAATTAACTAATTTAGTTATTAATGTTTTAAATCTCAAGTTAAATTCATGCCTAACTAGCCCAGCCCAGTCCAACCCAATTTCTAAATTCAATTTTTTGATTTTATTATCAATTTCATTCTTAGCCTAAGATCTAGACATTTTTAAATTTTTATTCTTCTCTTTCTAATTTCACACTTTCATTCGGTATCCACTGTGTCACTGGGCCCAAGTCATTTGATAAATTGAAAACTTACATCTATATGCCCAAATCGAAACAGCCGGCGGCCGAGTCCGACTTCCCCTCTCTAATGCCCATCAAAGCCGCGACCTCTAACAACAACCACCGATCGTTGACCATTAAAAACCTGTTAACAAATTTAATTATGGTACGGAACCAAACTGAACCGAATGGAACCGAACCTGAATGATTCCATAATCATATTTGGACACGACGGTTCCATTTATTAGATACCCAAAATTTTTGGTTCAGTTACAGCCTTAAAATCTAAGCTTAAACAACCTAATAAATCAACCCTCCATTCAGTTTATCATAACAAGTCATAAGAATAATGCTATTAATAGTAATGACTACCGACATTTGTCTTACATAGCATACACGTGACAGATTTTTATTTGATGTATGATGCAATGAATAATTATTACATTAGAAAATTTCGGAGACTTAATTGTAAATTTTCGAACTTGAGATAGATCGGATTCAGGTGATTTTTGATGATGAGGATCGAAGTGTAAAGATTGAAATATGAATAACCAATGGTACAAATAAGAGAGGACTCGAGCTGAACTGTAGAGAAAATTAGGGACTAACTTAAGCAAGAAGGAAATTATTGAGCCTTGTGATCACAATGCCCATATTATTCTGTTGCAAGACAAGGATTTTCATCGCAGCATGTGCAAGACTTCGACCATGGATCGCATGGTATTCCGAAGCAAAAAATAATTTATTTAGTTGGTTTCAAATGGAATTTTAGAGTGTGAGTTTAACCTAAATAATGGGGGCTATAAATAGAGAATACATCCATCATTCAAAGAGGAGAAGCTTTTGATACATAAAACACATAATTAATATTTCAATTCATACAATTGCTTGGAGTTTGAAGTAGAAGAAGAAGAGGAAAAAAAAAATTCAAGATTATCTTCCACCTTCTTTCTACACTTTAATTCTGAGTGATTTACTATATATTTAGCTTGCATTTGTCTAATACCATGATTCTTGACTAATTGGATAGATGTTGGGATAACGATGAACCCATAGTTATTAGATCCGACTCAAACATCGATCCGATCAAGGTATTGGGTCTCGAGTTACCGGTTGAACCGGTGGGCCAATGGTCAAACTGGTGGGTCATTACATAAAAATCTATATAAAAAAAATTAAAGTACAAAATTTTTTTTTAGGCAAAGTTATAATCTTTCCGTCCCAATTATGTATGTTGAGTTTCCTTTTTCTCTTGTCCTAAATATTTAGGCTTGTTTCCTAATATAGAATATTTTGTTGTGTTCCTTTACTAACTATACCCTTACTAAAGTTTACTCACTTAATAAGCCAACTTCTTGAAATCATCCAAATACACACATTTCCCACTTCTTGGAAACATGGAACAACTCTCATTTATTCGTCTTCTTCAAATTTTTTAGAGTAATGCTATTCATCCCCACTGGGGATGAAAATACAGTTTATGTGACGTTAATGTGGTATTAAATGATATGTGAAATTAAAAAAGTCATAAAGACTAAGAAGATTGACTCAGGAACAAATTGGATTATGAGCTCCATTGTAGAATTTGGACCTAATCATTAAGTACGAACCGATGGGAATGATGGAACCTGTGCATGCAAAAGATTTTATTGAAAAAATGAATCTTAATGATTCACTAGTCGGGATGGCGAAATGAACCGGAGATTAATTCATCTATTGGGAGAAGTCACGAACGAGCCCTACAAATGAAATAGAGATTGAAAGAGTAAATATTCGCCCGCGAAAACTTTTTTTTTTAGTTGCTAAACTTGGATAAAGGACAAAACAAAATAAATATTTTTTAGAACGTTCTAAAAAAAAACTATTTTTTACAAAAATGTTAATCATTTCAATTAAATGTTTTTAATCCTTTTATTCGTGAGGAGTTGGATGAGAAGAAACTCTCACGTCCGATTCTGTAGTAGAGATGGAATTGTGAAACAACCATCAACTATACCCCCAAAAGAACTAGATTCTGTAAACAACATAGATGAAGACTGAAGGGAATATCTTATCGAGGTAATCATATTTGTTTCGGTAAATATGCTCTTCAGGCACTTGAACTTGCTTGGATCACATCTAGACAAATCGAAGCAGGTCGATGAGGAATGATACGAAATGCACGCCGTGGTGGAAAAATGTGGGTCCGTATATTTCCAGATAAACCAGTTACAGTAAGACCCGCTGAAACACGTATAGGTTTGGGAAAGGGATCCCTTGAATATTGGGTAGTTGTTGTTAAACCAGGTCGAATACTATACGAAATAGGTGGAGTAACCGAAAATATAGCTAGAATGGCTATTTCAATAGCAGCATCCAAAATGCCTATACGAACTCAATTATTATTTCGGGATAAAAATGTAGAACAAACATAAATGAATCTTGGGGATGAAAGTTTCTTTTTTTGGACAAAAAATATTCCTTCTTTTTTCTTCATCCTTTGCATTGGAAGATAAGACTAAAAAATTGATATGATTCAACCTCAGACCCATTTAAATGTAGCAGATAACAGCGGGGCTCGAGAATTGATGTGTATTCGAATCATAGGAGCTAGCAATCGTCGATATGCTCATATTGGTGACATTATTGTTGCTATGATCAAAGAAGCAGTACCAAATATGCCCCTAGAAAAATCAGAAGTAGTCAGAGCTGTAATTTTTCGCACCTCTAAAGAATTTAAACGTGACAGCGGTATGATAATACAATATGATGACAATGCTGCAGTTGTGATTGATCAAGAAGGAAATCCAAAAGGAACTAGAATTTTTGGTGCGATTCCCCAGGAATTGAGACAATTCAATTTTACTAAAATAGTTTCATTAGCTCCCGAGGTATTATAAAATAAGATCACTGATATGTTTATAGTAGGTATTTGAAAGAAATAGATTAAGACCAATATTAATTAGTAGATTGTGTCTCACGCATATACCTTTAATAATTCATATTCATAAAACAAATAAGTAAAAAAAAAAAAAAAGAAAAACATGTTGATTATATCAAATTTTGGGGCACCCATAATTTTAGTTCACCATGGGTAGGGACACTATTGCTGAGATAATAACCTCTATACGAAATGCTGATATGGATAGAAAAAGAATGGTTCGCATCCCATCTACTAATATTACCGAAAATATTGTTAAAATACTTTTCCGAGAAGGTTTTATTGAAAACGTTAGAAAACATCGAGAAAAAAACAAATCTTTTTTGGTTTTAAACCTGCGGCATAGAAGGAATAGGAAAAGACCCTATAGAAATTTTTTAAATTTAAAACGGATCAGTCGACCCGGTCTACGAATCTATTCGAACTCTCAACGAATTCCTAGAATTTTAGTTGGGATGGGGATTGTAATTCTTTCTACTTCTCGAGGTATAATGACAGACCGAGAGGCTCGACTCGAAGGAATCGGCGGAGAAATTTTGTGTTATATATGGTAATCCTTTTAATATCCAAATTGGATCCGAAACTTCTTCCTATTTCTAAAAAAAAGAAAAGGGACGAGTTGTCTAATACCGTTCCTCCTCCATTAGTTGATACTTCAAGGAGGCTTTACTTGGAATGAAAGAATAAAAATGGATTCATGAAGGTTTAATTACTGAATCGCTTCCCAATGGTATGTTCCGGATTCGGTTAGATAATGAAGATCTGATTCTGGGTTATGTTTCAGGAAAGATTCGGCGTAGTTTTATACGGATACTGCCAGGAGATAGAGTCAAAATTGAAGTAAGTCGTTATGATTCAACCAAAGGACATATAATTTATCGACTCCGCAACAAGGATTGGAAGGATAAGGTGGTTTTTATTCAATATGATTCGAGATGAAAAATTTCAAGAAACTTATTTTCTTCCAAGAAGTAGATTCAGAATTAAGATAAGGAATGACAAATATGAAAATAAGAGCTTCTGTTCGTAAAATTTGTGAAAAATGTCACCTAATCCGTAGGCGGGGGCGCATTATAATAATTTGTTCCAACCCGAGACATAAACAAAGACAAGAATAATCAGACTCACTAAAGGACTCGATGTCCAAATAAGGAATCTGTTTTGACATGAAATGGATATATCCATATATCTCTGACTCATATTTATAAGATGATAAAATATGGCAAAAGCTATACCGAGAATTGGTTCACGTAGAAATGGACGTATTGGTTCACGTAAGAGTGCACGTAGAATACCAAAGGGGGTTATTCATGTTCAAGCAAGTTTCAATAATACCATTGTCACGGTTACAGATGTACGGGGTCGGGTGGTTTCTTGGTCCTCAGTGGGTACTTGTGGATTCAAGGGTACGAGAAGAGGGATACCCTTTGCCGCTCAAACAGCAGCAGCAAATGCTATTCGTACAGTAGTAGATCAAGGTATGCAACGAGCAGAAGTCATGAGCTATTCGTAGAAGTGGTATACTATTAACTTTCGTACAAGATGTAACCCCTATGCCACATAATGGTTGCAGACCCCCGAAAAAAAGACGTGTGTAGAAATGAACATTGAAAAAATTTCAAGAGAAATAAATGATTCAATCAAATAAAATAATATTACTAAGGTACGAGAGAAAGTAATAGTATCTACTTGGACACTACAGTGGAAGTGTGTTGAATCAAGAGAAGACAATAAACGTCTTTATTATGGACGCTTTATTCTGTCTCCACTTATGAAAGGTCAAGCCGACACATTAGGCATTGCGATGCGAAGAGCTTTACTTGGAGAAATAGAAGGAACATGTATCACACGTGTAAAATCTGAGAACGTCCCACATGAATATTCTACCATAGCGGGTATTCAAGAATCGGTCCATGAAACTTTAATGAATTTAAAAGAAATTGTATTGAGAAGTAATCTATATGGAACTAGTGATGCGTCTATTTGTGTCAGAGGTCCAGGATATGTAACTGCTAAAGATATCATCTTACCACCTTATGTAGAAATCGTTGATAATACACAACATATAGCTAGCTTGACAGAACCAATTGATTTGTGTATTGGATTACAAATCGAGAGAAATCGCGGATATCTTATCAAAATGCCACATAACTTTCAAGATGGAAGTTATCCTATAGATGCTGTATTCATGCCTGTTCGAAATGCAAATCATAGTATTCATTCTTATGGGAATGGGAATGAAAATGAAAAACAAGAGATACTCTTTCTCGAAATATGGACAAATGGGAGTTTCACTCCGAAAGAAGCACTTCATGAAGCCTGCCGGAATTTGATTGATTCATTTATTCCCTTTTGACATAAGAAAGAAGAAAACTTACCTTTAGAGGACAATTAACACATGGTTCCTTTATCCCTTCTTACCTTTCACGATAAATTGGATAAACTCAGAAAAAAAAAAAAGCATTGAAATCGATTTTTATTGACCAATCAGAATGCTCTCCCAGGGTCTATAATTGCCTCAAAAGGTCCAATATATATACATTATTGGACCTTTTGAATAACAGTCAGGAAGATCTCATGAAAATTGAACATTTGCGCCTAGAAGATATAAAACAGATATTGGTCATTCTAGAAAAACATTTCGCAATTGATTTACCAAAAAAGAAGTTTTAAATCTATTGGATTTTTTTTCGTCTTTTTTTCATTAAGATGAAAATAGGTTCTGAATCTTTAGCACAATTCATATATTCCAAAGAAATTCAGAATTGAATAGATGTATCTAGGGAGAATTCGCTTTCAAGCAACTATTCCCTAGATACACACGTCGTGTTATTTCACAATTGAATCAAATTAAAAAAGACCTAAAGTTAAGGATTTATCAATAGGTAATGTTGCACCAATACCCAACCAAAGAGCGACTGCAGTACCAATCAAAAAGATGGTTATCGCTATTGGACGACGAAATGGATTTTGGAATTTATTAACATTCTCTAAAGAGGGTACTATTAATAATCCCACAGGTATTGAAACCATTAAAAGAACACCCAATAATTTATTGGGCACTGTACGAAGTATTTGAAATACGGGAAAGAAATACCATTCCGGTAATATTTCCAAAGGGGTTGCAAACGGATCTGCGAGTTCACCAATCATTGATGGTTCTAGAATCGCTAAGCCTACGTTACATGCAATAGTCCCTAGAATTACTACTGGAAAAATATATAAAAGATCATTGGGCCATGCGGGTTCTCCGTAATAATTATGACCCATACCTTTAGCCAATTTAGCTCTTAATACCGGATCATTCAAATCAGGTTTTTTTGTTATTGGGATAGGTGAATTCTTATAGATCCATCCCCCGAAGGAACCGGACATGATAATTTTTTATCATCCGGCTCGAGCAAGATTCAAAAGAACCAAATGAATCCATAAAAAATCTATATGTTGCCTATATATAATATACACATATATGAATGATTCAATGTAAGAAAAATTTGACTCTTTTTCCGGAATTGCAACTACCCATTGCAAAAAATTTGGTTCTAAGTAAATACTCAATACCCAAGTTGGCTTACAAAGTTGATCATGATATGATCCAGTACTTTCTGGGTCGTCTCAGACCTTACGATTGGTATTTATCTCCAAAATATTTGGAGATATACACGCAAAAGGTTTACTTGTTACTAATCTAGTCTAGCCTATGTTTTTCTTTAAATCCCTTGTTTCACTCCGATAGTATTATCGATCATATCAATGCAGAAGAAATGAATGCATTTCCATACTATTCAATTTTAAGTATTAAGTAAGTGAAACAGATAAAGATTCTGTTTTAGTTTATCCATTTCACTTATTATAATTATACTGGATCTTACGGAGCCCGCTCATGTACAACATGATTCTGTTTGATCATAGAAAAAAATCTCTTCAAGTGAACAAGCCTATCTTCTGTATAGGGCCTTACGCGACTGTTGGAACAAAGACACATTTGGTTGTAAATTCCAATGTGGCAGACATATATCTACACAGACCAATCAATAGTTCAAGTCACACACGCCCATAATCCATTTTCTCTTCAGAGAATTCCCTTCAACTCTACATTTATTTGACATGATTGGTTGAAGGGAAATATCCAAATACATGGATTATTATTTTCAATAATCCATACTTGTAGCAATGAAATACTATTATTTCTCCTCCAAGTGATAAATGATTGATTACAAATATCTATTATATATCTTCTCTATAAAGGACCAGAAATACCTTGTTTACGTATCATTAGAAAGTGCATTAACATAAATACAGCAGTAAGAAGTGGGAATACAAAAGTGTGTAAACTATAAAAATGAGTCAAAGTGGATTGTCCCACACTAGGACTTCCGCGCAATAATTCTACCAAAGGTGATCCTATCACAGGAATAGCTTCAAGTACACCTGTTACAATTTTCATTGCCCAATAACCAATTTGGTCCCGAGGTAAGGAATAACCAGTTACGCCAAAAGATGTGGAAATATCCCCAGAACCACACCTGTAACCCAAGTCAATTCGCGAGGTTTTTTAAATCCACGGGTGAGATACACACGAAAAACATGCAGGATCATCATTAGGACCATCATACTTGCGGACCATCGATGAACTGATCGGATTAACCAACCAAAGTTAGCTTCCGTCATTATGTATTAAACAGAGGCAAAAGCCTTTGTAATGGTCAGACGATAGTAAAAAGTCATAGCAAACCCCGTAGCTACTTGTACTAAAAAACAAGTAAGCGTAATTCCTCCTAAACAATAAAATATATTCACATGGGGAGGAACATATTTACTAGTTATATCATCCGCAATCGCCTGAATCTCGAGATGTTCTTCGAACCAATCGTAGATTTTATTAAGATAGGTGAAAATTCCCCTCTCAGAACCGTATATGAGACTTTCATCTCGTACAGCTCAAGCAAAAACACCCAAATACTAGTTGCAACGGATATGTAATAGAAAGTTTGAAACTTCTTAATCTCTGATTCAATCTTATCTGAATGTACGAAAGAATAAAAAAATAATAATCCGAAATTTCTTCTTTGTGGCGATAATACCAAAATATCAAGTTGGCTCAATCGTCTTTATGTTGATCCTTACGGGCCTTTTGAATTATCTCTTTAACTATTTCTTTAATTTGTTTTTGTTTCTAATGTGGCTTTTTTTGTTTTCTTTATTATTGAATTGGTAGGAATTATCTTGTTAAGACCTATGAATCAATTAAAACCTCAAATTCATACTAAAACCACGATGATTCAACTAAGCTAAGCCAAGGATTCTCTGAGTAAGAACCGTTGGATCATCACTTATTCCATCAATAGATAGACTAAAAAAATCTTTTTTTTTTTAATTCTAATTCATTCAAATTTTTTTTTGGAGTCCGGACACAAGGTCGAATATTAAGTATGAATCATAATTCAAATATTTCTTAATCTAGTTCATATATTCCGTGTTCCAGATACTAGAATAATATCCGATGAAGTAGAAACATCTCTATCAAGATGACAGACCCATTCTCTATACTATCAATAGGATCAATTATGACAAGTCACACACTTATATTCCGGAAATACAGAAAGAAATAAATTCCACGATCGAACTACCAAAATAGAATAAACTAGAAATCCGAGCTCTAACTAATTCATTTTTTATTCAAAAGACAGGACTTTGCGGTTCTTATAGATTTAATTCATTGAAATTCCATCCAATAAAACGGAAGAATTATAAATCTCCAAAATAATAGATAGAAATACCGCAAATAGAGCCATTGCGACACCCATCAAAGGAGTCGTTCCCCACCCGGGAGCTACTTTACCATATTCCGAATTCAATGGTTTTAATAAACTCCATATAGTAGTTCGTCTTGGACCAGATCTAGAACTGTGCTCAACAGTTTGTGTAGCCATAAATCCTATTGTATTCATTGAGATCTGTAGACTTTGTATACCATTCCGTTGTAAATAAACGATCTTATCATAGATCCATTGGGATCTTGAAATTATATAATCATAATGGAAACAGTAACCCTAGTCGCCATCTTTATATCTGGTCTACTTGTCAGTTTTACTGGGTAAGCCTTATATACCACTTTTGGGAAACCTTCTCAACAACTAAGAGATCCATTCGAGGAACATGGGGACTAGTTGAAATGAGCCTCTCAAATGCGGATTGTTGTTTTGTTCGACAAATCAGGGAATCTAAATTTTATTATCGTGTCGTAAGGAAAAAAAAACGAATCGAAAAAGAAAAAATCTTTTTTTTATTGAATGTGTTCATTCATTTTGACTACTTTAGCATATTTTCTCATAGTAATTTCGACTCTACCTTCCTGGAGTTCATTCTCTGGGGAACTCTGTTTAAATTATTCTGGTGGATTCTTTCAAATCTACTTCTTTTATGATCTCGTTGGAAATCATATAAAGACAATTCCTATTTGATATAGCTATTTGTGCAAGTATTTTACGATTAAGAAGCAACTGTCTCTTGTATAGATCATGTATTAATTTACTATAACTATAGGATACTTCCTTTTCGCGAATTACTGCGTTTATCCGAGTGATCCACAAACGACGAAAATTTATCTTTTGCTTATCCCTATCCCGATGAGCTTAAACCAAAGCTCTTATTTTCTGTTGAGTAATAGTTCGAGTAAGTCTTGAATGAGCCCCTAGAAAGCTTGATGCAAATAAACGAATCTTTGTTCTACGTCTCCGAGCTATATGTCCGCATTTAATTCTGGTCATTGAATAAATGAAACTTTGACGAATAACTAATTGATTCCCTTTCTTTCAGTTATTCTTTTCCCCTTTCCTTGTCTATTAATAACCAAACGGATTTTGCCAATGTATAAAATAAAAATTCCAATGGCTTTGGCTACTATAACCTTCCCGACCACGATGTTTTCTTTTTTCTTTTTTAGATATTTCACTGCGAAATATGAAAGAAATAAGAAATTTTATTCTGCTAAGTGTGAAAAATATAGTAAAAATAAATATAAATTAAATGGATAAAGAAATAGTGGGTTCCATCGTTTCTATGGTTACTTCTTAAACTGTGAGGTCTTCTCTATACACCGGAGCCTTTCCTTCATTTAATCAATGTTATTGGTAACTTGTATAGTTCACACCACATTCTTTGGCTCTACCCATGAATTATCCAATAATAGGTCTTTCACAATGAGATCCACCTATACAGTAACGGTATTAAATTAGGAAAGTTAGCTGGGTAGCTGACCCTCTTAGTCCATTCTTAACAGAGTGGGAGCTTCATTTTTATGTTTTTGAAATTGAAATAAGATTTCCTCCGCTTAATAGATAACCATTTGCTACCAATGGAGAATTGCTTCTCATCTTAAATTCAGGTGATTGGATTTGCACCAATGGAAACCATGAACTTCATACACAATAGAGGGATCGATTTGCTTATTTTTAGATAGTGAATGGGGTTCTTTCTTCCATTCTATCCTATTTACTGGTACTGATCATTGATACTGGAAAGCGATTTTCTTGCTTTTTTTTTGTGCCAACTCATGATCTAAACGAGCCGCACATACACCCTAGTACATGTTCCTCGACGCTGAGGACATCCCCGAAGAGCGGGGGATTTCGTGACATTTCGAATTGGCTGTCTTGTATTTCTAATAAGTTGTTTAGTTGGCATGTTGAATCATATACATAATGGGCTGGTTTAGATTGATCCTAACCGGATGATTATGAATTATTTCTATTTAATAGAATATTAAACTCGTAGATAAAATCTCAAATCACGAATTATTATAAAATCCATCTTATTTTCATTCAACTGCTACAAGATTAGTTGTGTCAAAATGGGCGGGCCGAGCCGGGCCGGCCCGCACCCCGTACAACCCGTGCATAGCCCGCCAGACGTGAAACCCGCACGGGCGAGCTTTCCGGACCGGGAAAAAATTGGCTTGGCCCGGCCCGGACCGTCAAGCCCACACGGGCAGGGCCGGGTCGTCGGCCCGCTCGGCCCTGTTATTTTTTTTTTTCAAAAGTAAATGGTAAAAATTAAATTTTATAATTGTAGTGAGAATCGATAAAAGTTACATAAAAATAAATTTTACATTGATTTATTTTTCGATAAATTTTACATCAATAATTGAATAACATAAAAACTTACAATTTTTCGAATAATTGAATAACATAAAAGTCAAACGAATACTAAACTTACTTTTTTTTTTACTTTTTGTCCAAATGTCTAGGATTATTGCAGCCAGTTCAAAAGTAAATGGTAAAAATTAAATTTTATAATTGTAGTGAAAATCGATAAAAGTTACATAAAAACAAATTTTACATTGATTTATTTTTCGATAAATTTTACATCAATAATTGAATAACATAAAAACTTACAATTTTACATCAATAATTGAATAACATAAAAACTTACAATTTTTCGAACAATATTTTGCCTAACTTGACAAATTAAACAGTTTTTAACTATTTATAAACTTATAGTTAAAGTATATCCCAACTAGGTTGGCACCTACTTAACTATAATTTTGTCGTTACAAATCATATTCTATTTATCTACGGTAAGATTTTTAAAGTCTTGAGCAATATCGTCAGCAACTTTATCTTGCATTCTTCTATCTGCAAATAATCACTCTTTCACGCAAATGAGAGCTTCTAAAATATCTTCTTTAAGTCTTGATCTTCTTTCATCTAGCACTCTGTTACTTGCACTAAAAACAGACTCCGATGCCACTGTTGAGACTGGAACTGTTAGTAGATCTCGGGCCATTTTTGACAATATTGGATATGACCGTTCATTTACCTTCTACCCTTGTAAAATATCTAAGTTGTCAACCTCGTCTTCTGGAATTAAACTATAGTAATCAAATTGATAATATCTTTCTAATTCAGGTGGTGTAACATTCTTATTTGAAAAGGAACTAGTAGATGAAGTAAAAGACACATTGCGTTTCTTGGCTATTAAAGAAGATAAAGAACTTTTACCTTTAGAAGTGGTAGCAGAACTTGTAGTAGAAGGAACATTTTCATTATTACCATATTTCATAGCATAATTATTTTACATTTTATTAATAAAGCGCTCTATTTCCCGGTTTGTAATATTTATATTGAAAGATAAAGTTTCAGAAAGTTGGTCCATAGCAGACTGAACTCCAAAAAATTTAATACGAGGATCCATTACAGCTGCAATTGGAAAAATTATTGGCATATTTTTGTAATATTTTCGAAACTTGTCCTCCATTGTACAAACAATATCATAAAAAAATGGATCATCTTTATGACTTGAAAATTGATTAGCAATTTCTACAAATTGAGCGAGCACAAGATTACTTGTTGGATAATAAACTACGGAACTAATTTTTGTTGCCTTATAGAATGGTTTCAAATAGGGCTGGGCAAAATGTCCGAATCGAACTGAACCGAATCGGAATCGAACCGAACCGAACCGAACGGGTTTTCTTAACTTAAAAACCTGAAGAACCGAGAACCGAAGAATCGAAAAATTTTGGTTCGGTTCTCGGTTCTAGACCTAGAATCGAATAAGAACCGAATTTTTTTTGATAAATCAATTTATTTTATTTTTTCTAAACAAATTAACAATTTTTTGTTTTAGCTATTTGATATATATATATATATATATATATATATATATATATATATATATATACAGAAATGATCTAATGAGCACCGGTGCTCATCTTATTCTAAGTACCAATGAGTTGGCACATTAATTCATTGGTGGATTGGAACTCACAAAATCTTTATCCATCAATGAATTAATGTGCCAACTAATCGGTGCTTAGGATAAGATGAGCACCGGTGCTCATTAGATCATTTCTGTATATATATATATATATATTCCTTAACCTAACACGGGTTTAATTTTGGGCTAGTTTGTAGTTTTGTTTTTATTTCCTATTGGACTTAGTTTAGATTGGGTTTGATTTCAGTCTTGGGCTAGGCTTTAGTTGATATTTTAGCCATTCATGGTTGGGTTTAGGGTTTAGTTGCTATGATCGAACTTCGTATTTGTATCTACTTCTTGTTATTAAGCCCCTGTTTGGCCAGCATTCTTGTGAAGAAAAAAATGAAGAATTGGACCATTTTTTTCAAATTAGTGGGCCCCTCCCTCTCACAAGTTGGTCAAATATTTCGGCTGGCCCCATGTCTAACGGTAAGAAATTTCTAGAAATGGGAAAAAAATGCCCTCCAAACAGGGGCTAATATTAGTATCTATTTTCAGGTGTATTTATGTAGTATTATCTTAAATATTAAAAAATTTAATTATAGTACGGAACGAAACCGAACCGAACCGAACTCGAACGGTTCCAAAATTATATTTCGAACCGACGGTTCCATTTACTAAAGAACCGAAAATTTCTGGAACCGAAAAAAATCGAACCGAACCGAACCGACCTGCCCCCACCCCTAGTTTCAAATAATTCATGACTTTAAATGCAATGTTCTAATCAGAATCATCTACATAGAATTGATGTTGCTTTGAATTAACGAAAGCATTAATAGCATCTGTATAACCAACACACGATTTTAACATAGGAAATGTTGAATTCCACCTATTTGGAATATCATCAATAAATTTTCTTCTCCTCAATCCAAGATTTTTACAAATTTTTCCAAATTCTTGTTGTCTAGAATCTGAACAAGAAATGTAGTTAATAGATTCTCTAATTTTATGTATTTGTGGTGTTATTAATTTTAAACCATCTTGCACTACTATATATATGACAAACACATCTCATATGAAATAATTTAGAGTCAAACGAGGGATTAAGTATCCTTTTCAAAAGTTCAATGCATGCAGTATTTGCACTAACATTATCAAAACTAATGCTAAATAATTTGCTCAAAACATTAAATTCATTAAAAACTTGTAATAGATTCTCACACAAATTTATTCCATTATGTGGATATTCAAGTAAGCGAAAAGCAATAATTCTTTTGTGATGTAACCAATTATTATCAATAAAATGTACGGTGACACATGCATAACCATTGTGATTACGTCTAGACCAACAATCAGATGTAAAACACATAACTCCATCAAAATTGTTAAATTCAGCTTTTAAATGTTCAATCATTGTATGAAATAATTTCAAGATATCCGAGTGAGCAGTATTTCTACTTACCGATAAGCGGGTTGAACATACTTTTGCATAAACTCCTCAAAGTATCAATCTTCTGCGAAAGTAAAAGGCATCTCGTTTGCTGCCAAAAATTCAGACATTCCTACTCTCATTCGATCCTGCAAATAACAAAAATTAGAAAAAGTAACTGTTCCACTAGTATTAGTAAAAGAAGTAATTTGAGCTTGTTTAGTATCCAAATGTGCTCTTTCATTCATGTGTTTATCTTTGTGTCTTCGCAATGTGCCCGTGCCTTGACCTTTAACCCATGCATAACTCTTTCTACAAATAGTGCATATTGCTCTTTTGTTTGGTTCATCCACTGTAAAGATTTCCCAAACATCAAATGTATGCTTTTTATTTTTTCGTTGATGAGAAGATCCAATATTTGGATCATTATCACCTTTCAAATTTATTGGAGAACAACTATCATGTAAATTGACATTTCTTGAAGAAAAATCGTGAGAATTCATAACACTTTAACAAAAAATTTTGAAATAATAAGATGAAAAGAAAGAACAAAATACTAAATAAGAAAAATGCTTGCTGAAAATATTAAAAGAGATTATGAAAAAATAGAGATTTTAAACTTGTAGTTGTAGACTTGTAAATTGTGAGAGTTTACTAATTTTTCACTTCACAATTCCACTATTTATAACCAAAAAAAAATTACCATTACAAACACAAAAAAAAAAAAAAAAAAGTCAGAACGGTCAAATGACCGTTCCGACGCTGCAGGTTGCAGCCTGCAGCAACAGCAAGCGCTGTTTTTAATTTTTTTTAAAAAAAAAACCGGGCCAGCGGTTAACCACTAGCCTGGTTCTTCTTGAATTGGCCCAGACCGGTTTCAGGTCCAAACAGCCCGTGATTCGGCCCACACGGTTCACGGGCCGAACCACAAGCCGGTTCGGGAACGGGCAGGCCGGGCGGCCCTCCCATCTTGACAACTTTATACAAGATCAACAATTCCATAAGCTTGGGCTTCTGTTGCTGACATAAAAACATCTCTTTCCATGTCTTCAGATACAACCCATAAGGGTTTGCCCGTTCTTTGTACATAAACCCTTGTGAGGGTTTCGCGTAGTTTCAGCAGTTCTTCCGCTTCCAGGATAAATTCTCCCGTTTGTGCCTCATAAAAAGAACTAGCAGGTTGATGGATCATTACCCTGATGATATAACAGTTCTCTATCTCGCGTGATGAAACAAAAAGAAAAGAAAGAAAGATAAAGAATTATAGGAAAAAAAAGATAGAATTGAACAACCGTACGGGCATTATCTTTTGTGCATTGCATGCGGCTCTACAATAAAATTGACCCCTAACCTTCCATTGAAGAAAGAGAAAAATAGAATCTATTAGACCCAGCTGGATAAATGATCAAATTGCCACCCTTCCTTTCATAGGAGTTAAAAAATACTATGATGGCTTCGTTGCTTTCTATTTTGAAATTGATTCTTTTTTTTGTCTTTGATTCAACAATCCCAAAGTTTCTTTTTGATCCAATTAAATAAGGAAAAATCTTTTTTTTTTTTTCGCCCTCTTTTTTTATAACATAAATATTTTTAAGAGCCCTTCAGTGTGAAAATAAAAAAGTTTGTGACGCTGAACTGGACTCCCGATAGATAAGAGAAATCAGAAATACCTTTTATCTCATACTACTCTCTCGATACATAATCGAATCTTTTGAAAAAAAAAAAAAATAATACAAAAATTTTGCATATCGAATTCGAAGTGCCATGCTATTATTACTTAATATTTATATGGCGAAGGCATAGTCTTCTTTTTTCTCTCAAATAAAAAAACCTCATTGGCACCAAGCGTGAGGGAATGCTAGACGTTTGGTAATTTCTGCTCCAACCAAGATAAAAGATCCCATTGACGCGTCTAATCCCATGCATATTGTGTGGACATCTGGTCGCACAAATTGCAAAGTATCGTAAATAGCTACTCTAGGTATTACCCATCCGCTAGGCGAGTTTATAAACAAATACAGATCTTTGGTATCATCCTTGATACTGAGATATACCATAAGACCGATAAGTTGATTCGAGATCTCGCTATCAACTTCTTGGCCTAAAAAAAAGTAATCTTTCTCGATAAAGTCGGTTGATTAGGGTAAAATTGTATCCCTTAGGAACCGTACATGCACCTTTTGACGGATACGGTTCAAAAAATAATTGCGAAAAAAAAAAAAAAGAATCAATGTATAGATTCAAGTCCTCTTTCTTTGTTCCTATTCTTTTTTCATAGCAGGTTTTTTCTGACTTCTAATGAAAGGACTTTTTCTTCAATTTTTCAATAAAGACGAATTTGAACTTCTTTCTTCCTTATAATAGAAAAAAAGTCACTAAACTTATCGAATTAACTTCTCATTGATGTATTGTTTCATCGAGATTCAATCAAAATCACGATGGTATTTTCTTGTTCCTGAATGGGTCACTTTCATCTTTTTAGGTTTATGCTCTACTCCGGGTAAAGATCCGCCCAATTTTGATATGCACATATAGGACAAATCTTCTCATTACCATTTCTTTTTGTTATGACTTTCTTTTCTTTTTTTTCAATTCATTTCATACCTTTCACCAAGTATTTAGTTTGAGATTCCCTCGCTTGACAAATAGGATCTCTTTACAAATAACAAACAGGAA